>MU388795.1:0-92037 GCA_022578815.1 Xylariaceae sp. FL0016
TCTCTCTCTCTCTCTCTCTCTCTCTCTCTCTCTCTCTCTCTCTCTCTCTCTCTCTCTCTCTCTCTCTCTCTCTCTCTCTCTCTCTCTCTCTCTCTTTTGAGACTTGATATTATACAATACGGATGTCTACAAGCTTCTTTGGATCTATCTTCAGGATCACCTTGTTACCCCTCATAACATGCAGGTCCTCACCGTTCATCGACCCATGAAGATAGCAACAGCCCACGAACTCATACGTCGAATCCGCACTCGCAAGCGATGAGCTCGGCGCCCCTCCAGCCTCCTCTCCGTCCTGCCCGCGGGGCCTCAGCACAGTCGGGAAGAAACCGCCGACCAGCGCCGCGATGACCTCGCCCTCACTGACGCCCGGATGTGGCCGAGGTTGATCGTCCGAAGACGTCCCGGGCAAGTCGCCGCGCACGGCCTGCTCCATTACACGCGCCATGTTCGGGTCCTTTGCCGCGAGGAATTTCTGAAACCCGCTCATCATCATCGCCGCCATCGGATCAGCCATCATGCGGCCGAGGTCAGGCTTCCGGGGCTTTCCGTCGCCGCCCTCCGGCTCCGCGTCACGCAGGCGGGCATCCACGCAGCCCGCGTCCTCGACGGCCGTCATGCCAAACCGGCCCCCGGCTGTTCTGAAAAAGCGGCGGCCTAGAGCTAGCGTGGACAGGAGCTGATCGTACGGCGCGCTCTTGCCGCACTGCGGGAAGAGCGACTGCATTTCGGGCGTGTCGCGGATCTTGGCCTGGATCTCCGGCGTCTGCAGCTGCATCGTCGTGCAGCCGAGGAGCTTCAAGACGCGCTCTTGCGCGATCAAGCTGCGGAAGGCCTGGCCGATCTCGGCAGACGGGGGAAGGCGGTTGTGAAAGGTCTCGCCGTGGCCCGGGCCAATGTCGAGGATCAGGGACCGCCAGAACCGCTCGTCCCGCGACGCGGCGGTCTCAAAGCTGGCGGCCGGGAGCTTCTCGTACTCGTCGAAGCAGAGGCGCGAGAAGTTGCCGCCGTCGAACATGGGCGACACGTGGGTCACGCGGTCAAGGGCATGGGCCTGCACCCTGAGTACGTTCTGGTCGGTTACGGTGATGGGCGGCCGCGGGTTGACGGCTTCCCACCACGTCCGCATGCCGGAGTTTACGTTGGATGTTGTATCGGGTACAGGACGAGCCCCAAAGTCTGGTGCCCAGCTCGGCAGGTCCTTGAGCCGTTTGTTGCATGGCACACGTTCGGCGAACCACTGCGTACATATTAGTCTACCGGGTTCAAGATCTGATCCAAATGCTCGAAAAAATGAAAGTGAGGGCAAGAACTTTGAAGCGAGCTATCAACTTGAGGGACAGGAATGGATATGTTGGAACGTACAATGAATAGGTCTTGACGTTCGAGGATTGTATAGCGCGCTGCTTCTGTAAAGACTTGTGTTGCGCTCTT
This sequence comes from Xylariaceae sp. FL0016, assembly GCA_022578815.1. Taxonomy (NCBI): domain Eukaryota; kingdom Fungi; phylum Ascomycota; class Sordariomycetes; order Xylariales; family Xylariaceae; species Xylariaceae sp. FL0016. Next base: position 1,432 of record MU388795.1, read on the forward strand.
CGTGTAGTCGACCGTGGGTAGTGGCTGTGGTCCCATGGAGTGAAACTCTACGCGTTTTGACGGTGTGGCGATTGGGATCATAGAGAAGACATAGTCCCTAACGTCTTTGGCGTTGCAGTCCCTCGCCGACTGGATCATGGGCCACAGCTCGACGGATTCGCCGAGGCGCCTCCTGCGTTCAGCGATCTCGATCGAATTGCTCAGTTGCAAGCCATCTATCACGCTCGGCAAGAGGGGTACGGACTGAAAGAACTTTCCCTGGTATATGGGCATCGCGCGAGTAGCCATGATGTAATTTGGCCAGCGGATGTTGCTGCGGCCACAGACAATGATGGCGAGCTTGGCGGTCACGATGTCGGAGATGCTCTGCACGGATTTCCAGTACGGGGATCCGAATACTCTATAAATGTCATTCCAGAGGTTGAAATTGAAGGAATCTAAATCGTTGTAGGGGCAGTCCATCAACTTCGCTCTCACTGCCATGACCTTGTCCAGCGGAATGCGACTAATGCTTATGTCCTGTGACACGTCAAACTGCAAACAAGCCTTTCAGTTTTTCCTTTGGTCAGCACATGCTATTTCTTTTCTTGCGTTTGAGTCGACTTCATCAGGACTTAGCAACGGGGAGGTACAATATCGGACGAGTCTGATCGCTCTAGTTGGCGCTGCAAACGAAAAGATTCGAGACGAAAACTAAAGTGAGAGAAACTCACTTGACTCCAGCGATTAGCCATGGTGTGAATGATGTCGAATGATTTGGCTGTATTTTCGTTGTCGGGGCCTAGCCAGCAAAGCGTCTTGTCGGCATTCTCGAGTATCTGCCGTATCATGGCAGCTTGGGTATTGCGCTCCTGATCGGTTCTTCCCACTAGTAAATCCGCCCAGAGCGTGCGAGGCTTTTCCCTTCGTCGAAATGTGCGAAGAGCGCTCTCCAAGGCCTTGGGGATGTCCTGTTCGGCGCCATCGACAGAAACAGTGACGGTGTCTTCGGCATTGGCATGGTCGTATGAAATGCACTCATACGACGTGTCTGTGAGTGAAGCATCCGTGAGAGACAATCTAATCGGAGCATCTTGTTCCCCCGCAGGCTCTAAAACGGCCAATTGCGCTCTTATGGAAGCCTGGCTGAGAAGCCTCGAGAACGGGTTTTGACCGCTCATGACTCGTACTTTGTGATGAGTGAATGTGTTGAGATTGAAGGTCGCCCGCTGCCGAAAGCGTGTCGATATTGGGAAGAGCATGGCGTGAAGTCGGGTCCCTGACGCCGTCTCTCCCGCCTTTATAGCCTAGACGCACGCGGATCTTTCACGGCGAGCTGAGGACGCCGGTGTTTGCTTAGGCCAGTCACTTGTCAGGCAGGCTCCATCACAGCTTGCTGCCTAGGTATGGTGCTGTATATCGAATCGACATTGAAGCCAGGCAGTCAGCCGAGTTCCAGGCTGCGATGGCCATGGTGATGTAGGCACCATCTTTTTCAACTTGCCAAGCTGTGATCGAAATTGCCCTTATCAACCTGGTCCGGAGCAATAGACAGAATCAGGTCTAACGGATTTCGCTTTTCAGCTTCACTGTAGCGTGGGGATGACTTGGTTAGACACCCGCATTAATGCATATGCATTAATGCGTATAGTTGATCTCTTGATCTCCCCTGCGACACGAGAATGGGTGTCGTGGTTTACCCCTTCCCGAGTCTTTGAAGTAGCTGCAGTGAGCGTCGCATTGGCGTAGCAACTTCTTGTCTGTACCTTACAGATGGAGTTCAGTAGCTCTCAGAACTTTTGGTGCATGAGCCAGTCTAACCAGGCTGTGAATTTATCAGTATATGTATCCAATCCCGAGAGCTCCACGACCCCTACCGAAGTCCAGTGCGTAGCGGCGCAGCGCAGTGCTCGCCCAGGCAGTGGAGCTGATTTAGCTAGAACTTTTCGACAATGCATTAGAATGATTATCAATGGGGAGGGCGAGACAGCTGGCAGTATACATTCACTTGACTAGCAAAGGCTATGTGCATATCGACACAACATGTTCTGGCTCAAGTCTATCGTTGGGAAGTGCCTTCATCAGCCTTGATCGTCAGTAGCGGAGTGCGAAGAGCTATTCATAGCAGTCGAGAGGCTGAAGAGTCGAGCCAGCAGATGAGGCTCAGGCGGCACAACGAATATCTAAGCATATGAGAATAACAAATCAGACGGCGCAGCAAGAGCCATGAAACTTGACCAGATCAAACATGAATGAGACGAGAATCACGCTTACAACAAAATTTCATCAATGAGAAGCAATTGCCTCTCTTCAAGTCTGGCCATGGGGCTATTGTTTGGCTTGCCAGCTGCATACCTATTCGTGGGTAGGCTCGTGATTTACAGGAATAGGGCCGCGGCCTATCAAAGTGCTTTCACTCAAATTGCCTAACTGAGCGGTCGAGGCGGCGCCAATCTTCGTCCATCTTCCAGGCTGCCAAGCTCGCCAAGGTCCTCGGCCTCAAGAAGGATGGACGCAGACTGCGAGTCAACACATGGAAACCCTGAAGCTGTGCCGTCATGACGAACACGGCGCGTCTGTAAACTCGCTGGGATCATCCAGCTGACAGCTGCGCTTCGCCGCTTTGCCGTGATGCTGCAGCCTATGAAGTCATATTGTCAGCTAAGCCATGCCTTTTGGCCATGTCGAACAACGCTCAAACTGTTTGGATATCTGTATATAAACGTAGGAAACGGACAGGTGCAGAATTGTAACCGATAAAGTCCACAGCGCCCACCATCATACTTGAGGAGTTCAAATAAGCCGGATCGTCTTTCAGGTTCATCTCAAAATAGCGACAAATCACTCCACTCAAGTCAGAACTCATCGTCAGGATCAGGATGAGGCCATCGCCGTACGCTCTCACGACACTTGGGGCTCTTCTGGTCGCAGTCTCGGCAGATTGCGACAATATCGATATCACCAGCGATGGCTTCACAACGAACGAGGAGCAGATCAAGACGTCCGAGACAGTGCATTGCACCTCTGACATAGCCGAACCGATGGGCAATGGGACGCTGGGCTGTGCCATTCCCACCTACGCAATGGGTCTCGTCGTCCACCCCAAGCTGCACAACGTCACGACCGACGACGATGACTTGTGGGAAAGCATCCTCGAGCTGGTGTACAGCAACGTCGACCTCGGCGACGTCAACTTCAACAGCACCATCGTCATGAACTACACTGCCCCGAACATCAGCATCAAGCCGAACACCACTGTCTACCACACGTTCATGCCGCTTCTGGAGTGTTGGAATGCTACGCTGAGCGACTGCGACGACGATGACGACCTGGAGGGGGTAGGTATACAAGCGTGTGGATACAAATATCTTCCCCACGCCGGCCGCGTTGATCTTGGTCCCGGCGGTCTTGTCTACGACGGCTCCGCGGGCACGGTCACAACGGACGAGGGGGAGGCGAATAGCACGAGGCCACAGCCGACGTATGATGAGGTGAAAGATCAGGCGACAGATGATGATATTAGCGCCGCCACGAGTCTCGCATCCAGTACTCTGGCCTGGGCGTTGCCGATGTTGAGTATCGCCATGGTAGTGACCTCCTAAGATCGTTGTGTGGGTTTCAGTCAAACGGCGTGCACGCAGGCGTGGTTTGCCATTTGTTCGGTAGATGAAAGATACATCAATTTCAAATGAATAGCATTATCAATCGATATTTCTCTAATGATGTGTCACGGAGTAGCCTCAAGTCGCTGGACTGAGGGATTGACATACATTTTGCATCAACAATAGTTACAAGCTTCTGAGATAGGGCTACGTTGCATAAGTCACTTGTCACTCAAGTCACGAGTCTCTTCCTCCTCATATGCGTGGAGAGATATTCGACAAGCCCTGTATATCTGGTAGCCTCAACTTGACAAGCCTTGTAAGCATACTTGGCCCACGCTACACATCATCCACCCTGCCTCTGGCCTCGGGCACTAAGGCAGAACTTGGATTCGCTCGTAGACGGTAAAACGTCGCAGTGATAGCTACAAAATAATTTGAACCACTCAAACTAATCTCCGTAAGTCGTTGAGAAATGTATCAGGTCTCGGAACCTGTATCTCTCTGGTGAAATAATAAATTCCATGACCAACTGTGGCTAATCATTCCTGCATCTCGCGGCAACTCGACCCTCGATTCCATACTATTGGAAGCCATATGGCATGATTAGTCGCATCTTGAGCTATCAAAGTTCACGTGGCATGTATGACTTCGCAAAGGTTATCAGGAGGTCGGAAGGGACCAGGTGAGGTAGTTACGAAAAGCCGGTCGTATCCCTTGTTGCCCTTCATTACAATCTCCGACGAATGACACAGATAGCTACGTAGCAGAGCCTTTCCATTTACAGGGTCACCGCTAGACATCAGACTTAGGAGCATCTATCTAGATCTTACCAACTGACCTAACATTGATTTTATTATTAACTATAAATACTATACCGTAGGTCATCACAAGTCTATAAGGGAGGGGCACATCTATGTTATATCGGCGGGGTTTTCGTGCTTCACCTTGAAGTGACTGGGTTAAGAAGTTGTCATCCATCCTTTGATGAGTGATAACCATACAAGATGAACGATCCCTTATCCCAGTATCCTTGCAAGTGGAAATTTACCGGTAGTCAAAAGGTTCGGTTTCCGACTTGACCTCTATGTGACGGATGGTCGTTCAATCTACAGTCGTCGTCTCTTCCATGTTGCCCGAAATATATCAGCTTAGCGCTGAAAGACCCCTTAGTCCATCGAAAGTAAGCTATCAGTCCGTCACTAGACATTTAGCTCTGCAACGAAGCCAAAGTTACAAGAGCCTCGCACTGCACGTGTGCCCTTGCCGCTTTTCCAGGTAGCCAGTATGAGCTTCGTAAAGTATTACGCTTCTTGTGCTCCATGAAGGTTAAGTTTAATAAGAATTGGTAATGGATCAATGTTCAGCCCCTGTTCGAAGAGAACCACCTTGCAAATACCATAACAACTTGCTTCCAGAGTACGAGCACCGTGCCCCATGAGTAAGCCCGTGGAAAGGGCACCGGAACACTCGGTGACCAATCAAATCTGTGTTGATTCACGAGCAACTGCAATTCCGGCGTCGTGATGAGCCGCGATATAACAGCCAAGTCATACCGGAGCGACTCTTGCTATGCTGTGCTTCGTTCTCTTGAAACTTTCGTCATCCCCCTAAGCTGAACCTAAAGTCGCGGTGACGGAACTGTCGGCTCTAAACGTTAGGCAGCGGATGCGGAGTCGCTTTTTCATTGGTTATAGATAGTATCAAGGGGAAATGTATCTGATGTCTACTTATGATTAACTATAGTGTTGACATTGGATATGTTTGAATGGATTACATGCATATTGCCCCAAGCTTTCAACGCGCCTTACTTCGTTATTGGTAATATGATGTGTTCGGACCCTGGGGTACTTTTGATCTAACGAGAGACGGGGTTCTACTGACGAAGTACTAATAAGTCTAGACTGCCCTCTAGGTTCAATCCAAAAATATCCTCGCTATCGCCTGATGATTAACTCACCACTATTCTCCGGCTGTCGTCGAGCCATATTCGCAACGTAAGATGTGACCACTCGGTGCTAGTCAATCGAAGTTTGACTGGGGTTGCCTACTTTGTGATCAACTGTGAGTCTATGGAAGAACTTGGGAATCTAGAGCAGGTACATCGAACTTCCAGGACGTATACAAGTAATCGCGTCGTCATGAGCTCCCGAGTAATCATTGGTCAATTGATTGTCTTACCCGATGGCGCAGTTTCTAACACAGTCAAGCCCATGTCTCCGGGAAATCCGGAAAGGTCGCTTTGAGGCTATGTCTGCAAATGTATTGTCAGGATTCTGAGTCTCACCGTTGCTTTCGAGTTCGGGGGATGGCGCCACCAATCAATCATCTCTTACGACCACGTACTATCAAGATTAGCTCAAAAAAGACATCCTTTGACAAATATTGAATTTCGAGACTAACTGATTGATCGAACCTAAATGTGAGACATGTTCGCATGTACGCAGGCAGGATCTCCTGTTTGTCTAAGACACGGAACGGCAAAAACCGCGCAGTATTCCCTGTGACCTGACATTGTCTACGAGAAAATCCGCGTCTTTACAAGCCTCGGTCAATATTGAAGGACGTTGACAGATGTATCTTGAAACCTGTTGAGTTAACTTACATGATGTACAGGTTTGATAGTTGGGGCTTGGGAAAGCATGCTAGGGTTCACGAAGATATTAGTTACACCTCAATTACCATGAGTTACAGCATAGTTGACATTGGTTATAGATGTTACATGGTTATAGATGTTACATGATCAACCATTAACAGTAACTACAAGTCTACCTCTAGCAGCTAACTCCAAGGCAATTATAATATACACTAAGTATGCAACTCGTATGAAACATTTCAAAGCCTGCAGCACTCATTCTTCGTGCTCAACATTTATTCTTCGTTGTGGGCTTATCAAGTCTGAGCTGTAGTAAAGACTCGCACATGATGTTATTATTCCACTCATGGACTTGAAAATACATAAATGGGCGATGTCTGAACAATGACAGTATCGTTGTGACCGACTTATCACCATTAGTATTCTACCACATGGGAAGTATCAGAGCAATGGTGCAACATTTAGATCGGAATCGAAATGCTGTAACACAATAGATTTCCCACTGATTCAACCATGTATGGAGTATAGAAGTAGGCCACTGCTGTGATGGGACAAGGTGTTTAATGCCATCCCAAACGTTGAGTGGCCTGAGGACGATAGTCAGCCTTGACGTCCATTGTGGAGGCAGAGAATCGACGTTCACGGCAAGCTGTCGTTTTAGTATTAGTACCTACGCGTACTGAAACTTGAGAGAAGTACAGTCTTATCAGTCAGAACTTTCAAACTTGACTCACCCTCGTAAAAAATACATCTTCTCATGGCGCATGTCCCTCGACCCGGGCCATCATCTATTGTTCTGAAGTCAGAAGTCCTGCCTTGGCCAACATGTGACTGCCTGCACAACTTCACAAATTCCCGAACACACAAGCTCAAGCGTAATAATGACAGGAAGAGTACTGATTTTCTTTTTTTGAACCTCCTTTCATTCAATGTCTCCCTATGTACCACGCTAAATCCTCCAAAGCGAAGCAAATAACTAGACACGACTCAACCCAACCCCGGAAAGCCAGGAAGCCAGGCCAGAAGCGAGACCGGTCTCCCGAGGATCCCGCATGGCTCGCGGGTGAGACCCTCCCCCATACCTCCACCATAACTATCATAGCTGCAACAACGACAAGGCGTCCAGACAACGAGGCAACCAAACGACGCAAGTGACAGCGCTAGAGCACCCTGCACACCCACCCCGGTGCCACATCGATCGGGCTTAAGCTTACCTCGACCGCACCAGCAGGCCCGAGCCAACGCAGGGCGGGGCCCCAGGTCAACGACATGTAGGGTGGGAAAAGCACTCAAGGTAGACGGCATGAGATGGGTTGATAGGTACCCAACCTACCTAGCAGTTGTAGTGTGCACGACAAGACGGACGGCCTCTTAGCGGCCCTTTCATCGCGAGAAGGCTTTCCGAATGGGGACCAGTGCCCACCCCCCATACCTGACCGGCTCTGCTCCTCTCCCGAACGTCCCGTCAACGGTCCTACCTCTCGCGCATCCCCTCTTATTAGCCTATAAGTCTACTTGTCGACCCAACTACATGCCTTAGCTAGACGTCTGAGGCCGATGCTAAAAGGACTGCGTATCTAGCTACATATGTTAGGTACCTAATGTACCTACATACATCCCTCATCAAGAAGCGACCCCGGAGTCCTATGCTTCCATTCGTTCCCTCCCTCTCACAAGATATTCGCGTGCCTAGCCAGCGTAGGCTACATCTGCACAGTAGTTAGTTGCGCCGAGCCTGTCCGTGTTTTCTTGCTCCTGCAGCCCTCTTTGACGACTGCAGTAGCTTTTCAATTCGCCGGCTTCCTCTATCTGGGTTGAGAAACGTACATCATGTACCCGGCAACATATCAAACGAGAGAAAACTTTGCATTGGATCAGACTTGACGGGTCTATGGGAAGCAAGAAAGGTGACCCCTCTCTATCTGTTTTGACCTACTTACATGAAGTAGCTTGTGGCTCCTATAGTTAGTTAGTATCAGGTGGTCTGCCGGTTAGTATCTTAGACCATTAGACCCCGTATTTACACCAATTGGCACCAGGGGGGTTTGTTTGTGCATCCTCTCTCAATGTCCTTCGCAAAATTCCATGTAGGACGGCCGTCTATTTTACAGGTCCGATTAGCAACCTTCCCCCATCCGCCCATGCCGTGGGCTGGCTGTAGGGCGTGAAGGTAGATCTACATCTTAGTGACCATCCTGAATGGAACTACCCATAGTCCCTACTACCCAGGGAGTCCCATTTATAGCCATACCACGGTGAATATTTGAGGCTACTTATCCGGTCGTTGATCTAGGCCCCCCCATCTCCCCAGGAACTTCGTACAAAACTTGACTTGTCGTCCCGCTATGGTCTCTCAGGTTGCTATCTTGCGATCCGAAAGTACCCAAGGAAAAAAAAAAAAAAACGAGAGTAGTTGAATCACACGTATGATACAAAGCGGGGAGATGAACAGATCGTACCTATGTAGGCGTACAACGAGTACACTCACCTACCTAAAGTGACCACCAGCACGATGACCGCACAGACGTCCGTACATACACGCATATAGTACATGACGTGCATGCCACAGATGACATACACACACCTACATGCAAAATGCCAGCTCGTTCGGGGTTTCGAACGAATCCCAGCCCAGCAATATCGCAAATCACTCTGGGGGGTGGCCTGCGACTAGCGCATGCCCCTTCACTCCTCTCATCGCGCGTGGCTCATATCTCCGTGCAGAAGCAGTACCTAGTCTTTGTTGTAGTTCTTTCTCTACCCACCTGGGTGCGTGTGCCTGCACCGTGTGTCATTGTCGCCCACTGGAGCCACTCACAGACGAGCACGTAGGACTCTCACCTCGCCTCCCCAAACACTTACCGCCTGTCAGGCCCCCAAAAAGTAAATGTCCCAGACGCAAGGCTCAGAGGGTCGCCGCGCCAGGCCCAGCCCTCCACCAACCATAAGCGCCGTCGACGAGGCATCCACTCTCCACGACATGCTGTATCCTGGGGGAAGCAGACACCCAAATATGCCACCTTGTGCCGCACTCGCATGCCATGGCAGGCGAGTAGAAGGGATGCTGCCTCCACCCTCATCGATACGACAAGCCTCAACTAACCGAGGGGAAGCCACGGTCGACCGTCCTCCGGGCCCGGACTTGCTGACGAAGCACTCGCTCGCTGATGTGCAGAACAAGACACACAGAACCCCTAAATTTCTCCCCCAAAAGCGCGGGGCAACTGACGTTACGGCCACGGGCCCTTGGCTGTTTCATTGCGAGACGGCTACGCGCAGAACGGCGACACAGACGGGCAAGCACAGGCGGGCAGCAATTGCCGGATCAATCAGCAAGGGGGCGGCCGGCTGCAGTCTGCACCTGGCCAGCTGTGTCCGCCTCCGATCCTGCTGCTACACTCGCGGCCTGCAATTTCAGCCCTCCGCGCTTCCCGAGTCTGCTGCGCGTCGCGCCGGCCCCCGATCGCCACGCCATGCCCCGCATTAAGCTAGGCCCTATATATATAGATTGGACTGCATCTGCACTCTACGACCGAAGTGCCATCAAGATGGGGCCAACAACAGCCGCTGAGAAGGGGCCAGCGTGGCTTGCGATCTCCTCATGTCGGAGCGTCAAGGATGCGGCCTCGTAGATGATCGTGAGACGTCCCACGACGTCGGAAACACAAAGACCGGACATTACTGACAGATGGTCGTGCGAGATTGTCGTGACATGTTGAATCTATTCATGATGTGCGATTGGCTACCGGTAGGTAAATCGGCCACTCTGTAAGTCCAAGGATCCCGGGAGACACCGTTGCTGGAAGAAGGATTGTGCCAAGCCCAAGGAGCGAGCGCGGTGGTATGTCGCTTCTTGGGATTGATAAGCTTGACAGGAGAAAATTAGTAACCAATCCGGTAAACAAAAGACCCATCGTTGACATGTTTGCTGCTATGACTCGGATCCATCAGATTGCAATGGTGACCGTGATGATACTGATGATGCTGATGATGGAAGTGATCACGCAGACCCATCGTCGTGAGTCCAAGCCGTGGTCTGATATCGCACGATGACATACAGCGCGCACCCGCCGCATGAAACGAGACAAAATATGCAGCAGCTGCGGTGTGACCTCACAACCTGTACCTGTACCAGCGAGGCACGTAAGGTCCAGCGATGTTCTGTGGGATATCCCGAGAAGCACGTGCGGGAAGACACATGTCAGCATTAGGGTCAACGAGGGTGAGATACCCCATCAGGAGCCCTGCCTGTGCCATTCATAACGCGCATTTTGTAGCCTTGTGACACTCTCACGGTAAGGCTAACGTGGAGTGCGTCAGCCGTGCGCACGCCAGCCACAGGCTCGTTCGGTTGTGTCTATCGTCTACCATTGTACCACATGCAGCTGAGTGGATATTTGTCTTGAAGTGATCGCGCATGCAACACAGAATGCCTACGAGTCTGGTCATGCCATGCAGCGGACTGCCAAGGGCTGATGTTTGATTTGAGACACGGCCAAGCGAGCTGCAAGGCAACTTAAACGGCAAACCAAGGAGGAGTAGCAGTCTGTCCACCATGCATGCCTTGACGGTCATGATCGCCGAGAATGAGTGAATGCGCCACTAGTAGAACCGCTTGAAGGCTAGGTAAACGTACCGTGAAGAGACGTGAAGACGGCTATTTTCGGAAGTACCATCCCGATCACGGTGACATTGGACCCGGACGACTGGGTTGCGGTCGGAGAGATTGCAGACGCCTGACTCGCATGGTGAAGATGCAAATTTCCCTCTCGACCTAGCCCGGACTGATCATGGTCCAGCGGCAAGCTGCAGCAAGGCGTCTAGCGGAAAAATTGCCTCTTGTGTGGCACTTGCGATATTCAACGCCATGCGCCTCGAAGGGCGCCAAACACGAGTGACGGGTAACTGAGCGATGATGCTCGTTAGCTCCGTACAGCATGGCCCTGGCCATGGTCTTTGACCACAAGCTGCGCTCGTCAGTTGATAGACGCTACTGTTCCAATATGACTAGCCTCACATCAGGAACGCACAGGCGGTCAGAATGCCAAAAATAGCGGCTTTACTATATGGTTCTGAACTGCCCCGTGATAGTCCACAAGGTAAGTATGCGATAGCTCACTGAGCATCTGTGTAACGACATTGCGTTTCTCTGTGGGTGTAGTGATAAATAGTGCTGTTGCCGTTTCGGTCATTCCAACCCGTATGAGGAAGGGGGGTCACGCACGCTTACTCAGACCACCGGGGCTCTGCGGACACAATACCAGCGGACTGGTAGACGACTAGACGGGAGGACGGGCGGAATGGTGACGGATCGAAGCGCGGACCTAGGCTCTTCGGCACTGTATTCCGCAATACAATGTCTCGATAGGTGTTGATGGTGCGGCCGGTCCGGGCATGACTTACGCGTGTTGACAAACAAGACCTCGCTAATGAGTATGACCTGCAAAGAATGTCACCATGAGCCTACTAAGCGAAGGATGAGATATCCCAATCGTTATCATCATCGAACCATTGTAGGGCTGAGCATTGGGCCTGCTGTTTGAATCGTTAGTAATGCGACTTACCTTTTTCGGCACCCACGAGCACTATACTGGAAATACCGGCATCTCCTTACTGCCCACGTGAGGTAAGCTGGATACTCGGTGCGACATGATGTGCTGCCAGAGGGTTGGCGTGTCTCACGGACATAATTTTGGAGATGGCAAGATGTACCTGAAGTCAATAATACAGGGTGGCCTCATCTACGCATGTACCCATACCAAAGACTACCCCGTACTGTGAACGGCGCTGCTTCAACCTCTTGGTCTAAGCTGTTCCACTTTGGCGCAAAGCAATACTTGACCGAGCTTCACCTTCACCTTCACCGGCAAAGGATTAAGGTGATATGTCGTATTGCACCGCGCCCCGCACCATGCTAATGGTTTCTTAAACATGAGTATGAGAGCAAGTCGATAGACAGTGAGCAAACTTGTCGCTCGGGCGCGGACAGTATCAGATCATAATGGACCTCATGAATGCAAACACTAGGCACAAAGTTCAGCTTAAGAGGCGGAGGGGCCTGCAATGCCGGACCAGATTATCATTCTGTCACACGCTCATCACTATGGCATGTACCTTTCATCACCGTGGCAAGTACAAAGCCAATCGTTACAGTGATGGCACCAAACACTCGCAATGGCTACAACGCTCTGCACCAGCTCAGCTAATGTGACTGTGCACAAAACCAGTAGCATCTTAGCAACGCTAATGACAGCAACTAGTCACGTATCACCAGGAATGTCACCGTAGAATGGCGAGGCTGGCTGGCTGGTTCGTGAAATTGGCCAATCTCGGCGCCATGGTGAGCTGCAGCCCCGATATCTGGTTCTTTTCGGGTCCAGACATATAGTTAAGCTCGATCGAGTGCATGAGGTGCATAAGAAAGCCACGAGCTGAATTGAGCATCGGACTGGCCGGATACCACACTGAGCGATAAAACTTTCTGGTCAAGTGTGGAGGCTTCAACGCCAAGACTGCCGTTCGAGGGTCAGTCTGACTCGGAATACATTGATAGATAGAAAGAAAGAAAAAGGGAAGAAATCCACAGCTAGCAAAGAACGTCCCGCCAGGATGGTACAGTTCTGCGCGGACGCTGTAAGCTATGAGCTGCGTTGCTGGTGCATTTTTAGCGAGTAAAATGCTAAGTATGATAGGTCACATGGACCTGAAAAGGACGATGGCCTGTGATGAATCTGGCGGTCATTCTGGAACAGCATGTAGTGCGAACATACTTTAGTCGTGACCGTAGGGCTTCTGCGCCGAAGCCATCCCATGAGGAAAAGGACCTGTCTGCCGTGGGAGATATTGTTCCTACATATCGGTCAGCTTCTCCCCTCTGGTGGTGCTGGTGGCGTCGACAGAATGGGCGGCGGCGGCGCAGTGCATATTGCAGTGCTCAGGTGTACCAATCGTCTGCTGCGTCGGGTTACACGAACATCCTGGGGCAGCTGATACCCTGGGAAGGACTGAGCAATGATGGCCACTCTGTTGTCCCACTGGGGTAGGCTCTGCAGCAGCAACATGTAGGCGGTGAAATACAGAAGAGTGTTGCCTCGCAGGGTTGGCGATACTATGTAAACACCAGCGGCGTTGCTGATGCTGCCAACACCCCCAGTACGACACACCACATTCCATGTACCTGGACTTGATGATGACGAGGTCAGCTCACGGCCAGCCTGCATTGACAGGTGTGGGGTAAATTTGCAGCATTTCTTTTCCGGTGGTCCTCCATGTGTAGAATGTTCGCGATGCGTCGCAGAGGAGGACCCCTTCTCATGCTCTCGATGCATAAACTCCGCTAGACGACCTTATCTCGCGTGCGATGTCGAGCGGTTCGGTAGCCAGTACCTAGCATAGACCCTGGGATAGCTTATTGAAGTCGGGGCTGCCGGTGCTGGAGAAAGAAGAAGTCGCGGCTTTGTTGAGTGAGGTGGACCTGAGCTATTGGTGATTGATTGCGGCAACCCTCTGTACTAACAAGAATGCATGATGGCTTACTTTCTGGGTCCCAACGGGTTCAGCGACTCAACGGCGCCGAAATGTCCTGTGCCGAGACCGCTGACAAGATCCCGCGCAGCATGCGAATCCGTAACGATTCTAGAATGTACGCAGGGACTGGCACACAAGCCACAACGCCATTCATGCCTCTGCCACGCCCCGGATCCCGAGGAGGCAGGGGATACTAATAAAGATTGAAAGTCTGTACATAGCCACGATGTCGTTCCGAGGATAGTAGCAGTAGTGCGAGGGTGCCAGCCCAATGGATCCGACGATGTGGTTTAGGGCCCGGTTTTTTCACTCCGGCGGAGCTATACTAGGACGGATGGTGAGATCTGCTAGGATGCCCGGCTGCTGGATGCTGGAATAATGAGCGAGATGCCCACTCCTTGGAATCCTTCTAGAACATAGGCAAAGCCGGCAGGGCGGGATGTGAGAGCTTCTCGGGCCTCGTTTCTTCTTCGGCGTCATGCATCGCTCTGTCGATTCGTCCAATGGCATCCCGGGCACCAGGCTCGCTTCGAAGCAGGCTGCTGCACTCGTGGCACTATTACATCGCTCTATCATCATTCCTACTAGGTAGGTAGGTAGGTAGGTAGGTACTGTATGCTACCCATAGATGCGACTGTGTACCCAAGGTCGAGAGCACAAGACACGATGCTGCTGATAAGATACTTGACCCCCTTTTCTGCACGATGCTCTTCCTACATGCCGATTGACGTCTGAGCGGAGAAAAGAGACGATGGCAGCTAATCAGTCAACGGCGGCCGCTCCTAGACGCTTGGCTGCCGGCCTATGTTACTGTACGATAGGTGCCTAGCGGGATAGCTGGACGCTTGTCCCAAAGGGTTGGGATGATCCCTCATGTGACGCGAGGTGCAGGCTGGTGCAGGAAGCGAAGTCGTACGATGCTGGGGCATATTGTATTTACCTCTTATGGAGCATCGCGACTAGCATGGCAGCGCCGTGGGTATCGCATGTGGGTTGGCTGCTGCTTTCGTACTGTAGTTCGTGTCGGCATGTCGGCTGGGAAAGGGGTCGGTAGCTCGGTGGAATAGGTTCAGGCTAGGGCAGAAATGGAATTCTCAGTGAAATGCACCAAAACTTTGTTCAAACTCGATGCATTGGAGATGGCGATCTCGGGTCCCAGCGTTCGAACGGGTCAGGGGGTGGCCGACAGGGGAAAAGGGGAGGCGCCGTAGTTCGACGGTCAGAGGGAAGGGAAGGAGCAAGACCCGTCCACTGAATATCCGTACCCTCTTACTAGTAAGTGCATACATACCTAACGTAAATGGAGGTGACGAAGCAGCCCAAAGGCACACGTGTCGTGGTTTCTCAAATGCCATTATGTCAATGTACAGATTGGCTTCTCCACCGTCACCAGCACGAGACGCGAAAGCATCATAACGATACCGAGCATTGGTGGGCAAACCCATCCTCTCTGCATAGCATACATACATGACCAGTGCTCGATGGCTGATCAATTTTTTGTCGTTTTCCATCGTTGTTCTTTTGGGAAGGATGGCCCTGGGACCTGTATTCCTTCGTCCTTCCCCAGACCAACCACGTCGAATCCCATTGAAACCTTGGGTCCCGATTCCTGCGATGCTAGCACGTCAAATGATGTGCATATGGAATGTCAATGCGTTCCAAACGGTTCCAGGGAAACCTGGGCGAGGGCCACGATCCATCATCGCACGTAAGGGTCGCACGACGCCGGTTGTCTCCGGCGTCGTCAGCAAAGGTTCTATTTTGTGCTCTGGTTGTTTCTTGCTGCTGCCAATGCAAGTACACTACTAACTAGGCGTGATTGAAGGGCTGTCCTAAGCTCTAGTAGAAGCAGATAGATTAGAAACGAATAGATTGCTGGCTAGTAGTAGGGCGTTGATCAATCCATAACCTCAATAGACTATGCTGTATCATGTAAGGTATACGTACCCAGGAACTAAGTATGTATGTACCAACTCCTGAGGACCGGAAGAGGGCTCGGATGCATGTGGGAGGACGCACTACGTACTATGTGGCGGGCAGGGTATTACGTGGGATCCAAAGCTTGATCTCGACAGCAATTTACCCACGATGGTCTTGGCTGGGTACTTCAAATCTCACTCCTGCTACTACAGACCTCCGTAAGGTTTGGCCGTGATTTGCAAACACTGGACCCGAGACATAGCATCGGCCGTGCTCAGGGAGGCTCATTCTTGCCATGTTGGAGTGCTCCAGCCGAGCCAGTAGTCGGCACTACGAGCAAGCAAACCAGGAGGACCGGTCATTCCCTATGGCCGCTTGTGTCAATGCCAGCGGCCGCCGATTGATGAACAATGTTAGATCAGGCGGTTTTCGGGACAAAACGCAAACCGCCCGGAAAGTGATATTCGCTCGGTCTGGTCTCGCTGTGCCGGAGATCCGTCTTGGTGTATCAGCTTGCCAGCAGGTAGGGCGCACTCGTTTCGTCGTCCCTCCCCGCGCTCTCCATTGGTATACCAGGTTACGTACTTACAACCTACTGTATTACTTACTGCTGCTGTTTGCACTACCACGTCGATAAGTGGCGACGTCTCGAGGGGGGGCAATTGACTCGGCCGGCAGCATAGCATTCTCAGTGCTCTACATACATGTTGATATTTATTATGGAATCATCTTGCTGCAAACTCACGTGTCTTGAGGATTGGTATTTTATTGTACAGTACATTGCCCCGGAGACAAGAGGTTCCATGGATCGACGTGCAAGCCATGTTGCATCTCCCCCAACCGAGTCAGTCGGCGCCTTTCAGCTTTGGTTTCCCGTGTCTTATTGCACAGCCAGTACCTCAGTTACAAGTGCCCGCTCTCATTGGCCACCGGGGCTTGTCGCAACCTGCTTGCGGTAATTCTGGTATGAAGCTCAGCCCTTCTGATTGGCATAATGCCACAGGTACTTCGGGACAGGCCTGTCCGGCGCATGCAGGACTGGGTTACGACCGCCTACCTAGCCTACCTACTACCTACCCACCTGGCACTGGGGAGTAGGTAAAGGACGCCATTACTAGATCCAGACCTACATACATCCTCTGGTTTCGATTCATTGTCCTCAGTCCTTCAACGCAACCTGATGCATACTGCAGTAGCTATCCAAGTGGCGATGCTGCGCTGTACACTGGTCGGGCCTGGGCCTATAGGATTGATCGCGAGTCGCTCTTTTTCCCATCGTTCTGCTTCCATCGTATTCCCTTAAATGCAGCTCGTCAAAACTCCCATTTTTGTTCGGTACCAGCCCGTATCATTGGCTGCCTACCTATTCAGGCAACTAATACATGAGGCCCTGACTTCCCTCATCTGCTAATTCTAGGTACTTTGTATCAACGATACTACCTAATATGTCGTCCATCGTCGGTCGTTTATTTTCATCCATCAGGCCGTTTACACGGCCCAAGCGCTCTATCCGATAACTTGCTGGGAGGTCAGGATCGCATCGACCGTGAAAATCGAACATAACGTCTCTGCAGCCGACAGAAGGGCTGGCCATGGGCTTCACTAACCGGTCACTCAACTTGGGATCAGCCTTGATGATAGATCGAGCCCCGTCGAAGCTACTGCGTAGCAGTCCACTACCTAATTAGTGAAACTGCGCCGGTTAGCAATACGTCTGCAAAACGTGGCCTGGACATGAGGTCTGCGACCGCTTTGCCAACACCATAAAAAATGCAACATGCATGGTGTAGATCGTGAGCTTGGTGACAGTACTGCTGTTCTGCTTCGTCGCACGTTTTCCTCTGCCCCTGCAGCCTGATCAGCTTGGGGGCCTGTCACAGGTTGCTTTTCAGGTCAGAATGCAGGCCGCGGCTGCAGTCTGAATATTGCCGCACACAACGGCGGATGCTCCCGCTCATACGATCTCCTTCTCCGGCACCGTCGCATCACCTACTTGTGAGGAACGACATTCACGTAGGCTGTCATTTTCTCAACGAGGTATTATGGCATAGTCAGTGTTAAGAGACCACACGGCACGGAAGCTGCTCTGGCGGCCACCAGAAGGATGAGGCTCATAACGACGCAGCTCATAGCTGTTGATCACTATATTTTCTGATCAAGATGACTCGCATGAGCAAGTAGCTATCATGTAAAACTGTGGCCCTGAGTCTTGTCTTTAGGCGAGGCTGTGAGAGATCGGAATATTAATCGTGGCGTTCCTTTGCGGGGTGGAGTGCCGGTGAACGAACGACCTGAACTCGTCGGTGAGACCTTCAACATGCCCATAAAGACCCACCAAAGTGTAACGACTTTTACTATATTACTATTGACGACATGTCGCTGAAAGCATTGATGGTGATTTTGATGGCTCATGCTGATTATTTGGACGGCAGCATCATCAGTAAGGTTATGTTACGTTGAGATTCCTCTTAGCCGCCCGAAGCGAGATCGAAGCGCCAAATATCAAATGAACATGGTTGTGAACACTAAGTACGTAGGTCACTTTTTTCATTTTGTTGGTTGATCGATTGCACGGAGCTAGGAAGGATGCAGTTGGGACGCAGATGGCATGTCCTCTTTGCGTGCATATACTCAGCATGAAAGGTGACCTCCAAGCGCAGCGCAGTGGTTGAATCAATGCGGTCTTGGTCGACAGGACGGCCTGCGGTAGGTGATCTCCCCACTATCCGTTAGGGTGACCAGGATGTGTGCACCCGAGAGAGACCCCATCGTCGCGATCTGCTCCGGGCTCTCTGGTGATCGCCCTTCATGCGCGGGCGGTGATGGAGAGGGTGCATCGCGGCAGACTCAAAAAGGGAAATCCGCTGGAAGTGAATTGCTCGCTCCCTTTGATGGCGGTGACAGACCGAACCATGTGTGCGCATCCCGATGCTCGTACCACGGGGGCTTCGAGTTATTGACATCAAATGATTGAGTGATACCCCTGATCATCGCCGACACGGCCCTGGCATGAGAGGCTGCAACATGGTCCAAATGGTCCTCGTGACTCTGGCCCCTGGCCCGTCCCACGCGAACAGCTTGAAGGATAAATCCGGCACACCAATCAACTCTACGATAAGTATGGAAGCGGTTTCGACGATATGATTACCAGCAACGCTTCGTCATCGACGCCGATACACGAATGACAACGTTGGCGATCGTATGCGTTGGCGGCCCGGAGGAGGGGTTCAAGTTGTCACGGCTATTATTCATGTGTGGTTGGACCCAGGGCCCCAGCATGTCAGCAAGGGAGAGACCGACCTCTTTGGTCAAGGCACGATATTCGACCGGAAAATTACGTTGCAATCGTCTAGACTTGGCATCGTGGTATATCTTCACCATCTCAGCTAAAGGTGCCGTTACATTTCCTCGGTGGCTTTCTAGACGTCCGTCACGTTCCATGGCATGGAAGGACGGCAATGGCGTGGGTGAGACGGGACGGGGATCCCAGGATGCGAATGCTCGCGAATTGACCCAATCATAGGATTCTCAGTAATAGCAAAGCCTATGATAGTCAATGTTTGCCCATTTCCCTATGAGCTGACATTCCATGGAGAGATGGGAGGCCTGAGGGGTTGATATGACGACGTCGCTCTGCCTATCAGTGACTAAAACTTGCTTGGAACTTATCGTGGCCATCCTGCGTCATTTGTGCGCCGGGCACATTTATGGGATGAAGAGAAAATAATCGCGGTCTTCCGCCTAGGTGATGCATTCAATTCCACTCGGGTAGCAATATTGACAGCAGATGATTTCGTCTAATTAGGGCAGCGTTACGTGCCAAGCCCGGACAGTGTAGCGCACGCTTCAACGCGGGTGAGTCTTCTCGCTGCTTGCCTGAGAGAGGGGCATGCGGGCCAGGTCTGGTGCTGTTGCTACCGTCAGTCAAATATAGAACATACTGAGGTAGGTAGGGATACAGCATGAAGGAGCTAATTCTCGTATTCTCGCATGTTGCGGAGGAGGGTCGTGAAAGCAATGCCTCAAAGGACATAGCGACTCATAAGCCAGCCTGGTGTTCAGTCATGGCTGGATATCAGTGGTGCAGGAAGGAGAGGATCCTTGTTGCTGATTGCAGTACCAGGGGGGCAACAAGGCGAGTGATGAGTGAGTACATAGTTTTGGTACCTACACAGCACTGCCGGAAACTTTCGAGCATCCTTCTACCAGGTGCACGACAGGGTCATTTCACACAGGGCTGCAGCAAAGGGAGATCGCTTTGTCGAAACCCGGCCGCGCAACGCAAGCATCGACGAATCCTCTCCTTTCTCCACCTGTTAGATTTATGGTACCTCCCTCTGCGCGATGCTGTGCCGTCAGCGCGTTGAAATTCTGGTTTCGTATACATAGTAGATCGGGATCCGACCAGTGCTTACCCTAGTGCAAGGACCAGGACCAGGACCTCATAGGTAGCAAATTGATTCACTGATATCATATCTATATGTCAGGCTTTTATCCATTTTCTTTGGACCTCGGAATAGATTTCCGGGATCATGGACCTTCGTATAGGTCACGCTCGGCGGCTGATCAGTTTGATAAGATACTCGACAAACGCTTCATGGCCCGAGCCCGCATGTTTAGTCCCGAGGGGCTGGAGCAGAGGCCAGAGAATTCACAGTACGTAGAAAACCGTTGGTGGTAACGATAGACGCATATTGATGGTGATGGAGTTAATGAACGTGCGGAGGGAGAATGATTGCAGGACCGAAGGCCGTAATGTTGACGCAATCCCTCTGCTTGTTTGAACAAGACACCGTCGCCGGGGAAAGACAAGCGCGCACGACGCGATGATAGTCCAGACCCGACAGATAAGCGGACTCTGAAGCGTGGAGTCGCTTCGAAGTCTAAACTTAACTGGCTCCACATGACATTGAGACTGGTCGACAACGAAGCCTTGCGTAGACGCTTCTAAAGATGGACGGCCGTGGATCCTGTCTGTCCACAGGTTTTGGTTTCGACTCGGTTTGCCTAAGCCCCAGGAGTGAATGTTGAAAACACCGCCCGCTGTTGATGCAGGTGTCCATCAAGGTGACCAGGCGCCATAGTCGGTGTAGGCAGCAGCAATGCTGAGTATAGTCATATCTGGCTGGCACGTATCGGCGCCCGAGCCAAGCTGGAAGACCTTGCGCGCGTTTGCTATCAAGTATGGCAGATAGCAAGCCAGAGGCGGTGGACGCATTGAACCTGCTAGTACAGAGCAGCATCGTCGTCAGAGTGAACAGAGCCGCGCTGGCTTTCGCGACGATCTCTGAAACCAGCGCGTAGTAAGGCAAGGTGATCGTCAGGGTGCAATGAACCTTGAAATGACCCATGAGAAGCTGGCGTGTAACGACTTGCTCAATATGCCGTCACTCTTTGGTTCGTCGTATTAGTCTGTGGGATGGTCATCAAGTTAGGGGCTATCGGTACCCCAGCCAGAGGCAAAGCCGGCAGCTGAGCAGTATCGCTGGGGGCTTCGACGTTTGGATTGAAGCATCGCGAGTCTCGACAACATACTCCATTCCAAAAGTACCTACATACCTCGCAGGAAGGGTATTCACTGGGGCACTTCAAGCCTAACGATCGTCTTGCCCCAGAAATAATCTATTTAGTACACAATGTTCAAGGTACAGCCGCTTGTGCAATCACAATCCTTCAAGCGCCTTGGATCATGGATGAAATAGAGTTGGGAGGTGGCGCGCATCATCGCATGTCTTGCAGGCTTCAAGGTTTCAAATTGACGAGCTTCGAGGCTGGCATTCCGAGAACCGAGAAATGACGCTTGCGCTCGTATGAGCACTAGATGTTTTCCAAAGAACCACTTGGATAGGTATTGTTTTGAAATCTTATTAAATCGTGAACAGAAGTTCCACCTGTTTGTTTATAAGGTACCACTTTTGAAGTTAGGATACAAGTAGAATGGTGACAGGTCCCTACAAGCCAATTTCCGTACCCTATCCTGTTTTACAGTGATTGCAGTGCTCGGCGGAGATCCCGTTTCCCATTCTTTGCTTGAAACATTTAGGTACGCCGACTAGGTATGCAGTGAGCAATCCCTGGAGAAGGCAACATCAAGCATCGTGACCAAACAAAAACGCCAGCTATCAAGGACAAGCCTCGATGACAATACATTGCTAAACACGAAAGCTGTGATTGTGCTTGAATGAGATAGTCTGAGAGCTGGGAAGAAACTGAAGATGCACCTCGTGATGCACTCGTCAAATTGCCTGAGGAGCATTGTAGGGGAATACATACCACGACCCAATTCCGTACAGTGGTATGTATGTTTCTTGAGCCGAAGAATGCCTTTTCGCCCAGGTTGTCGGTACGGCCCCCACTCGCCCATCAGGTACCTTCGGTACATACATACCTAAGGTAAACATGCCTCCTCTCTCGTCTTGGGGAAGCCGAATACGGATCGGGCTTAGGCTGGTCGATGATGTAGTTGTGGGATCACTGCAGCGCCTGTCACCTAGGCAGTTGGGCAAGCCTGGTCAGGGCATTACCCCTGACCCCTGACCAGGCCTGCCCTGCCTGGCTTTGCTGGCTGCCATTAAACCCACCTACCTGATTACCTGTTAAAGTCCAGAGCACTCCCGCGTGCGGCTGCATGTACGGGACGAATTGCCTTCCAGCTTTCAGTGCACCAGTCAAACAGCACCTTCCTGCTCTACAATAGCACAATAGACAACGCGATAGGATTGCCGTTTATCGCTCTCTTGTCAAATAAGCATAGTCGGCCTTAAAATATAAACAAATCGAATGGTTGCAGTCACGCCAAGCATACTTGGAAATAGGTATCATTTGACCTTACAACTCCAGTTGTGTTGTGTACGTACTTCAATAATTGAGCGCTTCAGTGCTCGTGGATTGTGTTTTGAACGCATTTTGCTTATCAAAATGTCTGCTCACTCGCAACATGGCTGTAATGACTTTGATCAATACATCATGATTTGGCGCGTGAATAGCTCGAAGAAACTGATGGGTGTTTGTGCGTATGGGGGATGATGACGAGTCGGAACCCGGCAAGCAGCAGGTACGTAGCTGAATGATACAAGGCTCGACACCACGACCTACATTGCGACGACTGAAGTTGGGGACCAGCTTTGGCACAGGCACCGCGCAAGCGGCAAGACGCGACAAACGTTCTGCAAGTTGCGACTGTTTCACTTGCCCTTGATGCCTGAATGGGTACCGGAAGGAAAAGTGAAGTCACTGTCATGGAAGATAGCGATGGTTATGTCAGCGCAGTCATCCGAGGGGAGTCATATGTAACGGGAAAATGACAAGAAAGGGGACGAGCGCAAGCCGTAATCGGCCGGACATTGTGACCGTCATTGCCCACTGGAAGATTTGTCAGGCAGGTGCTGTTCAACAAAAGCGGTGACGGCCGTTGTCTTTGTTTTCAGATGCCGAATGGGCCGAGATCGAGTCACTTGATGTGTAAGGTGGATGAAACAATGTAGGGGCGAATGGGGAAGCAAATGAGGTGAAATGTCATTGCTTTGATTGCCATGATGCCTGGTTTTGCGTAACGGCCGGCTTCCAATCATATGGCGCCAGACCGAAACCAAGGCACAGCAGCAGCAGCAGCAGCAGCTAGCCCATCTGCGAGAGCCCCTGGTGAGCTGGAGAATGGAAGAGCTGGACGTGACGGCTGGTGAGGCGTCCCCCTCGGACCAAAGTTGACCAAACTTGTTCCCTGACTGGATAAAAACAGGTGGGCTGTGTTGTGTAGGTGAGTGAGGTAAGCGTCTGCTTGGAGATGAGGTGTCATTGTAGAAAAAAATCATTCCCCTTTCCTGCCCTCTTTCCTTCTTCTGTCTGACATTTCTCCAGCAGCATTGGGAGGCCTGCTTGTGTCACCGTGTCAAGCTGGCTGGCTGCCAGCAAAAGTCGAGTCATCGAAAGGTGCATCTGGGTGCTTCTCCACATTCACCAGGAAAATGTCAATCGCAATCCCATCCAGCCCATCTCACCCATTCATACAGTCGCAACGCAGGCAGTCACTCACTGGCTCAGTCGTCACCCGTTCGGCGCTAATAAGACCATGTTTCTGCATCCTCCCCTCAAGCCGGAGATACTCTCTACCTATCTGGGTAGAGTTTTGCCAAACCAAGTTTTTCTTGTATACAATATGCTTTCCAAATCAATATGCTCACCGAACAGCGGGGCATGCTTAAGCTTGAAGTAGCTCGACGCATTACCTCGGCGATTCTTGTCCAGTGGTAATTTGTAGTTTTCATCGCAAGCATCTAAGCCAATGGTGGTGGTGTTGGTGAAGTTTTTCTGGAGGAAAGGCTGTAATTGCACTTCAGCTCGTGGGCTGTGTGGGTACGTGCCGTACGTTAGACAAAATTGATACCTGAGGACACCTCACGTCACGTCACACCTGGAGGCGCTGGACGCACATCATTTTCATAAACAGGCATGGCTGGCAGGGTCGGGTACCTGGTGCTGGGCTTAAACAGACAGGGAAAAATTCCACGAGATTACGCTGTTGGGTTTAGAGGCATCCGAAGTGGTGTACCAAGACCTCAGGTACCTTGGACCGACCTCAGTAGTGTTCCCCAGGAACCGCCTGTTCTTGCCCAACAGCACGCCTGGAGAGGGACTGGCCTCGCGACAGCAGGTGGCTGTAGTAGGCACAGTACCGCCCTAGTGTAAGTAGATCCTAAGGTACTGCCTCCAAACATCCACCCATATCTACGGCACCGGCTCCAACAGCGTGCCAGCAAGGCCCCAGCACGCCGCCCCAGCAGCAGGCTCCTCCAAGCGTAGCGCATTTCCCTGTCTTGCCATGCCTTCCCAAGCTTCCACGCCTCCATCCCTTCCTTCCGCTCCGTCACCAATTGGCGCTAGCCCACCTAGTAAGTAGCATGTAATAATTTCCCGACCCCCGTCCATCAGTGCCAGTGCCCAAGTCTCCATTCACCGCACCTTTTTTTTTCTTCCCATCTCGAAAGGTCACCCTCGGCCAAGCCAAATCTGTTGGAAAAGGCACTTTAAGAAAAACCCTCCGGCCCTGCAGCTGCCGCTGGCTATACACCTACTGCTACCTACATTACCAAGCTGTCTGCCTGCCTGCTTGTCAACTGACCTGCGAGAACTCACCTACGACACCTTGCTCACTTACTCACTTATTAGTTACCCTCACCCAGGCGCATACAATATTTTTTCTACAAAGACAACCGCAGACAGACTCGCGCACACCCCAGGTACTCTCACACACACGCACACGCAATCGCACGCAACCGCGCACAGCTCACGTCGCACGACACAACGCATCAGTTCCGGACTGCAACAGCAAAGATCAACCACGCAGCAAAGTACTGTGGCCAGCACACTCTTCGCTGTTGAGCCTCATGAAACGTCATCATCGCCCGTCGCGAAGCAATTTTACCTTCATCTCGCTTGCTTCCTCTGGCTTGTGTGCACCCAAGCATTAGACGAGGCGCAACAGTACCTTTGTCTGCACTAGACTACAGACACAGCAGGCCAGGATCGCGCCTAGGTTTGTCTGCGCCAGATATATCCCGAGAGCGCATCCTTCCTCGAGCTACCCAGTTCCAGGACTCCGAACCAGTACCAGGACCATTCAGGGCCCGACGCAGCTCCAGGAACGTAAAAGGGTTGCGGGGGACGAGAAACATACCAGTTTCTTTGGTCGGTTTAGCATCTGACGCTTTTGGGGAGCCATCCCCCCCCAACTGTGCATACCCAAACCATCGACCTGCATACGACCTGACACCTCATCATTTTTACCGTGAGCTATTGCAGCATCGGTCCATTGCCCGCCCCGTCTTCTGGTCCAGGTTCTGCCTCGTGCATCTGCCAGGCGTTGTACCTCGACGTATCCGCGCCAGGCTTCCGTACCAGTACCGCCGAGTACTTCTGCTCGGGCACACCCTTGCGTTCCGGTCCGCAATCGATATCGTGGATAGCACCGCAATGTTCTGCAGCCTCGAACTTGGCTTTGTTCAATAAATTATCAGCTTCTCCCTGGTCTTCAAACTCACGTAAGGGGCGGTGTCTTACCAACTCCCTGTACCCTCTGCTGCTATCACCACCCCGTCCCCTTCTCGGGCAAGTCATCCCCCAAGAGCTATCCGAGAAGATGAGGTCGAAGATATCAGCCCTTCTCTCATAGAACTTACTCTCACGCGAGCACATCTCTCCTGCACCGCGTTGTACTACGTACAGGGTTTATTCCACTAGAATACTCGGGTGTATGCCATCTGAATAACCCAGAAAATACTGCTGTATTCACAACGCGTGGCGGCATCTGCCCTAAACCCTACCTACACCATGTCTCCGACTTCAAATCCTTCCCGTCCTAGCCCTGTCATGGCTGCCGCTCAGGGTTCCCTATTACGGCGGACGCGTCCCAGTCATGTCCAGACCACGAATCGGGGCAGCTCACCGTCTAACCCAACGTCAATGCCTGCCTCGGCCATAAGTGCCTCATCGGCAGCTTCCAGCTGTCATCACGATTCCCCCATCATGACTCCCGAGCACGCCGCTGTATTGACCACCAACAACAGTTCCGTCCAGCCTTCACCAGATTTTTTATATCAGCGGGGGCCTGATGTTGAGCCTTTTCCTCCTCCCCCATTCCAACTCGGCGACCCTCTCCTGTCTCACAAACCCAGCTTCACCTCCATCAATCCAAGCATCGCCACTGCCACCAGCGGCGGGGCCATGGCCGAAGCTATGGGCACCAGTACTGGAAAGAGTCTCATGCGACGACTGTCGAACCGGGCTACCAAGTTTACACGCGCTCGAAGACAATCGTCTGCTGCCCCCAAAAGCCGGGACGGCAGTATCGGTCCGGGTATACTCCGGCGACGCAGTGATAGCACTAACACTTGCCCTACCAACGACACTGTCTTATACACTGATTCCGACGAGGAGCTCGACGAACTTACCTCCATATTCAACGGTGCTGAAGGCCCAACCCGAGATTTCTCCACGGCTAGCACCGCCGTTTCCGTTGCGGGGTCTGCGTCTATCCCGGATATGCATGCTGGACCAGTCCTCCCTCTATCTCTTATCAAGGGTACGTTTCTGACCAAAGTGTCCAAGAAGAACAAGGTTAAGCGAGTTCTCTTCATCTTGGAATCAGATACCGGCAAGATTGTTTGGGATAAAGGCCGTTCGCCAAAATGCATCTACATTGACGATATTAAAGAGGTCAGAATAGGTTCTGATATTCGCCAATACCGTATCGATTATGGTATCCCAGAGTCTGATGAGGGGCGATTCTTCACCATTCTCTACGTGGTACCCGACAAGTCCAAAAGCAAGACAATGCATCTTATCGCCGACGACGAAGAGACTTTTACCCACTGGATTACCTCCCTAGATGCGATAGCCAAACACAGAGAGGTCCACATGGCATCATTGATGGCTTTTAACGATGGTGCTATTCGTAGCTTTTGGGATCAAGAGATGACCAAACAGTTCGAAAAGCGACCGCATTCTATCGACGATGAAGAGATCAGCTTCTCTGGCGTGCAAAGAGTTTGCCGAAACCTTCATATTCACATGGCCCAGAAAGATCTCTCGGCCAAGTTCAATGTGGCTGACACTACCAAAACCGGTCGACTGAATTTCGCCGATTTTCAGGTCTTTGTTCAAGAGATGAAGCGCCGAGATGATGTTCGCGCATTGTATGTCGGAATTGCCTCTGACAGCGAAAGGGGCATTACCTACGAGGAGTTCACGGCGTTTCTACGCGAGGTTCAATGCGAAGACGTCAGCAGCAACCCCAGTTTATGGGAAGCGAGGTTCATCCGCTATGCGCACCGAGGCAAGCCGAAGGATGTAACGTTTCAACGTTCTGACCGAGACTTGGTAACTTTATCAGAAGATGGACTTGCCGCTTACCTCGACTCGAAAGACAATGGACCTCTAGTACGCGAACCAGCGGAATACTCATTAGACCGGCCCTTTAATGAGTATTTCATCTCCAGCTCTCATAACACGTACCTGGTGGGGCGGCAAGTAGCCGACGTCTCTTCGATAGAGGGTTACATAATGACCCTTCAAAGAGGATGTCGCAGTGTCGAGATTGATTGTTGGGATGGTTCGGATGGCCAGCCGACTGTCAAACATGGATACGCTATGACCAATGCCATTTCATTTCGAGAGGTAATCAACACCATACACAAATATGCTTTTGTTGCGAGTCGGTTTCCGCTCTGGGTCTCGCTGGAAGTACACTGCAATGCTACTCAGCAAGAAATCATGGCCGAGACGATGAAGGAGATCTTCGGCTCCCACTTGGTCACAGAGCCACTAGACCCGTCCTCCGACAAGCTCCCATCTCCTTCAGAGCTCAAAGAACGTATCCTCATCAAAGTGAAGGGGACACACCCAAATCACGACAGCCGCAGTGGTGGCGAATCTACAGGTCGCAGGCGGGGAAACAGTCTTACCTCTCCCTTCGCCAAACCTGTTGCCGCTGACAATTCTAGCATTCCGGCTCAGTATCTGTCGTCAAGTCCGCTTCTCGGCCCTGCCCAGACCTCTCGCCGGACTATTGGCAAGCCTGGGGTCGATACCATCAACGAGGGCGAAGTGCATGACACTGTTAGTAGCAGTACGAGTGATTACGACACCGAGGAAGACAAGCCAGGGAAGAAAAAGACGAGCAAAATTGTCAAGGCCCTGGGCGATCTCGGCGTGTACTGTAGTGGAGTCAAATTCCACGGGTTTGAGTCTGCAAATTGCAAGAAGAGCAACCACATCTTGTCCTTTATGGAAGGTACATTTAGAAAGCACACGAAGGCATCAGACTCAAAGGCAGCTCTCACTCGGCACAACATGCGCTACATGATGCGCGTCTATCCTCAATACTCACGTCTAGCTTCCGACAATTTCAACCCCTTGATGTATTGGCGTAGAGGAGTCCAAATGGCTGCACTGAACTGGCAGACATTCGACCTCGGCATGCAACTTAACCAGGCCATGTACGATGGTGGCACCGATCAATCGGGTTACGTTCTCAAGCCCGAATCTATGCGGGAGTTTCGGATCCTCGCCGGAGGAATCGCCAGCGATGTGGTTGGAAAACTTGAGCGTCAAAATATGGCTTTTAGCATCGACGTGATCTCGGCTCAACAGCTCATGCGCCCTGCCAGCCTGCCCTCGCATAGAACCGTCGACCCTTATGTCGAGATTGAGATATTTCATGCCAATGACAAGCGCGACAAACATGACAGCATGGCTGGCATCCCCGTCGCCACCGATACTCCTCTCAAAACCGTGACCCGGGTGGTCAAAGAGAATGGTTTCAATCCCGAGTTCGAACATCACGGAGTCTTCAATGTGACTACCAGACATCCGGAATTGGTCTTCGTCAAATTCAGCGTGAAGCTATCAACAGACGGCGAGAACACACGTGGCCGGAATATCACTATGGCTACCTACACAGCCAAGCTCAGCAGCCTCAAACAAGGCTATCGCACCCTTCCACTAGTGGACTCAAACGGAGACCAGTTCCTTTTCTCCCGACTTTTTGTCCGCATTAAGGTCGATCCGGCCACAAGCGTTTGGCTCAAGAACCCAGAAGCGGGTAACGGCGAGACCGTTGGCAAACTGAGGCACATTGGAAGAAATGTCTTCAGTCGGTCTGGCAACACTAACAGTACGAAGTCCAGCTTTGAAAAAGCCAGCATCGACAGTGGTTACTCGGACTCATTTGCTCTTTAAGATGTCTGTGAATGTTCGAATGACACAAGCCTAAGTGCTGCTGCTGTGTTCGGAATATTCATCATGTACAGCGACGGCAACAATAATCTTCGAACATTCGGATTTGATTCACCGTGTATCAACACCTTCGTTCGAGTTTCTTTTCTCAGACTCACCAGTGGTGAAGTGGTCTGATGTTTCAGGTTGATTAAACCCAGCGAATACCCCGAGTCACAGTCTCGTAAAGACGCCAGCGAGGCGACAGGCATTTTTACAGGTGTTTGGGGTTATGACGGAATAGAATTGGGAAATAACGAAAAGTTTTCATTTGTTCTCCTCGGTTGGAGACGGCTTTGGAGCCAGGGTTACGGGCATTGTGACGATTCTCCTTATAATGAGGACATTGCACTGGAGTACTAGGGAATGGAGCATTGTTTGAAACTTGGGCATTTTCGCGGACGGAGCAGGAACTCTAGGTTAGCAATCGAGCGGCCGCGGATACGCAGACGACTTTGCGGACACACATTCAGTCTAGCAGATCGTGGGACCATCGTCTAGTGGGCGAGCGGGTTTTCTCTGCATCCACATACTCCCTCTCAGATTTCCGACCGTGACTGTTGACGGGACGCTTTACCAGTAGCATCGGCATTTTGGGCGGAAGGGCAGGCAGGTGGGCAGGGAGGTAGGCAGGCATCAGCATGAACTCCAATAAACGATACCAGCGGCTCACGCTGCACACCATTTTCAAACCGAGCGAAGAAGTCCTAAATGTAGCTGTATGCGGATCATCTGCAGTACTCCCAGGCCGGCAGTGCTAGGGCCTGTGTTGACGCCACAGAGGGGCTTATCTACCGTGATGCATCAATCGCTCTCTTCACTCTTACCTATGATCGCCACAGACCCTGCAAGACGCTGACGATTGGATGACTTCACAGTTACAGACACGCTTTGCCAGTTGGCTCAATTTTGAAGACTGAAGTGCGAGGAAGACTGCGTTGCGACCTTGAGCATCCTGCAGGAAAGAGGACGTGGTATTGCGACCATGTTAGCGCAGAGGCAAGATGGAGGGCAAGATTTACCGTGCAGTGGGGGGGCATGGAAAACGAGGGCATTCCAGCTAAGCAAACCTGATCTTACTACGCTGTAGCTGAAGCGGCAAACTCGGTAGATGACTTGGGCAATGAGTATCTGGGTCGGAGTGACCTACTGAATCGTCATCTCCTGCGTGGTGCCCTGGGACGCGTCGTACGGTATCTCTAGTATATCATTTGCTGCTCACCTTGTGTCCCAGTCGGCGCACACCATGGCCACCTTGTGTCTACAGCGCCAAGCCGACGAGCACACCACAAGCGAGCCGAGTTCACTCTCCTGCAAGATATGCCAGATACAGATGGCCGAGAAGGGAAGGGCGCAGCACCAGATGCATCATCTGACACATTGACATGCCAGCTTTGCCTCACCGAGGCCGCCAATCCGAGACTGCCTTATTGAAGCTGTCATGCTCTGGAATCCCTAAGGAGCATGGGACAGAGCTGCCTTCATTGGGTCACCGGAGACCGTCTGAACGCAACCGCACCAAGTCGCGTCGTGGTCCATTGTTTCACGCGCTTCTCTCATACTCCCTAGCAATTGGCCCGTCAATCTACCCTAGTCGGTGGTGATTTGCAGGCAATGTCGCATTTCACTCTTCTATACTTCTTGCCCGGAGTCTGCATGGCTCCCAAGTATGGGAGCGGGCGCGCTGCGGTCGTCCTACTATTTGACATTGATTCGCCAATCCTGGCTCTGCAGACGCAGCTCGGGTAATATCTGCGAACCTTGTTGTTTTGCTTGCTCACTCTCTTACCTGCTTCCTGTCTGTCCGCCTGCCTGCCTGCCAGCCTGCCTGCCTGCCAGCTTGTGCAGTTGCAGTTGCAGTATTTTATTCTTGCACACCCTGCCTTACATCTGCACCTGCAGGCACCAAAGATGAGTTTCAGGTAGCTGCTTGGGTCGCTGCAACTTTCGATGCCATATTCTCAGAGCACGGTGCTGGGTGCTCCATGGACAGCACGGCGCTCCACCACGAACCGGTCTACTGAATGAGCACTGATGCCGATTCGGGTGTGGAAGCGTGGAGAACACGCTCGTCTTATCACGACCCTCGATTCGTACGACGCCGCGGAACCAAGGCAGACACACCCGACAGCACCGAAGGACTACCTAGGATACCGTTTTCTGGTTGTCGCCTGCTTACTGCATGCAACAAAGGCGGCGGGCCAATGCTGCGCAATTTGTGCTCGTGCTCGTGCTCGTGCTCGTGCCTGTGCCTGTGCCTGTGCCTGTGCCTGGAGATAAGAGAAGTGTGTGTGTTGAGTGGAAGCTGTACGTGTGTACTGCGTGTGTACTGCGTGTGAGCCAGGACAGATATGACTCCTCATATGGATGGGAGGGAGGGAGGGAGGGGCGAGGGCCTCGTTCGACACAACGCACGCATACACGTACACACACACACACACACACACACACATGGAAGAAAGGCTAGGGGGCCGTCCCGCGAACCCGCACTCTAACCCACACCCTCGGTCTGTGGCTGGCGCCCAGAGTACCGCACTAGGGGGCAGGCGACATATGTCGGTATCGCGACGACCCGCACGTGAGAGAACTTGGTTTACGATGCCAATTATGTGTACATACATTTGCGATTACCATTTATTTGTGGGCACGTTATATTTTTGAAGCCAAGCCAAGCAACAAAACAAGGAAAGGATCATGGGGAGTCCTTCCACCCCCCGGCGCAGGACTCACATCCCCGTCAACCAAACACCGCTTTGCGCGGACGTCACGTCCATGTTTGACGATCCGGGCGTTTCGAATGGATGGCTGGTTCTCGACGCGGCCAATAAGTGGAATCTGAAGCCCCGGAACCAAGTTGTCGGGTCCTTTGATGCCGACAAGGACGTACCGTATACTGTCCGCTGCAGCGTATCGTTGCTACACCTACATATGTATGTAGGTCTTTCTGCCAGTCCTTCAGTGTATCCGTATGTATGCAGCCCGGCTTCACATCAATGCAGCCGAGGCAGGGCTGCAGCTCATGAGCGTCCGCTTCTTTCCGCTCGCTCGCCTATCTCCCCTGCCATACTTGCCTGTGCTCGGGATAAGCTGTTGCGACTTGCCTCTAAGAACTATCTGCCGGGGGCCACGTCTTTCTCGGGCTACGATCAAATCCGATCAATACCATCCTGCTTGCTGCCAGAGGAACCTGTGAATGGCTGAGCCAGTCGTCCAGGTTACTTCGGTAGGTGGACAGGGCACTTTGTGCGATAGATCAGCAGACAGACAGAGCAGGGTTCTCAAGCTAAGGTCCCCGTATGGCTGCTCACCTAGGTTAGCCAAATAGCTACCCAGTTACGTGCATCACCATCATCGAGCGGTACGGCTCGTACCTGGACTCCTGGGTACATGGGTCGAGGCCGCGATGCCAGGGCTAAGTTCCTCGGGGTACCGTGACTTTCTACTGTGTCTCTTGGACTCTAAGTTACCTCGATTCTTTTCAGCTTCGTCCGTTTAGGGTTATGCGTCATTCCTCCGTAATGGCTTTTCATCTATTCGTTTTCCCTTGCTGATGATTTGTCTTCTTCCATCTCCCTCCCTTTCACACCCCGGCTTTCTCACCACCCTCCCTGCCGTTTTTCATCTCTTGCCTAAACAGGACCTCTTTCAGCCACTAACACCAGCCTCCCGCTTCCGTCCGACCGTGGGGCCGAGTCGACGTCCGGGGTGTTTGCTTAGGCATGTTCAGCACGACCCCGGCGCAGTCCCGCAGTGCCCGCCCCCCCATGTATGTATCAGACATCATGAATCATGAAGCCTAGAAATGATCGCCCCTCTACCACCCAGACGGGTCGCCGGGATAAGGAGGGGCGACGAGCATGTTGATCCTCTAGTCTGCGAGCCTATGTATTTGGGGGCTTACATCGGAAGGTTCGGGACCCTGTAAGTGAAATCCCAGCTTTTTGCTGCACCGCGCTTCCTTCGCGCGGCCATTTTCTGCACGTTGGATTCGCCTGGAGCTTCCCATGGTGGCTGCTCAGGATAATTCCAGCTTGGGCTTGGCGTTGTGAATTCCTAGTCATTAGGGCTGGCTGAATGGGCTGGGGATCTTTTGGGGTTCTCGCATGTATACCAGACAGGGGATGCGAGGGAAGGCATTATGTTTTTCGATCTCAGGGCTGTCAGTATGACTTCACGTCGCCTGTGCCTAGCTTATCTGCGCCGCGATGCATTTGAGTCATCTGGGCTCGTGTGAGTGGCTAGCAATCAGCGCCACATGGGGGGTTCGCATCCTTAAGCTGCACTTGGGGTATGATGAACCAGTGGCTGGCTCTATTGCATGACGATTTCTTTTCTTTTCTTCCTTTCTTTTTCTTCTTTCCTTTCGTCCGATCGTCCAAAACTTTCTGTGCTCTTGCTACATCATATCATGCAGCATTAGCCGGCAGGTAGGTCATGTTGCCCTGTCCCGGGACCCTGGAGTTGGAGTCATGGCAGGGCTACCACGCAGGGTCGGGGTCGTCAGTTCGTTCCCCTGGTTGGGGCTTCTCGTATCGGCGTCCATGTGTCTGACTCGGAACGCAGGTCCCGACACTGTCGTTTCGTCTTACAGACATGGGCTATTTTGCGATGATACTGGCGTTGGGAGTACAGATGGACTTGAGAGTATTGTGCTAGGTCTTGGATATTGCCACGCCTGAATATATGGTGTCGCAGTAATACAGTCCACCCAAGGCACTGAATACAGCAACTAATAGCTACTGAAGAGTGTTTTGATCCGGGCATATGTCAGCAAAAACCGTCAGAGGCACCAAGGAGTATGCTGTTGCGCGGTACATTTCTGCGGCTCTGATTTTTCGTTTGGTCCACAATGGCGTACCAAAATAAAACTTATGAGTCCTCAATCTAGATTTCCCGGGTCTTCAGGCTTCCAGTTACGATTCCTTATCTTGTCTAACTTTCTCAAGAGGCACCTTGGAAAGCAACCGAATAAACTCTCTGCTTGAAATCAACCCAGAACTGAAACATACGAATACCTTTCCAGTAAAAACACAAACGCATAATTAATCTCCAAGGTATGTGGTGTGTTTTCGAACATTATTACCGCCGTGTTTGTGACTTGTTACGAAGGATATTATGCGCCCAGGAGTGACAGTCTGATTTCATATGTGGCTAGATTTCAACCTACAAGATCTTAAACGTGAAGTAAAGTGAGCCCCCTGACGAGTCACGAGATCGCCTTTACCTTGACCCTAGTTATCAACAATTTGACCATATCTCTTCTCATCTAATCCTGATCGACCGCGTAGACTTGCCGTCGTCTCATCTCCTGAGTCTGCGCCATGCTGTCAACTGGATCAATCTCACAAGCCGATGTGATACCTGTCACCATCTGTCTCTTGGCATGCTCCGAGAAAACCCACTCATGATCAATGCCTTGTCCTTCGAGAATTTCCTCCCAGATGGTAGCCCAGCGAGAATCACAGAACACGTCACATATGGTCCTGCCGCTGACAGATTCGAAGAATGCGATGGTACCTTTGTAGACTGCTCGGCGTATAATGTGCTCAAGGACTCCCAAGTAGATTGAAAGCTCTCGATCGACGTAGAAATCATGATACAGAACCGGTAATGAAGGGCCAGGAACGAAACCTATCAGCGAATGGCGGAGTCCTGTATCGAGATATTCGACGATCTGTCGGGCTGCGTATTCCACTGGAACATCACAGGTTCTCATGGAACAGGTACCAAGCCTATGGGCTACTGCAGCGTCAAAGGTTGTCGTGATATTGTTCATGAGTGGCCCTAGAATGGCCTCAGAGCTTCTCCCGGAAGCCTTTTGAACGGATCGAGCCAGAGACTCTTTATTATGCAAATCTTGATCCAGGGTCGGAGCCCAACTTGTGAACTCCGTGACGGCCAACTCAAGCCAGTCGGTTTCGTTCATGATCTCGGCGTCGTATTGCATTGTTGTCATAATGCATTTCCAGTCATGCAGCTCGTTCCGTATGTCGTGAGTTGCTGACGTACGTGCCAACGACCTCGCAGATTGCTCGGCGTAGGTTTGATCCAGCCACCACGACTCGTTGTCCATGGCAGTGAGGCCTTGGATGTGGCGTACTATCTGATGTCCTTCTTGATTGATGCAGATTTGAGCAGGCAAAAGTGCAAACGCCATGATGTGTAGTCCGCCTCTAGTTACCAACCTGTTAGTATCGGTAACTGGATTTAACCCTGATTAACGGTCTGACTGTAATCGTACCGATTATATGCGTTGACATCTGCGCCACATTGTATGAGAAGCTTGCAGATACTAAAGTGACCATGCTCAACAGCTCTCTGTTGGGACGTATCAGCCTTGTTGCATTTACGCTCGAGTCTTCTGGCTTCCTACATGAAATAGAGTATTCCCATCCGTATCACGATCGGCTGGAGAAACCTCGCGCTGAACTAGCATCACCCTCAAGGAGAAGATATCGCCTGCGGATATTGCCCTCCATACACCGTGATCATCACCAAGCACCGTGTAGGTTCGAAGTTTGAGGTCATAGAATGGATCTGCCAATCCACTCACCACAGATCGATATGTCACTATGATACCCTTAGATAGCCACCACGGTGATGGCGTGAAGTGAACGATGAAAAGGTTGGATGATACTTCATCTTGGCCAGGCTTAAAACTTCTTGTACGTTGAGAGATGAGCGATAAAGCCCCTAGGAACGTTCTGTTATCCCAACGCTTGGTAAACGTCGAGAACACACCCTTTGATTGCCCTATGACTTCCTCATCACGAAAGAGAGCCTCCCGGGCTCGGCTTTCTGACAACTGTATGGATCTTTCGGACCTCGGATGTTGGTTCAAGAATTGCGGCCGTTCATCGAAAGGAGATCGCTGAAAAGGCTGCCGTGCCGTGGAATTCCTAGCTACCATAGAAGAGTCGAAGCCAATGCTGAATGGGAGACCTGGCATTCCAAGTTGATTGTCTTCTATTCTGAGAGTCCTCTGGTTGATGAGCTCAAGGGATCTCTGGATATCTGCGAACTTCTCGGATATCGAGTGCGCTAGTAAAGTGGCTTGATGTCTGATTCTGGTTTCGAAACACAGAATGTCAGCTCTCAAGTTTGCCGCGGTCACCATTGCGTCATGATGATTGAAGTCCAGTGTCTCTTGAATATCGACCTGTAGGGACTCTATCGAGACCTGAACGGTGTCAAGACGGTTAATGAGATCTTGGGCACTGAATGTGTCTTGAGACTCCTTCATTCTGTAAGTCAGGTGGAGAGAAATCTCATCTCTGAAGTGCTACAGCCTCTGGAGGATCTCCTCGATTTCTTTCCGGTTCCAGAGATACTTGAATACTATCTTTATAGTATCGTAATGCTTTAGAGAGTCCTCCTAAGCTCGGAAGCTACGGAGACGAGCTAATAGCCTTTCTGCCAGCTGATGGCAGCCTCTGACTACTGGTCTAAGGGCCTGATAATGCTCAAAGTCAGTGTGGAAGAAAACAAATCAGGAACTTGGCGTACCACACCTTCTCTTCATCATTATCATCTTGACAGTCCCGTGCGAGCGACTCCGCAGATGTACTGATGCTGCGGGCAATAGCTTTTAAGTGCGTCGTAATGAGCACGTAATCTTCAGCCTCTGGCACATTCGAAGGATGCCGAAAGGTCCTATAGGTCGTGATGAGCCTCGTAGTGAACTCTACCAGCTGAAGGACATTAGAGCTGAATCCTACAGCTGAGATTGCCTCCATTGGGTGCAGTCCTGATCTGAATACAGAATCAGATGAGAATTCATGGAAACGTAAAAGGGGGGAATTGTGATGTTTCTGCTGCAAAGCAAATGTTAACAACTATAGCGTCTTGCCATGATGTGTATATAGATACGGATCATATGCCCCCCCAAGTCAAATAGAGTTTCCTTGCGCTAAAGCACTGGTCTTTCCCCCCCTTCACAAATGGCTCCTGATCCGTCTGCCGACGAAGGGGTGGTGGTAAATATGCAGGCCATCGGATTATGCTACTTCTCGTTAGCCGTTGCCTTGTATATTGTTGCCTTGGTTTGCTTATTTTTAGCTAATTCCTGCATGATTCTGTCATCGACGCTTATCTCACGAATCAATGTTATGATCAAGCTTCAGGACCTACTCAAATGTCCTTTGCTTACCGAACAAGCATTCCGAAAGCCTCAATTCCAAAAGAGATCGAAGCTCTTTGCAGCCTGCTGAAGTCGCAGAGATCTGTCATCCCGGAGTTCCCCATTCGGGTACTTTGGGCGGTAGCTTGCATCATGTTGCATTTTCTGGTACATATCGGTTCGAATGCTGGCGTTGCTTGTAGGTCTATGACTTCCCGAAGCGTGACGGTAGGAATTGTCGAAGCTGTACTATGCTTGGAGTCCTAGAGCCCGCTTCGATCTTATGCGTGATTAGGGAATCGTCCATAGACGGTGATATGTCCGATGGCCCTGATGACCATCCTGTAGGAACTCCGTTGCCGTAGTTAGTATGTATACTGAACTACATCGTTAGCCCAATTTCATAGTGATTGTCGCGGTTAACCTCCTGGCGGCTTCAGCAGTTTGCATTCCAGCGCCCACTAACTACAAAATCAACGCAGATCACTTCAGCACGATAAAAGCATGACCCAGCCTGTAACGAATCTTACGCACTTCCCTAGTTGCAAGGAGGCAGACCAATGACCCGATGAGGGTGATGCAACAACGAAGAACCCCAGTGATGGAACACTTGCTCACGATTTGCTCCGGAATACCAGATACCGGTAGTTACACCCCATATGAACCTCACATATGCATGTGGCTATCCATAGTCTAGATACAATACTGCCTACAGTGGGTAACTCAACTAGCAAGACTCTGTGATACTCACGGTAGCATTGTATCACGGCAAATTGAACAAAGCCATGCTCAAATCCATTCTTGGATGGCACTATCTATTAGATGAAGTTAGTTATTTCTTCTATCTTATGGCGAGATCCGAGTGATGTTTTTTTCCCTCCACACCAAGACTATGGGCGAGGTCCCTCGGTTTCTATCACTATCTTGGTGTTGTGATGTACAGTAAATCACTGGACCTCTTAGAAGTGGAGGCTCACCAATAGAAGTTATTAAGGCGTATTTTATGGCGGTTTGCCTGCCCGGGTGGCTGACTGGGGAAGAGCTTGCGAGTGAGGGGGAGTTGGGTGATGGACTGATAAGGGATTTTGTAGATTCAGAACAATCACTGGCTCACGATTACCTGTCGACCTATCAATCCAATAGCAAGCATGCATATGGGTTAGCCGAGCAAGGGTGTTATGCATGGTATACAATCTACCGCTATGCTCGTGCTCTTTGATATGACGTCGAAGTCTGCTCGACTTGGGGATGGAACGGTCAGTATGAGGCGGCTTGGGCAGTAGTAAAAGTGAGATTAATGTAGTGCTTCTTTTGGGCAATAAACTGCTCGTCCACAGTCCTAAATTTATGTGTCGACGCACGATGAGGGCGCTCAGAAGTTTGGCGTGCGCCACACTCATCAGCTTCCGCCCTGTATCTGCTGCGAACGACACGCTGAGACTCCAGAATGGGTTCCAATCCGTCCTGCTCGGGCAATACACCATCGAACTAGTCAAAGATTCGCAGACTTTGGCGTCGCTGAGGCCAAATATACTTCAAGACTTCGACTTTCTGCCGAACAAGAAGATTTTGCACGAGCGTGCTGGCAATGGCAGACATCAGATCGGCGACATCACCGTTCGCTATCGGGGGCACGGGGAACTCGCTTGGACGGCTATTTCTACTGCGCAAACGAGGAGACCTGTCATTCCAATATCGGTTCAGGCTGATACTTTTGCATCAGCAGATCTAAGTCCGACTCTGAATGACTCCTCGCTCCATATCGTTCGGACTTGGGCAGTGCAAGATGGCGATCTAACATTGAGCTTCTCCCTGACCAACATCCGGTCAAAGGATCTCGAGATCGGAAGTCTGGGGGTTCCTTTCGTGTCTGACAGTATCTTCACTGGACGAACAGCCATGGATATTAACGCGAATTGCTCGCTCATCGACCCATATATCGGCTTGGATGCCGGCTACCTGCAATTCACACGCACCAGTGGTATGGGTCCCTCGATGGTCGTCACACCTCTTGATCTCAACACTTCCTTCGAGGCATGGGAGTTCCTGTACGAGGAGACAGAGAGTGATCCGTTACAATATCAGAGTGCGAATTTCGAGGGCTATTATCAGATGATGATACATAGTCTGGCTCTTCTTGAGGAAAAATGGAATACGACCAATCCGTGGAACCCCGCGACTGCAGCACTCTTGCCCTCGGGCGACACATTGACCATCGGGTTTCGATTCTCAATGGTTGACGATATTCAGGGCATTGAAAGCCAGATTCAAGCACTCGGCTTGCCGTTGGTCAAGACCATCCCTGGATACGTCATTCCCAATGATCTTGCGGCCGATCTGTATGTCTTTTCTGACCGAACAGTCGCCGAAATAGTGACAGATCCGTCCGATGCATTCTACGTCACTCCGTTGGGAGATACACACTTCTCCTTATCACCGAAGGAAGGTATCTTTGGCCGTGTGCGATTGGAAATCCTGTACGATTCTGGCCAGAAGCAAGCTGTTTTCTATCACATCTCCAAATCCGGACCACGCGCAATACGACTCGTCGGTCAATACTTGGACGACAAACACTGGTGGCGGGATCAATCCGATCCATTCGGCCGAGCACCATCGTTCATGTGTTTGGACCACTCGGTCAATGGTGGCGAGCCAGTCATCCAAGACTATCTTTCCCGCGCTTGGGTGTCAGGTGAGTGCCACGAAGCAGGCGCAAGTTGGTATACGATGGCGATTAAACAGTTGGCACAGCCCCAGGCAGAGCAAGTGGCCAAGCTGGAAGAATTCGTGCAAAAAGTCATGTGGAAGACGATCCAGCTACCAGACTATTCTGTACGACAGAGCATCTTCTGGTATGACCCCAATCTGACATACTATGTCTATGATCCTGCCTATCCATGGAAATACGATGGGGAAAAATATTCTGTGAGTTGGAGCAAGAAGCGAGCGCTGGCGACGACGAGAGCATACGGGTATACATATCCAGCCACGACATACTGGGCATTGTACAGAGTCGGTCGAACCCACCCCAGAATGCTCACCCAGAAATCGTGGAAGTGGTATCTGTCCCAGGCGTATGAAACTCTTGTGTATTGCTTCAGAACGACTAATGGCACCCACTTGCAGCCGCTATGGGACGTCGGCCTCATGGGGGAAATAGCGTTTGGAGAAATACTCAAAGATCTCTATCGTGAAGGTTGGACTCAAGAAGCCGAGAGACCAAGAGGTTGTATGCTCGAACGTGCCAGCGTGTGGATGGATACAGCAATACCATATGGAATCGAGCTTGGCTGGGACTGCACGGGCGAGGAAGGTGTGTACTATTGGGCTCAATATTTCGGCGACGAAGCCACGGTGGGAAAGACTGTCCCAACTATCACAGGGTATGCTCCGCTCATCGCGCACTGGGGCTACAATGGCAACGCTCGTCGGTATTGGGACTTCCAGTTTGATGGTAAGCTTGACAGGATCGGTTCGTAATACTCTCCTGCGGATTACACACTCTGTAATGACCATCTGCCAGAACGTCAGATCCACCATTACGGCTCTACCCTCAACGCTCTGCCTCTTCTCGAATACATTCGCACTGTACCGGCAAACAGCACGCAATATCTTACTCGACTCGCCTTCGGCGGTCACTTCGCGGCAATGTCCAACATCTTTGAGGATGGCTTCGCATCTAACTACTGCCTTCCACTCATGGGCTTCCACGCTCGAGTGGGATAGCTACAGCGGAGACTATGGGCCCGCCTTCGCCGGACTGGTGCATGGATCGGCGTGCTACGTGGTCGACGACCCCGAACTAGGGCTGACAGCGTATTATGGTGTACTGAACGAGACTGGTCCTGGTAAGCCCTATAGTGTTGAGCCGCGAGATGCATTGCGCAGGAGGTTGTACGTTCAGCCGCTCGATGTTTTTATTGAGCTTGATGCTGGTGCGATCGAGAGTGTGGAGTTGACCGAGAGATCCTGACGATGCAGGTCGTCGCGAGCTCAGTGGATGGTGTTGAGCCGGCCGCACAGGCAACCTTTGGATTGATCAAACTTTCTTCGTTCACGAAGTGGTCGGCGTTTCCGTCAAAATCAGTGGCCTTGAAGCCACAAGGAAACGGGGAGGCTTGGTCGTGTCTTTGCGTGATGGACCAGTCGAAGTGCAGATTTGGAAGTCGAGGCACAACGCATAGCGCGGACTGGTGCTCTCGTTTGTGGCTTCCCAGCCGCTATTGATCCGAAGAATCTTGTGTCGCTCAAAATATCTGCCCCGTACCTCAGGCATATCGCAGCAGTGTCTGATCCGATTCTAATACTAGTGTATGCGGATTTTGACGCCGAAGGGTTAAGTGCTAGGTCGAGCATTGTCCCGGTGTCTGTGCCAGTTCCCTCGATAATGGAACCAACCAACTCCAAAGCATGTCACGTGATAGTAGACACAACTTTCGGGTTGGGTAACTACAAGGTTTGGATGCTGTTAGAACAAAGGAATCGCCACTCTTGATTATGAATCGGCCATTACCAGAACAAAAAGCCACGTCTAGGTGAGACCGGGTTGCAGTGCGACATGTAGAGGGATAGAAACATGTTCTCTTGCCAAAAGTCGCCAGTAGGTAAGAAAGGGCACCTGTTTCAAGACTGTTGGCCACGTGACGTGGGTATAAGTGACTTCCTTTCCGAGAGGGCAGAGTCTGCCCCATCCTTGCTTCCATTCGCCTCCAAGCCATGATTCGCGTCCGATGATGAGCTTCGCCATTCGCGGTCCTCATCATGGGTGCGACCCGGTGTATCGTAACACAGAATCTCGTGGCTTGGTACCGGTACACGTTTGAGGGACCTGTGGTGGCCGTGAGACATGCATTTGCGCTTCCCTGTTCGCTTGATCAGCTTTACATAACCACATACTCCGAGCATGACGGCGAACTACCTTCTGATTGAAGGTGCTCTATTTCTCGCCGCCTCACTCCTTCAGCAGACCCCCGAGTTGCCTCTCCAATTCGTCAGTGGCACAGCTGGACCTTGGGTAGACTCATCGCTGCGCACAGTGTCGTACAGAACTGTCATTATAAAGGGCACGTGGCATTTTGTCCGACTCCTTCGAAAACACGC
Source organism: Xylariaceae sp. FL0016 (assembly GCA_022578815.1). Classification (NCBI taxonomy): domain Eukaryota; kingdom Fungi; phylum Ascomycota; class Sordariomycetes; order Xylariales; family Xylariaceae; species Xylariaceae sp. FL0016. Next base: position 44,045 of record MU388795.1, read on the forward strand.
GGGAAGAATCCCGTCGCATTCTGAGTGCTATGAGGGCCAGATGATGATGTCTTGCGTCTTTTCGACCTGGCAGAAATGGGCACAAGGAGCCACGTTCTGAAGAGTAGTGACTCACCTATTCAAGTCGTCCCAGCATATATGGATTCTTCATCTGGAGAGCGCCTAATTCCTCGTGACAGAAACTGCGTATAAAAGGCCACCAATATCCGTCGACTGCCTTTCTCAATGCTCACGCACAATCGCAAAATCATCTCCGACGGACTACGTTGGCCAACTTGCTAAGCATTGCTCCGAGGAACCACCGTACTGTATTTACCGAAAGCTCTCGTGCAGTAGTGAGGAGAGTGTCGACCAGTTCGAATGTCGAGACGCAGTATACATCCCGCGAGTACTCAACAAACGTCAGCACACATAAAACCAACTTTCCAACATGCTGTGTACATGCACGTCTAAAAAACATGCCAAGAAGGAAGAAACGATAGCCGTTACATCGGATGTTGTCACCAACACGGACGGTACCTGTGGGACTACCGTCGACAAATTATCCGCCGCCCCGGGGTATGTTGGGTTATGCGCACGATGCCGCTCTTGGAGGGTGATGGGCCATGTTAGCTGCTGCTCATACTAGGAGCAAAATTACCACCTGGATACACAACATTGGGGCATGAGTGGCCATTTGCAGGTCTATCCAGTTGAGGGCAGGTTTCCCTTCACATTCGCTCCTTAGGGACCAGTCGCAACTCTGGTTCTCAAGTTTCTTCCTCATTTTCTGGAGATACTGTCCGCTCGCTTGATCACAGATACTTTCGTCGTCTCCTTCCCCTTCATGGTGTTGGAACCTGGTTCCAAATTTGATAGTCGAATAATATCATTGCTCATCTCGCAAACATCCCTCTGGTCTATGTGTGTCCTATTCCTGTCTACGGCTAGGGTCATGATGCGTGTACCTAAGGGACTCGTGCCCTTCAACCTCAGATGTAGGCTCCTTGTGCAGCAAGAATGGTCATTGAACCCCCTGTAAATGGCTCCTGACACATAGTTTCATCTGCGCTTATCTTTTCATCTTCTCTGTATCTTATCATCTTATTGTGAAGTCTGGACCCCGAAACCTAGATCAGTAACGGCGCACAGTAGGAAGACGTCAAATTCTGTAATAATATTTGCCGAGTAGCTATTACCAGAACCTGAGCCTAGTGTCTTACTCAGATATTGATTGACCTATCGCATTCGAGATCCAATCCGGTATACAGAATATGCGTTGTCCACTCAGAGACCGCTCTCAGCACAAGTGATCTTTTCGTAGATAGGACAAAATTTACGAGAGTCGATTTGTGGGGGAACATCGTTCAGCTTCAACCCCTATGATGTTACATTAGCGTGCGGCGTGGTCGTTGCCTGGCACATGTGTGTGGGACTTCACTGTCGGGGATCCTCGGCACGCAAGAATGCTTCAGAAGGCGCATCTGCCGCTGGTGATGAAGCGTGTTTGTGAACGACTGTATCGCCCGTGATCGAGCAGCTGTCACTTAGTTAGCTCCCGTCCAGTGCTCTTTTCGGCGCCAGCAGCGTCCCGTTGACGACATGATCGACTCACCTCAATGGCTCAATTGGGCACTTGCCCTGGTTGTCCTCTTCGGAGCAGTCTCGCTGTTGACGCCCAAGAGCAAACTGAAGGCTCCCCTGCCACCCGGGCCCAAGCCTCTGCCCCTTATTGGAAATATACGCGACCTTCCACCAGCTGGAGCTCGCGAATGGGAGCACTGGTTGAAGCATAAGGAGCTCTATGGTAGGTGGAACAGTGGACAATTCCTCCAGGTGCAGCCGGTCCGGGCCCTCATACTGACGTCTCGGGGTTTCCAGGTCCCATCAGCTCAGTCTCGATGATGGGGACAACCATGGTCATAGTGAATGATCTACGACTGGCCACTGAGCTGATGGAAAAGCGCGGCAACATTTACTCGTCGCGCCCGCGCATGACGTTCGGCATGATCTTGTGCGGCTGGGAGAACTTCTTAGCAAGCCAACCCTACTCACAACGCTTGCGATCATACCGCCGGGTAATCCACAAGTTCGTGGGTACCCCGGCAGCGATGCAGCGTTATCAGGGGCTTCAAGAAGTCGAAGTTCATAGATTCTTGCTTCGTACGCTGGAGAAGCCAAAGGATCTCGTTCAGCATATTCGTACTGAAGCCGGAGCTATCATCCTCAAGATGGCGTACGGCTACACTGTGGAGGCCAACGGACCTGATCCGCTCATTGACCTCGCAGATGAGGCTCTCGCCCAGTTCTCGGCTGCGACCGTGCCGGGGACATGGCTCGTCGATACGATTCCTGCTTTGCGGCATGTACCAGGTTGGGTGCCAGGGGCTGGTTTCCAGCGCACGGCTAAGGAATGGTACGCGACGGCCGCAGAAACCGTGGAAAGGCCCATGAAGTTTGTCAGAATGCAGATGGCATCGAAGGAGTACGTGCCGTCTTACGTGTCGGATTTATGCGAGGAAGCAGACGGCAAAATGACGGAGGAAGACGAGTGGGTGGCGAAATATAGTGCGGCTTCCCTCTATACAGGCGGTGCGGACACGGTAAGTACTTAATCCATGCGCCAGCTCTCAGCAAATATTCGGTGCTGACTCTACACAGTCCGTGAGTACCATGGAGACTTTCTTTTTGTCTATGACGATGCATCCAGAGATCCAGGAAAAGGCTCGTGAGGAGATAGACCGAGTTATCGGCACCTCCAGATTACCGAATCTGCAGGATCGCGACAAGCTCCCATATGTTGAAGCGGTGGTCAAGGAAGCATATCGCTGGCACCCTATCGCCCCGATGGGTTTGCCCCATGTTGCGACCGAGGATGACATCTGCGAGGGCTATCTCATTCCAAAAGATGCATTGATCCTCCCAAATATATGGTATGTACCCCATCCATCGCGCCCGAAACGCAATCATCTCACATTACCAGGCTATTTGCCCACGACCCAGAAGTCTATCAGGATCCCATGTCGTTTAATCCAGATCGTTTCCTGGGATCCAACCCGGCACCGCACCCTTACGATTTCGTCTTTGGCTTCGGACGGCGGGTTTGCCCTGGACGTCTTCTGGCCGATACATCTGTCTGGCTGACCGTGGCTCGGTCTCTGGCGGCCCTCAATATTCGGAAGGCAGTTACATCGAATGGCATCGAGATTGAGCCGGAAGTTCAGTTCACTGGTGGCATTATCAGTCACCCACTCCCATTTGAAGCACGTATCGAGGCGCGAAGCCCGAAGCACGAAGACCTAATTCGAAGAGTGGAGCGAGAACACCCATGGGAGAAGAGCGATGCGGAGATAATTGAAAGAATCAAGGCGTAGTTCTACATTCAACTTCTGGATGGCTCCAGAACGTCAGTGAGAAACTTCTAGCATTTGTCCGAGACAGACACTCCACGAGTATCCTAGTGATATATACCACTGCGAGATCTATTCCAACCCAACTGGTCTATTCCTCCTAACACCTACTGCTGTTCTTTACGCCGTGATACGTGAATGCTTAAAATGGACGTCAACGATGCCTTTGGCCTTGGAAGACAGTTCAAGACCACAAGCGACGCAGGTGACTTCGAGTAACTAAAGTAGTATATGCAGAGGAGAGCACCTGGACTGAAAGCTTAACATGGCCATATGGACTATCTACAGAGCTCTCGATATTGCCTCTTGCGAGGGAATCCATGTGCTACCGCTCCGGTGTCGGATGCCCAACAGCTCCTCCTCATCGCGCACTGCCAGATTTCAAAGGAATACTATTGCCTGTGGTAGCTAATTGTAGTCGCACAAGGCATCTTGAAGGCCATCGCAGTATTGAATGGGGAGAGTAACGAGAATAGGTCACACTGAATACCCCCCTTCAATGTATCCGAGCATCCCTCACCAAGGAAAGTGTGTAGAGGCTGCATTCCAAGTTGCTAACAATAGGTAGTCAGGTAACCCTTACGGGGAAATCTATAATAACCCCCAAGGCGATCTAAGCCCGACAAGGGTGCCATGTGGTCAACTCCTAGGGCTAGGCAGCGGGACGACACACCTGCACCCTCTCTGTTCCCTAGTCACGTAGACCTCGCCCTTAGCAAGCTACAAATTCGCTAACTCCATGTCATAGTCACCGGAAGATCGTGACTATCACTGCCCTGAGACGACCTGAGCGTGAGGTCACAAGGGACTGCCATCGACTCGCCACATCACGCCCGAAGAACTCCAGCCAAGCAAGCACCGGGAGTATTAGAAGCTCAGCAAGTACATGCTTCGCAAAAAGCATGGTACTCATATGAATCAGCTTAATTAAGAATCCCGCTTCAAAGAAGTATGGCATTTACTATGCGGATTGGCAAGGTAGCATAAAATGCCACGTTGTCTATCGACTACCGGCAAAAAAGCTTTTGGAGAAAAAGAAGAAGGGAAAATGACAACTCGAAAAAATCATCCAGTACATCTTTTTCAGTCCGTCCTTGCTTGCCAAAGGCACAGCTTCAGCATTCTCTCGCTCCAGGGCACGTCCCACGAAACGAAGCAAGGGATCGGTTTGCTACCGTTCTGGTCGACTCCCAGAGCAAGAAACTGCACATCCTTCCCAGAAAGCCCAGAGAACACCAGGAACTGGGTATTAACAGCTCCCTGTCTGGCGATTCGTCCGAGGACGGGGTGCATGTTACTTGTTGGCGGTCAGATCCCGTCCAGATTGGGAGTGTGCGATGATAGCTCATATGCAGACTCGTCTGAAGTCCTGCTGAGAAGAGACGTTTATTCCGTCTCATATATGACTCACTTCCCACTCATCTCTATTGCCCTCTGACAGGTTCTTCTACAGAGAACACTCAGGGCCGCGATGCGACACTACAGACAACATGGCCCCCGTTCTCTCTTCACATGGCCATTCATTCGCAATGGCACCTTTGTTGCAGCGCGTTGGGGCAGTGCACATGGGGAAACGTTCGGTGGATAGGCCTACGGATCCCAATGCTCTCGTGATCGAGGCATGGGCCCAAGGATACATGGTAGGCGGATTGATGATTATGTCGTGCATTACGGTGGCGAATATGAGAAGAGGTGTTCTCTTACACAAACTCATCCTCTTGGAGGTATATCTTTGTGCTTCCCCATCCTACTCCTACCGGTTCTTGCCATTGACTTATCCCAGCTTCTCCTTGGTATATGGCACGGCCTTTGGATCTTCTTTCATAATCCGATTTACGCATGGTGGCTTTCGATCTCTGCCATCTTCTTGAACACATCGTGGGTACTACATAACGTGGTGGCCTACATGAAGATCCGGCCTTTCCTCCCGAGATCCGTCCAATGGATCTACATCTGCACTGTCGCTGCCAGTGTTCCATATTGGGTCGTAGAGATTTACGCCAACTTCGCTTACTTCCACAACATCAACGACATTTTCCTCAAAACGCGGTTATTGGAGGCACTCTTCCGGTAAGTTCTGGTGAATCGAGCCCTCGGCGAAGAAGCCTCGTCGCTTACACACTCGACACCTAGTGACCCCTGGTGGATCTTCACCACGATCTGGCTCCTTTACAACATCAAGTCGCGATACGGGATCTCCTTCTCCGAGATCATCCGCATATCACCACGGTTCGGCGTGATGCTGGGCGCCATGTTCCTCTCCATCGTCTTCAGCGTCGTGGACTTTACCTCGGTCCTTGGCGCCTTCGACGAGTCCAGCCTCCCCGTCGGCCTGAACCCCTTCTGGAAGCTCGCGTTCGTGTTCAAGTGCCTGACGGACTCGGTCATCCTCGACGACTTCAAGACGGCGCTGGACCGACTGCGCGCCTGGAAGATGGCGCGCTTCGGGTCCTATGGAATGGGAAATGATACCGGCTCCGCGAACGACCGCCGCGTACGGACCGCTACGCATTACGCAAAGGGGTGGGAGGAGCTTCATCCGGAGATGATGTCGGGCGCACGCTCTGGGGCCCACCACAGGGATCGTGTTGGTAGCGTGCAGACGACGATTGGGAGGGGCAAACAGGAAAACGAGGTTATCTCTCCTACAGCTATATCGGTCGCAACGGAGATCTTTGTCGAGGGAGAGACAGTACAGCCGCCGCAGAGGGTGCACCGACGTGGTGCGGCAGATGCATGGACGAACGAGGGCGAAGATGCGGTACCGCTGAGATCGATATCAGGGTCATCGCGGTCGCATTCACTTTGATGGCTAAACCCGACGCAGGATCTTGACTGTCGAAGTATTCGGTTGTGGTAGCTGACGTTATGTACTGTGGGATGCGTCTTAGCCAACAGGATGCAGGCATACACAACCAACCACGCAAGGGACGCAGTCTGCGTGTAGCATGTTGGAACCAACACAACCGAGAGATAATAAATGATGTACATAGTCACTTACCTCTGTGACGTCGATGATACTTGCGTTTGAAACAAATCCTTTTTTCTTCCCACCAGTGAATATGGCCGACCTGCAAAACACCTTGACAACGCCCAGCGATAAGAGAATCCCGCTCAACACAGGGCTATTCATCAACAATGAGATCGTTCAGGGAACTTCGTCCAGTGACCTTACCAGTATTAACCCCGTGTAAGTTCGAGTTACAAGTCATAGTCGGAAGCTGATTCTGTATTTACTTCTTACCTACACCTCCAGGACTGAGGAGTCGATCTGCTCAGTGCAAGTAGCCTCACCCTCCGATGTCGATGCAGCCGTCGAATCCGCCCGCGCAACTTTCAATGACCTGACCTGGCGCGACATGGCCCCCGAGGAACGCGGAAATCTCATTTATGAGCTTGCCGGCCTCATCGAGGCCAGTAAGGAATCGCTGTGGGCTCTCCAGTCCTTGGAAATGGGTAAGCCGTACAACCTGATGCTGAACGCAGAGAGCCCCGGCACTATCCACGGCCTGCGATACCACACTGGGTGGGCCGACAAGATCAAAGGCGAGCTTGTGCCCATGAAGAAGGACAAGTTGGGTACACGACCCGGCAGCCTGTCGGCGTCGTAGCGACCATCGCACCCTGGAACCTCCCGGTCACACAGACGGTGTGGAGGATCGCAACGGCGCTGGCGATAGGGTGTTGCGTCATTATTACACCCTCGGAGTATTCGCCGCTGTCGACCTTATATGTCGCGAGACTGATCAAGGAGGCTGGGTTCCCGCCCGGGGTGGCACAGGTGTTAAATGGGTACGGTAAGGAGACGGGTGAGGCGCTCGTGACGCATGCAGATGTCGACAAGATCGCTTTCACGGGATCGACAGCTACTGAGAAGCATATCCTACGGGCCGCGGCGGCAAGTCAGGTCTGATCGTGTTCGAGGACGCCGACTTGCTGCATGCTGCCAAGTGGGCAGCAATGGGCGGAATGGTCTACTCAGGGCAGATCTGTGCCGCGAACTCCCGGATCTTGGTCCATGAGGGCTGCAAGGAGATATTCATCCACATCCTTAGTGGGATACTGGCGGAATTTGAAGATCGGCATGTCTTTTGATGACGGGACATATCAGGGGCCGCAGGCGTCCAAGATGCAGTATGACAAGGTCATGCGCTACCTCGAGAGCGCCAAAGAAGGGTGAGCCAAAGTTCGTCTTCGGGCCTGTTGTCACCGTCACGGCATTCCAGACCGAAGAAGAGGCCATCGCGCTCGCGAACAACTATGTAGGTATGGTCAGCATACACGTCGCGCACCGGGCGGCGGCGAAGCTGCATCCAGGCACGGTCTGGATCAATGGCAGTGCCTTCTCGGACGTTTGAGTGCCGCACGTCGGTTTCAAGCAGAGCGGGATCGGCAGCGACCTTGGTGTGAGTGCGTTGAATGAGTATCTGGAGGAGAAGGCGGTGCATGTACATATGGGCCAGTTTCCATTCTTTCAGCACTTTTTCATGGAGCTGGTCTGCCGTAAATTTGGCAGTCTTCCAAGATCAATCGAACCATAGGTACCCAGGTACTTACTTACCTACCTCGGGTGCTGTACCTACTTGACCTAGAGTTTTTACCTTAGCACCTTACGTAGGGTGGGAATATCTCAAGATAGATAGCGGCATAGATGTACCCACATACTTGGTACCTCTTCAGGGCTGACAGGTCCATTTTAGCTGCATTTTAGGGAACCCGTCACACGCCGGGGTGACACCCTACTAGAGAGGATCACGGCGTTGTGATTGGGTAAAGTCATACGAGCTGCAGGAGCTAAGCCAGAGCAGAAACTCAAGCTGACTAAGAAGAGTTATCGTGTCTCACACTTGGAGATGTCACCGCGTCGTCGAAGCATATCCAGAACTCAACGGTCAGCTTGGCCAGATTTGGAGCCGCCTCTCTGGACATAATGAGCTTGATGCCACTTGTCCCAGCACATGCGATCTGTTGCGGTATCTAGCGATGTTACCAGGCGCAGGTGTCTGTGTCCATGACCGAAGCTAGTCAGACCAGTTGAGGTCGCCGCTAATAAAAGGTCAAGACGCTCGTCCAGAGCCACTGAAGGTCTCTCGATCTGGATACTACCATCGTATTTCCTACTCCAATGAGCATTGCATGATACTTAGCAATAGCAGCCCCCATATTCACCTCAACCCTGCAACCGGTATTTATCCTTCTTGTTAACCGACCACCAACTATGCCAGTAGCACCCGGAACCTGGTGGGAATTGCTGGAGCGCAATCACGTCCCTCCTAAGCGACGGAGCCCGCATACCAAGGCCCGCACAGGATGTACCACATGTAAGGGCCGTCGCGTGAAGTGTGACGAAAGGAAACCACTCTGTGCCAGATGTGAGAAATCTGGGTACAAGTGCCGGGGGGTGAGCCAGTCTAAAACCTTTCATGACCTGTGCTGGAGGGGCGTGGGAGCCGGCATCACTCTCTGTATACGCGACTTGAAGAAAAAAATACTAATAGAATGCTCTTAGTACGATGACCCGAAGCCCAGGCGTAACGCGGCCCTGGTATCTATCGCGTCTCGCGGCAGAACAGCTGAGCTGGCGATTTTGCAGCCTAAGCCTCGTCATGCAACTTCAGTGATCGCTATGGAGTCATGTACGCTCAATTCCGTACGTCCATCGCTGGTGCCAGAATGGGTTGCGCCGCGCGACATCCTGTACTTCGACCGATTCCGAACCCAAGTCATAGAGGACATCGCCGTCTGGTGCGGTGCCCAACAATGGCGACAGATGATGCAATTTGTCACATACGACAAGTGCCTCCAGCATGCAGCGATGGCGGTGGCAGCGATGGCATTAGGAATGGAGCAGTCTCCGGAGCCAACTCAGTCGATGTTGCCGTCTCCCCACAAACGTGCGGCCTTCTACCACTACACAAGAGCTATAGCCCTGTGTCGCGAGAGAATCATCGGCGGCTTGACCGCTGAGACCGCCCCAGCGAGCTTCACAGTAACCTTCTTCTTCGCCATCATCGAGATGCTGCAAGGTAATGTCGGCGAGGCTGATGAAATCCTTGCCAATGGCTTACTACTCATGGATGAATCCTTCGAGTCGATGGACGGGGAGGCAGGCCCCTCGATAGCGAAGAGTAGCCAGCTCTCTGGCATCAAGCTGGCCTTCGACCGGATGAACATCACATGGGGCTTGTGTCCTTTCTTCCAGAACCAGAAGAAGGACCAATTGCGGCTACATCCTGCCGAGGAATTTGACATATCCTGTATCGACTCCTCATTGTACAAGAAACAGATCTTCTGGAACCGTTTCCAACGAGAGGTTGGCGCCTTCATGATGAGCGTGCGCTGTGGCAAAATCATCTCGCCTGAGCAAATGCCTGCTCTTCTGGTGCAGCGATCAGCTCATCTCAAGCAGCTAGAACAGTGGATGGTGTTCTTGGAAGCTGCGCTAGAGAAGGACAAGGAATCGAGATTGTTGATCACTATGAAGGCGTACGCTCTGACATGTAAGATTTTCCTGAACTGCTTCCCAGACAGGTCAGACCTCTCGTACGACCATCATGTGGAAGACTTCCGCGAGGTCGTCGGCCTCTGCAAAATGATTATCCCCAAACAACCTCATACGTATCTCAGAGTCACGCTCGATGTCGACCTCTTCCCGATTATATCCTTCACTGTGACGAAATGCAGGGATGCAGCGACGCGGCAGCTTGCCCTCAGGGTCTTCGCCCAACTGACGCACCGTCAGGCGATGTGGAATAATGACGGGCTTTTCAAAGCACTACGGGTACTCGTGGACCTAGAGCACAAGGGAAGGGATGGTACTGGATTTATTCCTCCATCTTCGAGGTATTACTTTGTGGGATCGGAATGGGAGTTCGAACGACGCCGCATGGTTGCAATGTTCGTTGGCGTGACATCGGTTCCGACGGCATCTGGAGATCTGCCCACAGTACGCGTCCCTATAGAGTTCTGAGTTCAGATCAGCAGAGTATGGCTAAGATGAAGCGAGAAAGCCGTCGACTCGATCTTCATCAATGAATCAAGTTACAGCGATACACGGACACAAATAGTACAGCAACAGACATCTAAGAAATCAAGGCTTTGTTGTCAAGGTCCCCGAAATCATTACCAAACAGAGATGAGTAGTTAAAGACATGGCGTAATCGTGGTAACTGCTGATCGTTGTTGGATCATACACATCAGGCACACTCACTTTGTACAGTCGAAGCTGTCTTGCTACCACAGCCACCACCATCGTGTCCAACTCTGCCGAGATCGACTCATTAGTCATCACTGCGGGAACACCGTTTTCATACTGGTCATGGCAGGTTAACCGGAGAAGTACAGCGCACCGGCGAGAACGAGGAAAGGCCGATAGGACTGTGGGCAGCTGCAACTACCAGAACGGCTTGTGCGCTTTGCCGTCTGCGAAAATGACCTCGCGGACATACGAGAAGACGAGCTTCTGGTCGGCAACGTTGGACGAGAACCTCGTAGTGCGGCCGCGTTGCCAATGCGATAATGTGGTACTACGCATAGTGATCGCATGCGAAGAAGGATATTTTCCCGATGCTTCGGATTCGCCTGCAAGTGCTGTTCATCGCCACTCAGTCGCGTTCGTGATCAGATTGTGGTAAATGGTTGATATCCCCGAGCCTGGATAGCACGACATGTTAGATGAATCATTTTGCTGTTTGCCATCTTATTTTTCCCGGAAGGGTCGTTGGTACAGTTCGGTACACTGTTGTAACCATGCAAGGTCAACTAGATCATGTATATAATCGCACTGCGGTGCACACAGCTCGAACCCCTCAGTTCTCCAGAGTTTACTTGAGCCACATGTCACCTATATATCTACAACCTGGGCCCTACAGTCATCACCCAACCTTCTGACACACTTGGGGAACGAGTAGAGTGAGCTTTTTGTGATCTATCATTAGCTAGGCCAGCAGAAGCAGCCAGCAAGATAAGGAAAGCCATGGACACACTCAAAGGTAAATTATGATAGATAATTATCACCAGTCACCAAATATAGTGCCTCTCCAAGCAGTTCAACACTCAACAGCCAAAATCTATAACTGCAACCTGTCTAGTCCACAAAGTAGAGCCAAGCTGCCGGCTTTATCAAAATTTGTTATAATCGGAGGAACAAAGAGGAACGAAGAGGAACAAAGATCATAACGGATTTCTGTCTCGTGATCTCGTCTGCTCCGTATGGGAATGAATTTCAGGATGAAGCTGATATGTCAGATCTTGATTGAGCTCGTGGCCGTCTACGAGACTGCGGCTACCAGAGTATGGACTGACACGTGTCTCAGCACTCTGCCCTCCACGGTATGAATTTCAGATGGTAGACAGTGTCCAGACTTGATTCATCACGACTCCTCCGAGCCCGAGCAGATGGGTGACCATATGGTCTACCATCTTCGAGCTCGCATTGTCCATTGTGGAAAGTCGCCGGAGGTACGTTCTCATTATACCAGACCAGTACTACTTCGTCGAGATTAAACATCTTCACGGTTTGAAAGAACATCGACGGATCATTAAACCAGTTGGAGAAACAAAAACCAATGCGCGCAGGTTGTCGGTGAAGCCGGTCAAGTGATTTGATGGACGTCACCACTCTCTTGACGGCCCTCTGAGTCATGTGACCGAGAAAAATGACTGTATCGAAAATGGGATTCAGAAATAGAGTACGTGAATGACCGTTGGCTGGTATCGCGATGGTATAGAAAGACTTTGCGACCGTTCGAGACTCGCGGCTTACAGAGAATATTGCCGGATTGCTGCATTCTGATCCCCATGTCATCCAGACATCTTCCACTAACTCATTTTCTGGATTTATTCGGTGCACCTCAATGACTCGTGGATGCAGAGAAGTCTTCCATATCTGGAGTCGCAGTTCTGTTGGAAGCTCTCTGAAACGACCGAAAGAGGCCTTTGGATAGGCGTGTGTCTCTGCTGGCAACGACATCTTCAGGGCTGAAATACTCTTGAGCAAACCAGTGTAAGCAGAGAGGTAGGTGAGTCTGGTGTGCCGTTTTTAGTATGCGCTGTGTAGAGGAGGTGACAGTGGTTCAGCATGGTCGATTGAGAGTAAGGAAATCCAAGTGACTGCGAATTGAGCCCCTCCATAAAGCCCCGAGGCCTCAGGATTGACTGGTTCTTTCATTCCTCTTGTTCAACTTGGAATCGATTTATTCCCTCGAACGTGTAGACCCTATTGATGAAACAAGTGAAGAGTGAGCGACGGTGAAACTCTGAAGAGTGAGGACAGAATGTGCCTTCTTGAGTAGATCATCATTCCCTACTTACTTCCTACTAGGAGGTAGCCACCTGAACGTCATTACGCATCAGGGAGAATATGCAATTATCCGAGTACGTCTCTTTATCCAGCTATATGTAATTACGGGCTAAGTGGGGATACCTTGCTGATGTCAGATATGAAGTCCAATACCTAAACCGGGCAATCGTACGGACATATCTTTTGGCGCAGTATCCAGCATGTGAGCTTGGAATCATCATCCCAAACACCCCAGCACTCGAGAGATCGCTCTGGGGCGAGACATTGGCTGATTTCTATAAGCATTATTGATAAAGTGTTCGCTCGCCTATACCTAGCTCGTGTACCCATCGCCCATACCTATCCGTCACAAGAGACTCTCCGTTGAAGCTATCCATTTGGATCTGCTGACCCAGTTTCCGGCTGGCAGCCGCTGCGTCCCTACTCTGCGGAGAACAGCACGACTCATAAGCTCGCTGATCTTCTCGTACTGCTGTCTAGGCGTTGTTTACATTCTGAGAGTTTCTCCTAGAGATCTGTGAACTTGTTCTGGTCTCATAGTCGATGACAAGTGTCTCTTCCTAGGCCGATGAAGAAACGCTACTGAACATTGGCTCCCTACCTGTGACGATTTAAACTCTTCGGTTCTCCGTAACACATCTAGAAGCTCGTTCAGTAGCCATCGACCTACTGGTAATTCACCAAGTTGATGAAATGAATCCATTTCAATCTGCCTTAGAGTCGAAAAATTCTATAGCATGAGAAAAGCCGACGTGTCAACTCATTCTCTTCGACGCAACCCCATCAGTGCGTCAACTTGATCGAATAAACTAGTTATTCCCGCCGCCGCGACGGTGTGTCGAGCATATCGATTCCAATTCCACAAGGTTATCAATTGTCGTTCTGAGCCCCGGGAGACGTTATGTCCCACATGACCGTCAAGGATCAAGGTTAATACGGCAATCGTTTTTTTTTTTTTCAATTAAGGTGAGAGGCTTTTGCCCCTGGCCTGTCCGGGATTGGGCAATGTCAGCTGATGTTCACTTGCTCCCCTCGGCCGTTTTTCAAACCCTGGTGTGCCTGGAAGACTTGAATCTAGATGTGTTTCTGTACAGCCTGCAAGGACCTCCCGGAGCGTAAAGACTGTGAGGATGCGCAGAAATCTTGTTCTCTGCTTTGATCCTGGTAAGGGAGTCTTGAACTGGAAGTCTCACTCGATACTCCAAGATGTCCATTCCCGCTATCGTCTAGGGAATCGTTGCTATGCCTCACTAACACCAAATATATATTCAGTGATTTCGCTTTCAAAGTCTCTATTACTTGAGCCGGATCTCAGACTGTTTGAGTAGCAGTGCTTATTACTGAAAGAGACTGCACATTGCCAATCCGGAACACAACAGCGGCTTGCTTACCGAAATCGCTCTCACCATGGGAATAAGAGATTTCATTTTCATGATCGCCACAACGACAGCATCGCACCTAGCGACCGGGATGAGGTTAAACATCAGCAGTTTGCCTATACGATATTTCCCGCAAAACATCAATCATACAGTCAGCGCGAATTCTACTGACACAAATGGTACATTTGGTCAAAGATATCAAATGGTCACTGAGTACTTCAAGCCAGGCGGGCCCATATTGTTCGTTCAGGGTGCAGAAACAGGCATGCCATCAATTGACGAACTCGATTTCATTGACTATGCGCCGCAATTGAACGCCATCGTAGCCGTTCTCGAGCATCGATTCTTCGGAGATCATATCGCGGGCAGCTATCCAGTCGAATTCGATGTCTCGAACGCATCAACGATGACGAATGACACCTTCGCTGCTCTCACTTTGGATAATGTCTTAAACGACGGGGTGAACTTTGTAGATTGGGTTAAAGGCATAGTTCCAGGGGCAGAAGACTCAAAAGTCATATATGGCGGCGGTAAGCTGGATGTTCCCAGACTTTCCCCTTTCTTTGAAGATACTCTACTTACTGGTTATACCGATATAGCGTCATACGGCGGTTTTCTTGCAGTACTAGCGCGCATTCGCTATCCAAATGCATTCTGGGGTGCCATCGCGTCATCGCCGACTTTGAAGTCTTTCGGACCCCTCAGCATTAATACCTTCAGGTTCCATGCCGCCGAGTGGGTGAACAATGTCTACGGCGATATCTCTAGCCAGGTCGTTATCAAGATTGAAAATGCGATGTCCATATTCCAGCAGTGCTCAACACGTAAATACCATTCTCCTCTATACATCACTGTAACTGACTGCAAAAAGTTGGCAACTGCGAGACTAATATACCCGACCTCAACATATGTGCTCAGAAAACCGTACATAATTACACCGCCCTCTATAGAGCCGCATTGAGAACATACCTACTCGTCTCTGAGTACAATTACCCGTACATCTCCAGATATCCCAGCCCCTATCCTCTACAGGACCTTATCAACAAGACCCTCGCCGCTAAGACCGTAGGACAGGTTCTTCAGATCCCTCTCCTCGCGGCCTCTTGGTCGACATGCGTAGACCCAGACAACATCAACATCACCCAGCCGGGCATGGCGGGCATCCAACCAGCTTTTCCATACGTCACGTGTGCCTACTATACTGTCAACGATCTTTCAATCCCTGATGATAACATCCTTCCCGGCACCTATACTCGCGGCAACGTGCCGGTCTGCGAGAATCTGGACTGGATTCCGTCAGACTACTACAGTGCCAACGAGTACTTCCTACAGAAGTACACGCTTATGAACCAGCACTTGGATGATCTCGAAAGACTGCTGATAGTCCACGGCAGCTACGACCCCATTGCTGCTATTGGCTCCCCGATCCTTACCACCACTAATATGCTTAATCACTCGAGGGTTATTCTTGTTGACGGAATCGCGCACGCAGAAGATTCGGTCTCTGAAGTGATCGAGTCAAGAGGCTTGAAGCCGCAGCTAGATGAGGTGTGTCTCGAACATTTGGCGCTCATGGAATGCAGACTAAATTTGCACATGTAGGTCCGCGACCTGAAGGTTCAGCATATCAAGGAATGGATCGGACAGGGAAACCAGACAGCTATGCCATCTTTGGGCATTGACCACAGGAGTGGTACAATTCTTCTATTCCTTGCTTTTGTTATTTCACAACTCGTCGCATAATTTGGTCTAGCATAACACATTGACATGTCGTATCTCGTCAACTAGATACGCTGCGCTAGAGTGACTTGTAGTCTTCAGATCACGATAGAGCAGTAAAAAAAAAAATAACAGATTAAAAAAAATCCACAGAGGAACCTCCCTCCGAAGCTCCCGATCTTTGAAAAGAGGAACTAGTCGGATACTTACTTTACCTCGGAAGGAGTCAGCCTGACTACTCACCACTCGGCTATCTTGTCACATCACGGCTTATGGGCACCAATCTTGCGAAGTGTACCTTCTCAGGTGCTCGCTGTGACTCCAACAGATGCCTACGAGCTCAACGACGTGCGTCATGCGGGTTTTCCCTGAATCCGAACCATCTTCCAAGTATGCAAGTTATAGCACCTATATGTGTACTGTCACCAGTTGTCGGTCTGCAGCTGTGCGACAATGCAACCCCACGCGAGCGCCACGAGGACAAGATCTAGGCCTTAGGTAGCTTTCTTGATGGCGGTAACCGCCAACGCGGGTCAGGAATTGCCCGATTGGGCAATCCGTATAGACGCATTTATCGGCTTTCGGTCCATCTCTCTTTTCTGTCTGGATCGGTGGAAGGCTTATTAGCTGATGCAGGCTTCTGAGCCGCGCGAGGTCGGCACGGAGATATCTCGACAAGTCTCGCGGGCCTTTCTCGCTCCTTCCTCCCTTGATCCGCCATTGTTCCGAGCTATCAGGCTCTGGTGATTTCTACCTAGCAAAGCAATTCAACAGTGCCGCGCTCGTTGGAGAAGTTCCCGTTTGTCTATAACTTACTGTAGGCATCAGAATGCGACACATCATTGCATCCATCTTCAAACCGTCTGTCTACCTGATCACTTGGCATTCAGTGCATGCATAGCTGTACTAGTTGCAAAAGAAAACATCCACGTTCTATCGCAGCCCTACTCAACAGCGGCCTGACTACTCTTCCGCAGCGCTGCAATTGGGTCGTGTGATTGGTCAATCACCATTGAGACAACTCCCGCTCAACCACCACGGAAGGCACTTTCACCTATTTTTAACGGAGATCAGGCAGTGGACCCTCCACCCCCACATTTCATCGCCTTGAGGCCTATGTAGGTAGAGGCTTATTAGCATCCAGCGCTGTCGAGATAGGGCAAGACCAGCCAGGCCTCATGGTTCCTGCCCATCTCCCAGCCCTGTGACCCATCTTCTCCAACTCCAGCTTGAAGCGGTGAAGGGGCAGCAAACGACAAGACGGCAATCGCGTGACGTGAGCCTTTCTTCAGCTTGACGAGGCACCTGATCGAACCACTCGTTCGTCTACTTACTAAGTACCTAAACGATCTCCTGTCCCAAATAGTGATCTGGCCACTACCCTTCCACACTACTCTTCTTCTGTTTTCTGCGCGGTACTAGCATCGCTTGAAGAAAACATCGAGATTACCAGATCACCATGGCGGAACCAACTAACACCCCCATGCCCACCGCGCCGCCGACCCCGCGCTCCAACTCCCCCGCACCACCACTCCCGGGATCCCTTTCGTCCTCCCCCACGGCCACCACTACCACCAACACCAGACCAAGCGCGACGTCGGGCCAGAAGCCCATTGTGTTGCACCTCGGCGACCCCGTCAAATACCACCCAGAGCTGTACAGCGAGTTCACGACGCTGTTCGATGTCGTACGCCCGGCCGCCGAGGAGCGGAATCGACCCGCGTTTGCGCAGGCGCTGCGCGAGGGGCGATGGGGACGCTTCGCCGCCATATTTCGGTCATCGTTGAGAAGCGGTGGCGAGATGGGCATGTGGGATGAAGAACTGATTGGTCTCTTACCTGGAAGCGTCAAAATATTCGCTGGCGCTGGCGGGAACTTTGATCGGGCTGATACGAAAGGGCTCAGGCAACGAGGTATGGTTATTTCCTCTTCCCCGCCTGTGTTGCCTGACACGCTGCCGACTGTTTCCACAAAGATATCGTGACAATGAAAATAAAAATGAGCAGAGCTAACATGAAGTTCTGCGAACTAGGCATCGCCTACTGCGACGGCTCTCCCGCTGCCAATGCCGATGCCGAAGCCCTCGCCGACATCGCCCTCGCCCTGATAATCTCGACATTCCGCGCACTCCCCCATCTCATATCCTCCGCCTCCACCGCACCCTCCCCCACCGCCGTGCACTTGCACGCGACATCGCGCTCCCACAGCCTGCGCGGCCGTGTTCTCGGGCTCGTCGGCTTTGATATACTCGGCCAGCAGATCGCGCAGCGCGCCGGCGCCGGTTTTGGTATGCAAATCGCATACCACGACGTCCAGCGCCGGGGCTCCGCCGTTGAGGCGCGCCTGCAGGCGCGGTACTGTGCTAGTCTGGAGACGCTATTCCGCGACGCCGACTGCGTCGTGTACTGCGCGCCGATAAGCGCGGGTAAGGTCATAACACGGGAGTCGCTGGCTTGGTGCAAGCCCGGGGCGCGGCTTATCAACTTCACGGGGGAAGTCCTCGTCGACGAGGAGGCGCTCGCGGACGCGATGGAGGAAGAGCAGATCAGCAGCGTAGCGCTCGATGTAGAGGCGGGCGAGCCGCCGCGTTTGCACGAGCGGTTGAGAAAGTTTGTGGGCGACAGGGCCTTGCTGATTTGTCGTGGTGCGGGTGAGACAGCCCCGAGAGAGGTCGAGTTCGAGGAGTTGAGTATGCGAAACATTATGGCGGTACTTGGGGGTGGGTCCGCGATTACGCCGCAGTGGCCCAAGGAGCCTTAATATCACATCTACTCAAGGTAAGGAGAAAGATCTCGTGTGGTTTCGTAAGAAGACCGTCATCGTCTCTTGGCGAATGACGGAGCTATGAGAGCATTGCATTATGAGTGTAAAAAAAGGCGAGCGAGCATGTATATTGTCATTTTCGAGACAGGCGAGGATGAGCTTGCTTGGTGGAATACCCATACTTGAGAAAGGGATACGGAATCTGTAAATGAAAATTGTCATTCTATCGAAAGCCACATTCACCTAAGTCGTGCCGGTTTAATGACAGTATTTCCACATGCTCACCACGAACAGAGTGGTACTCCGCTTGACTATCTTGCCGACTTCTTGCTCGCCACAGTTTATAAACGGTGGATCATTAGCACTGACTGCCCCTGCCATACCCCATGTCTCCTGAGGTGAGAAATGAACTGTCATTGGATCATCTGTGACCGATTAATAAGTATGGTGGTATCTTCATACCGGGAGCAATCTATCCCGGGCGACTGCCTGTGAGTATATACAATTGAGCCTCCAACGCCAGATCTATGCAAGAACAACTTGGACCCCCTGAACCTCGCGGGCTCGGATGACAGACACGACATCTAAAAAGATGGCGTCCTCGACTGTATCCCAAACGACATTTAGTCTATATAGAACACCCACAACCCCAACGCCCCCTTTCTCGGAAGCGCATTCTCAGACACTGGGCATGGAAATCATAAAATCGTCTTCACATCACCGCCCCTCACACGACCTCACATACTCTGCCGGTACCTCGGGCCCCCCGCTCCTCCCCACGCCGAGCCCGCCGTGCCCTCCGCCGGCGAAGCGTCCAGCTCGGAGGCCATGGAATCTCGCCCGCGACCCGGCGAATGCCCATTCCCATCTCCGTGACCAAATCCAGCGCCCGTGGTCGTCGACGCGTTCGCGTACGCGCTGCTGCTCACGTGGCTCGGGTTCGGGTTCGGGTTCGACAGGCCCAGCGCATTCTGGTTCGAGGAGCCGTAGTAGGCGTGCGGGTCCTGCTCGTGGTACTGGTGTTGGTTCTGGCTCTGGTTCTGGGAATGGGACTGAGGCGGGTAGTATATGTTGATCACGTTCGCGACGGGGTCGTGGTCTCGCTCCGTCGATCCCGCCGCACCGACGCGCAGCGACTTGCGGGCCTCGCGCGCCGCGGGGGGCGTCGGTGCTACGTAAGGGGAGTGTGAGTGCGCGTGCGCGCCATCGTAGCCGTAGGCGTGATTGGGCGCTTCGTAGATATTGTGGCTGTCGTGGTGGTGGTGGTGGTGGTGGTGCGCGGCGTACGAGATACTGGCGGGGGCGTCGCGGGCCGCCACGGAGCTCGAGGCAATGGAGGAGGCGCGCTTGCGCTCGATGTTGTCGTGCTTGTGGTTGTAGAAGGCCTTCTTGGAGTTGTCCTCTTTCTTCGTCTTGCGGTTGCTGGTGAGCCCGAGTTTGAAGCAGGTCTGCTTATTTTTCCGGGTCATGCAGAAGAGGAGGAGCAAGATGAGCAGGAGACCGGCAATGCCGCCTACCACGCCGCCAATGATAGCGCCAAGATGATTATTGGTGCTGGAAGAAGATGACGAGCTGGGGCTGCTAGAGCCAGCGTCTGGGATAGCGGTGCCAGGGGTGATGGTAGAGACGATGCTGCCGGAGATGGTGGTTGGTGTCGGGGTAGGCGTAGGCGTGGTGTGCGTCTTGGAGAAGATTGATGCGTCCACCACGAACTGAGGAACGTCCAGTATAGAGACAACCGAGGCGGTCTCGAAACACTTGTACATGGTCCGGTGGGGTTGACCAGTCCATAAGTATGTGCCGCAAGCCGGCTCTGTTTCTTGTTGACTGCAGATACGTTAGGTAGTCTGAATTTAAAGAAGGCAAGGAAATCGCATGGCATGAAAGCTTACCAACACCCAGTCGCCGAGTCAACACCATTACACTTTCCGTCCTGGAAGGCCGAGTAGTCCAAACATGCCGAGAAGAATTGGGAGACAGTCCCCGAGGCGCAAGCGACAATATGGTCTGAATTGGTCGCACAGGTAAAGTCGTTTCCACACATGACAGCAGAAGCTACGTATGGTCAGCGATCAAGTGTTGCTGCATAGATCAACACGGATGGGTTCACCTACATGATACTCCCGAGAACCAGCCACACGTCTCCGAGTTTGTCCAATTGTTCGACGTTGTCTGCCGTTTAAAGAGGTCCAGCACCACTTCGCCCGTCACCACGCCCGGCGCCGGTGTCGGTACGGGCGACCAGCCGACTGCGTCTACTTGGGTCGCGCGGCCCGTTTCTTGCGGTGTCCAGACTGGTTCGCGGTTGACAGACCATCGCAGCCATGCTGAGTGTGCGCCGCCAATGAGGGCAAATAATATTATGGTGGACTTCATGGTCTTGACGTATGTAAATATTCCCTTCCGATGAGTGTAATTAGGTCGTCCCTCGGTCAACAAGGTGCACAGGCGGGCAGATTGTTGCCTGGTGTTTGGTAATGGTCTCGGGAGTGCCTGCACTCAAGTTCTGGTGATATCGAGGCGTCGAGTCCCGAATGGCGTCGGTATACAAGCTCACTTGCACCAATATCGGGGAAAATAACAACTGAACCGCAAATGAAAAGACGAAGGGGTATCAAAACAATGCAGAGTGCTGCCAAGGCGCGAAAAAGCCCAACGCAAGAAAAAAGAGGTTGTAAGGCGAAAAGAAGAGAATGGTGAGTGGCGTGAGGTAGAGATGGTGTGCCTGAAGAGCGTGGTTGTTGGGCGGCTACGTTGTACCTTTGTATATTTCCAAGTGTGGTCCAGCTCAAGCCTGCTTCACGCGCATCAACAGGGGAATCTGAACCTGGACCCTGAGGAAAAAAGTCATGAGTTATACATAGACAGTCGGGCCTGAACGTGCTTCATCCGCGATTTGCAGCTTCATGGCTGATCAAGGCCATTGGGTTGTGAAGCATCCCATGTCATTTTAAGTGGAATGGAATTGATTGGCTGCGCTGCCTGATCTCATTTATCTCGGATTGGCTGTTTTCGAATCGAGCTACTGTAAAAGACAGGCTTCAGAGCTGCTAGACATGACTCACATTCAGCAATTCCTTATTCCACCCATGTCTACGTTACTGTGAATCGTGTTGAAATTCCCTCAGCTCTCTGATGGTCCGTCAGGCTTCGTGGGCGGTGTGTCCATCCGAGGTGGATGCTGTTTGATCGCGGTAGGACAGGTCACAACTCGAGTGACTTCGGCTACGCGTCGCTTGAACGAGGCGGTGTTGTGCGACAGTCGGGAGTTGTCTGCGAGAATCCCTCAGATGTCAAATTGGTTGGCTGTCAGTGCAGCGCAGCCGCCGTGACTGCTAGCTTCTCACATCCTGATCTGGGGCAGAGCGCTGCCGGTGGGGGCTGGGCCTGTTTCAGGTACATCCCAGTAGCCGCCGCGCCCCCGACCCGACCGTCCGATCTTGGTTTCCCGGATAGAACCCGCTGAGGATCCTGCTCAGGTGGTGAGAGTGCACGGTCGTTTTCTACATATGTACCTTACTTATTAGGTAAGGTAACAAGAAGTACCTGTTGAATGCAGCGAGGGGACAGCCGCCAAGGACTGCTTCCTCTAAATCGAAGCCATCATGGCCTTCAACTCTTGGAGCGATTCAATCCGTGGACCTACGAAATCAATGAGGCTCAAATGTGTGATTGAAGCTATTCGCCATGCATGAGATAATGAGTACAAATGGCGTTGGTTCAATCGGCCCTCTGGCAGGCGATGGCGCTTGAGCGGTAGGTACACTTTTTTGCGCTCGCAACCAACAGCGTCGGTGATTACCTTAGCCAGCTACGCTGTACCCAGGGCTTAAGTATACAGCATCAGCATTTTCTCTTGCCTCCAAAATTGCGAGGCACATACCATATAATTGTCTTGTCTTAGGACTGCAGAAGCATTTACAAATTGTCAGTGACAGCCCAAAAACTCCCATCAAGATGATAGCCATCCAGGTTTTATCCGACCTCCATCTTGAAAGTCCGAAAGCCTACGACATATATGAGATTATCCCGAAGGCGCCATATCTGGCCTTTTCTCGGAGACATTGGCTGCATCTCTCATAAACAAGAGTACTTCGAGTTCTTGCGGCGTCAGCTTCTCCAATTTCGAATTGTCTTCTTGGTGCTGGGCAACCACGAGCCTTGGTATTCTACATGGGACCGCGCCAAAGAAGAGGCGCGCCAATTTGAAAGCGATATCGCTACAGAGAGGCAAGCGACAGATGCTCCAGGAAATTTTGTCTTGCTTGACCGAAACGCATATCACCTTCGCGAGCCGTCGGGGGAGAGTGCTGTGGTATTGGGGTGTACGCTCTTTTCTCGTGTGCCGACCGATGCTCTAGAAGCCGTCAGCTTCGGCATTAACGACTTCTACCACACCGAAAATTGGACAGTTGAGCAACATACCGCCCAGTTCGAAGGGGATGTCAGATGGTTGAACGAACAGGTCGCATCGCACCGTGGCGAAAAGATCATCGTTCTGACCCATTACAATCCGACCATGGACGAGAGAACGTCGGATCCAAGACATGGTCACAGCTCTATACGATCAGGCTTTGCGACTGATTTGAGCAAAGAAGTGGTATGGCTGAATGGCGACGTAAAAGTGTGGGCATTTGATCACACACATTACAAATGCGACTACGTAGACGAGGAGACGGGGAAACGGGTGGTTGCGAACCAGAGGGGATACTACTTTTTGATGAAGGCAAAGTACTTCACATCCAGTGATACCAGTCTTCTTCCCATACAGTGTCAGATCTGGTCGTGTTTTGAACATCGCATGGGCGGATTTGAGCCTCCTCGTGAAATTTACGAGACGCCCGTCCCTTATATATGACGTGTGGTTACTGGACGACCTAACGAGTCAATGTCCAAAATTTCGTCAGACTCGGCAAGCGCATCGTCCCCTAGACCATGCTGGAGATCATCCATAAGCTGTTTCACTGGGATTCGCTCTGCCTTAAAGCTTTCCCAGAACGATCGCGAAGGATCCGACAGCAATTTCGCGTCTACCAATCTGTCTTCGTCCAAATATTCGAGCACGTATGTGACCAGGTTGAGAAAACAGTGGCAATACCTCTCCCGAAAGACGCTTGCCAGGCGAATGAACGCTTCTAACATCACATGAGCCTTTGGAACGATGACTACCGGGCCCTTGGATGAGAAGGCGCCATGCCCTCTTCCTGGCCTAGACGTAGGAAGTACTGGAGATGAGGCCTCGATGTAGTGATCCTTCAAGCCGGAAACATTCGGCAATGGTAAGAACCAGAGGGTTTCTGAATGAGCCCTGAGGGAGACATCGACTTCGGACTCCTGGATATGCATGTGAAAGACCGGATCAGGAAACGGGGTCGATTCTCGAGATACAATGCAGGTGTGAGGGTCTGGACAAGAAAGCAGCCCTGGCCATTTCTTAAGTGCAGCGACTGCAACTGACATCTGCTCGTCCAGGGACTATGAAGTCTATGCCCTCCGTCGAAGGTCAGCTTCCAAGAGCAGTCTCGCGAGGGGAATGGCAAGTCTTACCCCGATGATCGCCAGAACCCCATAAACAACCCCATAAACATTGAGGAGGTAGTCTCCCCAAAGGACTGCAGAAACCCCGGCATCTCGGAGAAGCTGCGATAGTAGCTTAACACCATCTTCACTTGTCAAGTCTGATGCTTCGAATGCCATTCTGGATACTCTCAAGAAAACAGCGCCGTGATCGTAATGTGATGTGCTATGTCCTGTTGTATGGAATGATGGATCGGTGCGCAGTGCGATAGTACCTAGAAAGCGTACTTTACATGTTCTTCGGAACAGTCGATCACGAGAATCGACATGAAATAGAAGCGGCGAGGAGTGATTGGTAGTGACACTCCATCAAACGAGCTAGGAAGTACAATTCGTACGTCCCCGAGACCTGCGTAGGTTGGGTTGCACTACTCAGAGATATACCTCACTGCATGATAGAGCCCTGGAGGTTTCGCTGCAGCTAAATGACTCTTGGAGATGATGTTTCTAGGCGGATTTGTCACTCGCCTGGGGCAACTCCAATGCTTGCAGCACTGGCCTGTAAAGCGCGCGTCAAGGGAGTGGCCAATCAATCACAGGCCAGCCTGCTATTGCTTAGGCCGTGACATTCCTTGGCCACGGTGTCTCGCTAGGCTTTACTGCAAGGAACAACCACGATCACCAACACCGTCTTGATGATGGACGCATTTCACCTCTTTTTGAACTTGCCACCTGATCTGAGACAGGAGATTTGGCTCATCTCCTTGAAAAGATGGTCCGTAATAACGGCTGATGCGTCTGGACATTCCTGTGACCTGCGCCCTCTTGGCTGGGATAAATCTGCTGTCGGTCGTGTCTGTCATGAGGCGCGGTCTGTGATGACCAGGTCTTTCTCGTATCATGATGGCCATGCGTGGATCGACTTCCGGTCTACGACACTATTTCTAGGGGCCGCCGCAGATGCCTGCGATATAATTCGAGCGCTAGACGCGCCGCTCAGCTCTAGCCTTACCCACGCGGCTATTACATGGACATCGTGGGCCGAAATTGTGGCCTGCTTCAAGAAGCTCTCTGTCAAATGTCATTCGCTGATGTCTCTCTTGATCTTCGACGCCGGAGGTCCTTTGCTGCACGGTGTGCGGCCTTTGCGTCCAAGCGACACCCATCAGATCACAGCCTCCTTCGAGGTTGGCCGAAGTCTCTATGAGCCATGGTGGATGGATGGAGACGCCATGGTTGAAGACCTCCGAGCCTGGTTTCCATCCCGCCCGGCTATCTCCTTTATACCGCTCGGAGGACCTGGTAGTTCACCCACAATGACCGAGGCCTCACCTTATGGCGCTCGCGGGGACGAGACCGTTGTCAATGATCCGCATGAGATTACCTAGCCTAGCGAGGAATATCGGGGACGCAACCAACAGGAATGATGGACTTTTTGCTTATATATAAGGCCTCAGGGTTGTTACTGATGTTGGACATTGAGGACGATATCTCAGAGATACATATCGCATTACACGCCCAATCTTAACTATATGTATATACTCCTTCTATCACTTTCTTGGAGAAATCAGTCATCAGGTCACGTACTTAGAAGCCACAGCCGTCGACGTGATCCGCATTTGGGAGAAGATACCCCAATTTGCAGAGAAGGAACTTGCCGTTGCTGGTGGCAGGGCCCTTTGGAAGTATATTCCCAAAGGTCGCTCGACACAGGTCCGCTACTTTTACAGCCATCTAGAAGGCGAAGTCTAATCAGAATAGGAGGTGGACTTCATCATGACTATTAATGGACCCATGAAAGTCAATCCACGCCTACTATCATTGAAGAATAGACCATATATGGAAAGAAGCAACATGGAGTTTATCTGCTCCCCTACACAATCCATTTTGAGATGTACTTCAAGGTTCGAGATTAATTTTCCTTGGTGCCGTAGTGTCGAAGATCTTTTCTTTGACGAAAGTACTACCGGCGGCGTTGATCACGAAACTTTGGTCATCACAACTGCCCATTTATAGAAGGGGGAGAGGGGATGTGGTTTGCCACCTCACAGGTCAAGGCGTGAGAGTGAACCTAACTATTTAAGATGATAGCAAGTTTGCAATGAAACCCAATATAAGTCAACCAGTCTACATTCATGAATTTGAGGTTAGTATGCAATGCTAGATTCTTCATTCAGCTGGGGGTCTGTTCTCATCAAACCAATTTCCAAGTTTCAGTAGCAAAATATATACATGAATCAAAACATAACCTTGTCATGAATCAGAGCAGAAACGCAGACTATTCGACTGCCCGCCCGTTAGTACAGTCAACCCATCTTCGAAGTCAAGCCACTAAGACGACACCGTCTGCGTGAACGACGAGACCTGGACCGAACCACCAAGAGCCTTCGTAGCGTACTGGGGGGGAAATACCAAGTCAGCAACACACTTCACACCAATCAATGGATTCTCGTAGAAAGGAGAATTTACTCACGTTGAATATCCCCCATCGATATCCGATAAAGTACTCCCAGTCACTGTTCAGCGTGAAATCCGGGCCCAGCGTCGTAAACGTCGACCCATCCGTACTATAGCTAAAGGTACCCGTCTTGCCGGTCCCCGGGTTGATATCGACCGTGCAGCGGAGGTGGATCTCGCCCGCGGTCGCGCTCGCGCTGGCGACCGTGGTGCCCGTGTCGGTCGTGGCCCAGTTTGTGTCCATGAGGATGGAGTTGGTCATGCCCACGGTCAGCGTGCCGCCGTCGTTCTTGATCCCGATCCACGCGCTCTGGTCGCGGAACAGCGCCAGACCCGCTCGGTCTCCGTCCGCCATGTTCGACGAGTCCAGGATGATGGTGGCCGTCGAGATGGGCCCGTGGATGCGGTGGGTGAGGGTGTTGCGCGCCGAGTAGAGATCGTAGGTGACGGTTGCCGTGCTGAGGGTCAAGCCGTCGTCGACGGTGTATTTGGTTGTGTCGGGGTTATGGTTCCATTCCCAGGCCACTCCCAGCGATGTCCCCGAGAACGAGTCCGTTCCGATCGGGGACGTGACTTCGTGTGTGGCCAGAGGCATGGGGTATGATGTCCCCCAGTCATTGTTCACCAAAGTGAGCGTCGGGAAGCCATCCGATCCCCAGGTGATGGGAGCCAACACGGGGATGCGTCCACCTGGATACGCGTCCTCGAAGGCCATGTAGTACCAGTCTCCGTCCTGCGTCTCGACCAGACCACCCTGATGCGGATTGCCACCGCCAGCTGCAGGGCCCGTCAGTGTGTCGGCGAGGATCTTAATACTGTAGGTTCCAAAGGGGTCCGACGACTTAAGAGTCCATTCCTGGTTGGCGGGGTGGGTGTTTAGGATGTAGTAATTCCCATTGTACTTGTACATTCTGCTGCCTTCAAGAGTGGTGTCACTGCTGTACACCTGCTGCGTCTTGACGATGCTCAAGCCATCCGCAGACAGCTGGGCGACGGAAATCTGGGTGTTGCCGTAAGCCACGTACATGGTGTCATCATCGTCGATCAAGAGTCCAGCATCATAGAAGCAGGTACTCAGAGTCGATGCTAGACTCCAAGGTCCCGTGACGTCCGGTGCCGTGTAGACGTAGGTGTTGCCGAATTCAATGCACCCGATCCAGTACCATGTATTATCGCTGGCGCGATACCGCATCGTCGACGCCCAGATACCCTTTACATAGGCTCTCTCGCCATTTGTAAGGTCATACTTCGAAGACCACTCCAGGGACGGCACCGAGTGGCCGATGTACTCCCAGTTCACTAAGTCATAAGATCGGAGGATGGGAGCGCCTGGTGAGTAGTGCATGGTCGAGGCCGAGTAGTAGAACGTGTCATCAACCCGGAAGACGTCAAGATCCGCCAGGTCCTCCCAAAGTACCGGGTTCGTGAATGTTCCGCTCGCGGCTGCCGCCACCGCAGTAGATGAGGCCTCGGTACTGATATCGAGCGCCCTAGCCACAACGCGGCCTTTTAATCCAGATCCAACTGCATCACTACCTATGTCGCTTTTAGTTCCTTCAATAAGTCACGAGGTCTCGGATGTGTCTATCATGTACTCACCTTGAGCATAGGGTGCCGCCTGGACAAGCGCACTGGGAGCCAAGCTGGCTGCCAAAGCAGCAGCTACGTTGATCACCTTCATATTGGCACGGCTTAGGTACATAGAGATTGTTTGTTGCGCATGAGCGTTGGGCATCGACCTACACTGATATATTTTAAGTCCACTCGTATATGATGGGACTGTGCCAAGTACTGGAATTCATCTCGTGCATGGTACCTGCTTCATCCCCTCTTGAGGCTTCTACAGAGCAATGTCTATGGGCCGGCTATTCCCCCACACAATCTCCAGGATGATTGGTGGATATGTGAGTGGTCGTCCGACGTACCTGGCCAGTCTTTCTGCTTTTGGCAATATACATCTTCCAATCCCGCCGGTGGGCGGGATATTTAGATCTCTCTCAAGGATGAACGATGGTAATTGCTACGCAGGCGCGCCAATTGGGACCTGATGAAACCACCGAGGTAGCATTGTGGAGCCTCTCCCCGCGCAAGACGACGTCAAGATGGGTCAATCTGGAGAACACTTGCCATGCTGTAGCATTCCACCAACAGCCACGAACACGAAGACGGATGCAAGGATGCCACCCACCGCGCATCGGAAGCCGGAGGAAGAAGCTCCCCGGGGATAACTGGACTGTGGGGCGCCGGAGGAGGCGAGCAAACAGGCATCCGGGATGGACGGGCGTCAATCTAATAAGACGACGCTTCATGCAGCTTCTGGCGTCCTTCTAGAAGAACTTCATCAAACACCGTGGCCTCCTGTTGTGGTGGCTATGGCCCGGATCCCCTAATCAGTTGTAGGGCTGTGAGCGCAGCAAAGCTGGCTTCCAGAGTCTAGGTCGCAGGGGTTCTCAGCTGAGAACTTTGCTATCTGATAATTTTGGCCTGGCCCTGGGTTGGGGTTGATATCAATCTTGGGAGCGATCTAGAACACTGCTGGGCCAAACAACTCAGGCCTGCGACACACGATACGCGGAAATGCAAATTGTCGAAAGTTGTTAGGTACAGCCTCAAGTTCATAGAGCGTGACAGAAAATTTTCGACGGCGGCTTGCTGCGGCGAATGGAAAAAGACATCGTGGCTGTGGACTCACAACCGCTTGCTGACCAATGACTACAACATTACACCAAAGGCGAAGATACTCTCCTGGGACCGAACACAGGAGAAGCGGAGTGAGACCTGAAATAAGGGACCAATGCCCATAATCACTAGCATCTCGGCTGAAGGAATCTCAGTCCATGCAGGCCAGATGATACTGGTCTGACCATAAACGCGGGGAAGGCTGGGCGCCACGCTGGTGCTCTGGAGATGCTGACAATAGCTACTTGCGGCAAATAAGATGACTCGGGCACCTTGGCCGGCACAGCAAATCTTCAGACAAGGTATTGCCTTTCGAGATCAATGGCGTAGAGCTGAGTATGTAAGACAGGGCAGGTGATCACAAGGTACTCTCACCTCACGCCGACATCATCACACATACGCAAAAGCGGTGGGATTTTGAGACGGAGCCGACGATAGCCACGGAATGTCACCATGGCAAACTGTGGTAGGGAACATGTCACGGGGTGTCTCGCGCGCAAGGCATGAGGAGGTGGGTGGAGGCGACTGATTGGACAATTGAGATCTAGTCTTGATGATGAGGCCAATGCTGCGGAAGTGCATGCAAGCCTATCAGGTGACGACCCCAGAGTGCGACTCGCCTGTCGCGATGACGAGCCCTGAGCGAGTTCATCAGACAGGCTTGGCAGAGGGCGAAGCGTTTGACTCAGTGAAGGTTTGGGAGTTGTGTGCTGGATTGGATCATGCTCCGTTGCGGGCGGTGGCAGTGATCGGAAAGTCGGGCGCTGGCACAGCAAATAAAACCTGTTATCTACCATTGCCATCGACATGACTCAAAAAAGAGTTCAGCAGTCTACTCGATGCTCAACCAAGAGACACCGCACGGATGGTACACGTACACGTATGTACCAAGAAGCATTGGCTAGATTGGTAGGGAGTAGGGAGTTGGGAGTAGGGAGTAGGGAGTAGGAACAACACTTCACCGCAGATTTCGCGAGGTCCAACCGTTGCGGTAGCGCCTGCTGCAGCGGTCGGATGACCGCTATGCTAGTAGGCAGTAGTTTACAGGTAGGCATAAAGTCCTGCTTCGGTCCTACCGCTATACCATACAGTCCCGACTCGTTTCAGACAATGTGCGGCACCGAGGCGTTCCTCCAAACCTGGGGGAGCACGCTGGGTCGGGACGGTCATGATTGGATAGACGGCCCCTTCCGGCAGCGTTCAAAAGGTGGTGAATGGTGGGCCGTCATTGACGCGCGGTTTTGATGCACTCAGTGATGGGATCTGCATCATAGCATGCCAGCAACAATTTTTTGTGGTCGGGACGGAGGAGCCAGGACAGCCGACGCCGATATGAGATGAACGTTCAGGAGGTACATGCGCAAATGGCTCCATGCTCTCTCCCTGTTTGCAATCCTCAATGCAGGGACAAACAATTAGAAAACCTAGGTTTTTTCCCCATATTCGAAATGAGAAGGTTGGCCGAGTTTCAAATGACCAAATGGATGGGATGGTGCTGACTTGGCGTTCATGTCCCTCCCACATTTCCATCGGCCGAAGGATCACGGCGAAGCCGACAATAGGCTGCTGGGCCAGAGCTGGCGCTCCCTTGGCTACCAATGACAGCTGAGGCAAGCTGAATCCTGATGCAGACTCAGGCACGCACGCAAGGCAGGGCATAGAAGATGGCATGCACATGTTAGTGCGGGCGCGCGGCCAGAACGTGTGACTCGTGTGCGCCTGTAACAGAGCCTGTAAGTATGCTAGCAGGTAAGTAGGGAGACGCTACCACCATCACCATCACCATCAACACCATCATACTTAGTTAGGTACTTCCTAGGTAGCCTACTACTGAACTACTGAGAGGTATGGTGAAGTGAGGCCTCGGATCATGGCCCAAAGCCAAACCCAACCTCAACGCCCTCGATCTCTACCTACCTCCTAGGGAGAGCCCAAGCAAACTCTAGGCTCGTCTTTGTGGCTTCAGCCTTCCTTCCATTCGCGACGGTTCGTTTGAGATTGGGCAGTTGCAACTGATTCCCTTGATCCCTCTCTGCCCCCCCCATTTCCTATCACGTCCAATCAGGTCCAAGAATCAGAGCATCGTAGCCATAGTAAAGCATGAAGAAGCCAGGCCCATCAAGATCTGGAGCGACCTGCTGAAAAACGTTGCGATAGTAAACGACGCTTACTGGTTCCACGCTTGGAATTCTCGTCTGCCACTTTTGCGGCAACTCAATAGTTTCTTGGTCTCGAACCACGGAGCCATTCGAGTCGTGTAGCTGGGGACTCTGAGTGGGCTCTTGGTGTGCGCGCCACAGATGGCCGCAAACCATTATCATGCAGTTCTCCTCGGAACCGAGTAGTCGTTGCTGCCATGTCCCATCGTAGCTTCGATGCGCGCATTCGTGCGTTTTAGGCAGGTTGGTAAGTCATTGGCTGATAACCAGGTTTCCAAAGTCATGAATGAGCTGGATGGTCATGCGGCCGTATATGTCTCTCCCTCCGCCGCATTGGCTCAGCATGCCTCCAATGCGTGCTTTTTGTAGTAAGCGTGCAGGCACGCGCGCGAACCCAGAGCGCCGATACCTAGGGCCGTAAGGTAAGGTACTTTATTAGGCTGACAGGTTGACTGAGGGAGAGGTCAAGTGAACACGGAGACGGCCAGTCGGCATCCGCACATCGGCCTGGCTCGCTTCGACTGGCAAGAGTCGAGAGACTGGCAACGCTGGTAGCGCAATGTGGCGTGGACTTTGCCCATCTAACCACGTTCCAGTCTTCCGTCAACGAACAGCTGACACCATTGTTTAAGGCAAAGTCGGCCCCAGAACACAAGTATCGAAGTATCGACGTATCGAAGTATCGAAGTATCCCCCGTCCGCCCCGGGCTCCAGCTAACCCTCCACGGCGTGGGCGGCCAGAACAGAAGAAGTATACCCCCCTGTACATCTGTAACCAGGTTCATTCGGCTCATCCAGCCGGCCGCCATGGAGATGAGACCCCTCATTGCTCGTCTTCATCAGAAAATATCATACATAAAAGCCCTGTCCGCTTTCTCACGGGACCGAATATGAGGGCGGCCACATTGCACTGAGCAGGAAACATCCCACTACTACCCACTACATCAGCCTCCTTGACCAGCCGTTCCCCTGGTATAGAACCGACCGTGATTTGATCCACAAAACGATCGGGGCGATATTGCGTACCCAATCACACCACATCATTGCGAGGTGGATAGCTACGTAACTACTTATTACTTCTACAAGTTGGCGCATCCTGGCTTGACTCGACCACACCAACCTCTACCTCCTACGTACCTACCTACACAACTGATATCATGCCAAGAGGCCCTGCCCAACCCACTGCTTTATATTGCGACCTCCCTCTCGCCTTCGTACCCTTGATCAACTCAGCCCTCATCTTGATCAAGCTGTACCACTGGCAGCAATCTCAATACATCCGATTACTCAACTTTGTCGACGAGACCATGGAGCAAACCTCGACCGAGCTCACCAACGCCCAGGCTCCTATTACCTTCACTCAGTTCAACGACCTCCCTCCTGAGCTACGCATAAAGATTTGGCAATATGCCATGCCACCTGCCAGGACAGTTGTTGTCAAGTCTCCCCACACACGCCAGAAGCCCACGCCTACATCGCTAGAAGATGCGCTACCGTCTGAGTATGACAATGAAGAGACATGGCAATCCGCGACCCAGATCCCCGCGCTGTTACATGTGAATGCGGAGGCGCGTCACGAAGCCCTCCAGACTTACACCCTCTCGCTGGGCGTGGGCAAATCGCAACCACGGATATATGTCGACTTCAGTCGCGACACCGTTTTCTTCGGCCACCACGAACTAAAACCCGAATGCTCCCCATTGTGGGCTGAGACGCAAGGTCTCAACAAGGTGCAACGACTGGCGGTTGTGCCCGAGGGAGCATGGAGAGTTCTACGATGGAAGAAGGTCGACCTCAACTCGCTGGAAAAGATGATCTTTGTACACGATACGGAAAAGCTCAAGCTCGGTCCCCTTCCAGAGCTAGTGGAGGACGCAGAGCCAGCAGTCAACCCCGAAGTTGATGCCCATGAACTCGAAACCCAGTTTGAGCAAATCAAGCAAGGGAACCTACTCGATGCCGAGATGACATCCAAGATTGTGGAAATGAAGAAGCGCATGCAAGCGGCGAGGGAGGAGCTGGATACCCTCTTGATGGTTCTACCAACACACTGGGAGAAGGAGCCGGCAGTATCCACGGCGGTTTTTAAGAAGGTCCGCGGAGACAAGTGGGTGTGTTAGACCATTTCCAGAGATCATTTCCAGCTGCGGCATATTTGATGGCATTCAGCCCTACCAACACCTTCCTCACCACCACCATTTGAGGAGGTTTCCATTCTGTAGATCAATTACCTAGATACCCCAGAGTAACAGCTCGCCCTTCAATGAACAAAATTCAGATATATTCCACAATCATCAGAGCATTCTGCGCTCATCGTGACTTGGAAATGTGTGCCTGATGTGGCCAAGTTGTTCCATCTCCATCATGCTCTTTTGCCGCAAACTCGTTCACGCGCGCCCTACCTTAGGTAGGTACGCACGTACGTAGCTGTAGACATCATTCCGTCCTGCAAGCCGCGTACCCTCCTCTCGTGGCTGATCTTGGCGTTCGAGGTATCCTTCCTCTCACACCTGCCAACTAGTAAACCTACGTGATTTCGTGCGACTACTCTACCTTGTCTATCCCGCCATCTCATTCACATTCTTTCTGACCTGCATGTTCGTGTATCACGTACCACCGTCAGAGCCAATGTGGGTGCGTAAGCACGGTTGACCGATAGAGGAGTGTTCGGCAGGAAGAGAAAGACTTCTTTCTATCTGGGGTGATGTGATTGATCGCCGACGCGCCACAACGCCAATCGGCCGCCCATCATTCTCCCCCCTCACCGGGGCACCGCTCTGCGTGGCTGTCGAGCGCCCATCCTATCAGGCAGGAGACAATCGTAAAGGATTTGCAGTGCTTCTTCTCCCCTGTTCGGATGCTGACATGGGCGGAAGATGGGATGCCAAAATGCAGAATTCCGATTCTCCCTAAACCGCTAGACCCCGCAAGGTATACCGTCGAGTCAGAAGCTTAATAAAAATTGTATGCACGCTCGGCCCACGACGACGACGACAACCCAGCACGACGCAATGCAGGTCTACCTTAATAAGTGCCGCCTAAGAGCCATCTGCTCTTACCACTTCCTGTCTAGCCCACGCGGCCAGCCTTTAGTCCATTAGCCTTCTCGAAAGAGGAGGGCACGGAGGGCGGAGAGATGCACGGCCGGCACATGACGGGACGAATAAGAGAACGAACCAACGAGCGGAACAAGAGAAGAAAAGAAAACTCAAAACCCCGAAACGTGAAACGTTTTCCACGCGTCCTGCAGCTGGTCACTGCGGCTACGTCGCCAAAACCTGACGTCTTTCCTTTGCCTTGGGTCGTGACGCTCCTTGCCGCTGCACTTCCTGGCCTCAAAAAAATGTAGGGGCGAGGATGATGATGATGACGATGTTGCCGTCGCCCGCCGAAACTCGTCCACACCTCCAAAGTTCACCTCCCACGACTGACGCCACCACCACCACCATCATCATTCACAACGCCATCTGACCCTTCCCCCCTTTTCTTATTTCTTCACTATTTGTCTCATACGCGTGCGACCGCCCGTCATGAACTACGCTGCAAGTCCTCTCGCCCCCGCCCCCAGACACATCTCATCTACTCGCGCTGTATCTCGCAGCACAGCCCCTTGGTCTGAGACAACATTACACGGAATGCCCGTTCCCGCCCACGTCGAGATAAGCTTAACAACGACAGGGTCGGCGTCCCGGCGCTTTGCGCAAACGGCTCAGAATTCGCGCTCGGCTTTTGTGGCGTAAGGGCGACGGCAACGACTCGAGCTCGTAGCACGGCTCCCAGCCACGCTGTTGATCTTCTCATGAGTATTGCATCATGGTCTCCTGAGCTGGTGCAGCCTCATTTTGATACTGCTTGCATAAATGTGGCTTTGCTCGATTGACTCAATTCTAGTCTCTTTCTGGTTAATATCCTCTTCTGCTTGCGTTGAGCTTCGTGTCAATGCTCTTTATTGTCCGTCGCAACTTGCCATCCATCTGTTCTGGTCATGATCTGCCACGTGGATGACGAAGCTTTAATCTTCCCCCACAATCCCGGCGATTGGGTTTGTATGCGGAACGTGTAAGCGTGGCATATCTATACTTTACACAGTCCTGCGCACGAGATGCCACTTAACCCTGAATCTCGGCAGATCATTGTCGCCAACACCATCTCATCTATCTGGTGAAAAGCCCATATATTTGGCCTCTATGTAATTCTACACGTTTGAGAGACCAGCCAAACGCAAATATTGGATTATGCGGATCGCGATATGAGCTAAAGTATTGCTGAACACGAGCTACAAATAGTCCCCCGAATTCGTTGCCGAAAGAGGTAACTAAGGCGACATAGCGGCCTGTACTGATTTTTATGAGGGCGAACATGACCGTAGATTTGACAGGCCTCGATTGTATCTTATTAGGCGAGTCTGCCTGAAGGGTTACCAAGACGTACCTATCCTATCTTCAACAAGCGAGGCCTCGGAGTATTCGAGACATGCAGCCACAGCGCTGAGCCGAAGGAGCCGCAAGTACTGGTAGCACACGTTGGGGGTCCAACTGAATGGGAGCCTCATATCATTCGCTCTCCATTAAGTACCAGGTCAGCAGGCGAGACAAGGCCACTGAAACGTATGGCTTAGGTACATGTAGTTAGACGAGTACTGCTCATCAAACTCGGTCACAATATCTCGCCGAGTTTCAATATGTAGCTCGTATATCCTTTTAGAGAGATCCATTGCTCAGTGTCCCTAGCAAATATGGCTGGTTTCATCTTTCTACACAAGTCATGTTACTCATTCACCATGCTGGGGGTGTCTTATGGAAAAGACATGGCCAAAGACAGGAGCCAAAGACAAGACAGCAGCCAACAAGTGGCGGGTGCCTGATATCCGTAATTCCGGACTTAAGCTACGTTTTGCTGGTGAGAAGGTCTTTCTATGTAAGAGAAACCCTAGTCCCTGGTTCAGTAAAATCTGACCAGCGGCCGAGATCTGAGAATGCCTCGAGACCTAACGCCCTGGGTCGGCATGTGCTGACGGTCTGTACGACCAAAGCATGGAATCTTCGTAACATTCTGGTCTGACCTCAACATACCTACTTGCTATTCTTGAAAACATAGACCTACGTAGTCGAGAGTGGCGTTCGAAATACTGACCCGGAGAATATCAAAGCGCTTCTCTCTAGCAAATTCTCGGGTAGGCACTCCACGCCAGAAGGGTTTCAAGGGTTCCTCGACTAACCATATGAACTACAAGACTTTAGTAGCAGTCAATTCTCAGCCTCATGTCTTCAGGCTGACATTGAAAGCCGGGCTCTCGCTCCAGCGTCCCCGCTGGTGAGATTGCGCCCGTCGTTGGGGAGGAGAAGCAGGTCTTGACGCTGAGTGTGGCACCGACAGATGGCTGTCGCGTGTATTTGAGAAGGGAGCTCACAGCTGAGCGAGCGCTCTGCAATAGTGTTTCAGCTAAGTGAAGTTATTTCGTCAGGATGCGTCCTATTGATAACCATTGATCTTAGTCGTGTTAGAGATCGGGTGCTGAGTTTGCTTAGAATTCACTCCCGATACAGTCCCCGAAATATCATTAGTTTCCACTCGCCGCCGTCCCCTATTTCCTCTGAAGCTGTACTTGAGTGACCAGACTGGACTATGACAGCGAAGGAGTTGAGGTCAGGAAATAATGCCGGTTCAATCTTATCAGACTCCGAACTTTTAGACAAAAGACCCAAGAGATTACAATTGTAGATGTGCTTGCATAGTCTTCCGTCCTTACTCCATGGCTAAGGCGTTGGAAACTCAGTCTTCAAGTGTTCCCTGCCGCCCTCTCCCCTATCTCTATCTGCTTGGCCGAAGTCCACATATACACAGGAACGATGTTTCCGCTGAGAGGGTAAAAGCTCCCGGCTGACTGCAGACTCACATAGCCTTTGTTGACCTGGCAATATATCTCTTGGCTCCGCGAGGGTATCCGTATCAGTACTAGCGACAGCCGTGCAGGCTTGCGGCCTGATAATGACTTACTGGGGATCCGCCCACCTGGTCTCTGCATTGAGCGTTTCCGTACGCCTTATAGACTTGAATGGTCTTGCCCGTGTTATGGTAAAAGATACAGATTTTTCTTGGGGGTGACGATTCCTTGCAAATGAGGTGGATGAAATCATGTCAAGACCAAGTCTAGGGGGCAATCCATCAAGACCTAAATATCGCATCAGAGAGTGGGATGCCCGACGTGGCAGAGCTGATTTAGGAGACTCGCTTGACGCCAGCTCAGAAAATGCAATTTTGCCTCATCTACCGCCTTCTCGGTGTTGTGTGTCCCGTCCCACTCAGGCTTCAAACTGTGGTTCTTGGCACGTTTCCTCTTTGAACTGGCCAGATCATGTTCACCTGACCACTGATAATGCGCCGCGTGATTGGGCGGCTCCTGATTCTACAGCAGTTTTCAGCTCATACTCTCAGTATCAAGACATTTGACTGCTTCGCGGATAGCTACACACAGAATGAGGCTAGAGACGGCGGTCCTGAGGA
Source organism: Xylariaceae sp. FL0016 (assembly GCA_022578815.1). Classification (NCBI taxonomy): domain Eukaryota; kingdom Fungi; phylum Ascomycota; class Sordariomycetes; order Xylariales; family Xylariaceae; species Xylariaceae sp. FL0016. Next base: position 81,912 of record MU388795.1, read on the forward strand.
TCTCCAATTGGCTACCAATTTCACAGAAGACACCCTCTGCCACCATGGCATGGCATGCCCGTCCTACTACATACACATCCATACCCGTTGCTATACCTACACATCCACCACCAGTGACTCGTGTCCACGTAAACCAGAGATTGCTTTACCGAAAAGGCCCTACAGTCAGCCTTAGGAAGGTATGTACACATGCCATCCGGCTCGTCCCCTCATTTACAACTTGCTACTGGTGCCACCCAGATACGAATTCCCCATTTTCAACATGCCCACAGCCTCTGCCACCATCTCGCTTACAATCTCCCTCGCCGGCTGAATCTTGGCAATGCTGCCCGCGACCTGGCCCATGAGATGCGGCGGGTCGACCTCGTTACCCTGCTCAAAGTCCCACTCGATCGGCACGATGCCCTGGTCGCAGAGCTCCTGGACCCGGGAGGGCTGCGCGTGCCACTTGGCGATGTACTCGTTCGTCCGCATGCGCAGCGGGCGGCCCGAGAGCACCAGCGTGCGCTCCGTGTCGGTGAACCCGCACTCGACCACGCTCTGCTTGTGCGCCTCGGCGCAGTTGGCCTCCTCCGACGCCACGAAGCGCGTGCCGACCCAGACCCCGACCGCCCCTTGCATCAGGCTGCTCGCCAGCGCGCGCCCGTTCGAGATGCCCCCCGCCGCCACCACCAGCGCCTCCCCGCCCCGCAGCATCGCCGGCCGGTACCGCCGCGCCACGTCCACGACCGCCGGGATCAGCACGCTGTTGGCGATCTCGCCCGTGTGCCCGCCGCCCTCGCCGCCCTGCGGGCACACCATGTCGACGCCGAGGTCGAGCGCCTTGGCGGCGTGCTTGGGGTGCCCGACCATGTTCATGACGTAGATGCCGGCCGCGTGCAGCCGCTCGATGACGGGCCGGGGCGGCACGCCCACGGCGCTGACGAACAGCCGCGCCCCGGACTCGATGGTGATGTCGATGAGCTCCTCCAGCTTGCCGTGCGTGTAGTCGTGGTTCGTCTTGCGCGCGTTGCCCCCTACCTGCGGCAGCGCCAGGTCCACGCCGAAGGGCAGGTCCGGCCGCGCAAAGTTCTCCTTCATCTCCTTGATGATGCTGCGGAGCTGCTCCGGCGTGTACATGAACCCGCCGATCACGCCCAGCCCACCGGCGTTGGACACGGCGGCGGCGAGGAGGCCCCCGGATGTGCGGGCCATGCCGGCCAGGATGATGGGGTGCTGGATCCCAAGGAGGGTTGTGAGAGGTGTGGTGATGGGGCCTTGGGGCGCCATGGTGGATGCGGCTGTGATGAGAATCTCGTGAAAGAGCTGTGGTCGTTTGAAATGCTGTGTGCGCGTGAGGCCAAAATCTGGGAAGTTGCACACTCGGTGACTAGCCTCCGGCCTTGAAGGTCGTTTTAAATGGTATACCGGTAGCCTGGTGTAAAATATACCTAAGTATGTAGGCCGCAGTTCGCGGCGTGGTGCGAAGCTTGATGAAGTAGCCTCCGTCTCCTAATCCGTAGAAAGTCACTTCTCACGAACATCAACTGATTGTTCAGTTATTTCGTTATGTCTGTGTGTACGGAGACGTCAACGCTCCGATGGTTCATGAACACGGTCTGTCGAAAGTGAATGGTCAATGTTCGTAAGAGAGAGAAAGAGAGAGCCGGGTAACCTCCATGATATCAGTGTCGAAGCTCGCCTCCTCTTCTTGACGTTGAAACTCCCCTGTCACCAACAGGGGAGGTCGGCCGTTGAAAGGTGGGGTGCAAGTGCAAGTGATCTGCGGAGAAGAGATACCGAGGCATCTTTGGGCTGGGGAAGTATCCATGTAAGCATAGCCCAGAGACGATCCTCAGACATCTTGCAGCCTTCCCTACCTAGTCGGTATGCAAGTACGACACACCCCTTGCAGAATCCGGTAATCATTTCGTACAGCCTCGATGAATGGACTGCTATAGTAATTCGATTGGGGCGTGAGACACAAACGTAGATGCGGACTAGGAGGTGCGGAAGAGAGCCGCTCTTCGCTCAGTGTCCTATCCTACGTAATCTGCCATTCCATGTGCATCTTCACATTTGATGGTATCTCAAAGCACACAAAACTGGCTTGATGTAAATCTCGTGCTTCGTGTGATACTGAAAAAAAATGAGGTGGATAAGATTAAGAATGGCGATAGTTGTTGGCCACTGCATTTCTATCTATCCACCGCTACATCCCACTGAGAGCTGCCAGGGTAGATTCCAAAGTCCAAACAACCATCATACCAAGAACAATACGACGCTGAAATGCAATGCTAAAGGTTGCGAGCGTCATATTCAGGACGCGCATGGTATTATGGTCCATACTCTATCGTGGTCTTCGTGATCTCATTTAGGTGTAGCTATCTTAAGCCTGTTTGGCTGACCACACACACAAAAAACTTATCGTGTTCGCAATGGGATCTATCACAATGTCTTGCTCCGTTGCGGCTATTCATACACTGGGTCTCACCGGAAGAAGGGCAGCCGCGCAGGCACAAAGTCGTCTGCGGTGGGCGGGTCCTCCGAGGGCGGCACGGCCGGTCGCTGAGGTTCGTCCTGTGTCGATCTTGTCCCAGCCTCGGCCCCCTCGTCGTCTGTCGCCTGGTCCAATATGACTTCTTCGGGTACTGGTATCTCATCCACCTGAACCATTTCCGACTTCACCTCGGGTACCGATTCAATCTGGAGGTTCTCTCGGCTCAGCCCCCGGCGAAGTGCCAGCTCGGCAGCCGCTTGTCTCTTCTTCTCTACATACTCCTCTTCTTGCTGTCCTAGTTGCGCCTCTTCTTTCTGGAGGTCTTCGAGCGACCCTACTGACCGTATGGCTGGGCTGTGCGGGTTGGATGACGAGTAGCGGCTTCGCCGCAGTGACGGTCTCGTTGAATCAATTGTCGTCCTTGACACACTCCGCGGTATTCTGTAGTTCGCGATTCGCTTTCCTTTGCTGCTTTTTGTCCTACTGCTCGACCGGTCGTCCACTTGATCTAACGAAATAGAGAATTCGTCATCTAACGGTACAGCATCTTCCTCGCCTTCTTCATCACTCGGAAAAAGATCGCCTCTTGACCTATATGAGTCGCTGGTATCACCACTGCCTGTTGTTCCACTGCGAGCTCTATTCCGTACTGGTGTCTCATTCGTGTGTAAATCGTCGTCACTTCCGCCGCCCAGTAGAGGTTGGCGCTCGCCTCCTAACTCATGGCTGGATGCGCCCGGATGCTCCTGCAGATTTGCCGCACTAGGTTTGTATCGTAAGGTTCCTCCGATCTTGAAGGGCAGGCGCCCGAGAAAGCCGAGGGGAGCAGTACTGGGAATGATGGTCGGATCGTCGTGGGTGCTAGCCCGCCTCCGTGTGCCTCTTGTCCCGTAGCTCATGCCTCGACTCCGCGTCCGAGGTTGGTCGTGTATCTCGCCCGATGATCCTTTCTTCTTGCCTGTGCCTGCTAGCAACCGATCCCAGTCCTCGCTACGCCAGCCACCAAGAAAACTTCCATCTGAGCCGCCAAGCTCTTCGTCCCAATCATCGTAGAAGTCGAAGCTGTACTCTGCTCTCCCTCGTGCTCGCTGGCGATCCCTGGCGCGGCGTGCGCGCTCCTCGCGGTCGCCTAGGCACACGCCAGTACAGCCATCGAGAGTAGATGTGACAGAAGCAAGGCATGGATTGATGTAGGTGTGGCCAAAACTCCAGATACCTGCAGCGGCGTTCTCGGTGACGGTTTCGGTGGTGTGGGAAATTTGATTCCACCTCTGGCGCAAACGAGGATCTTCGAGGAAAGCCATCGTGGATCGGCGAGAAGGAGGTTGACTGGGCGGCGGATGTTGGTTGAAGAGGTAGGCTCAGTTTGTTGGGCGTTCGCGTCCACAAGATGAGGGCACCAATGCGCTGCGCTGTGAGTAAGAGGTATCGATGCGTCGCGATAACGGTGTGATACAAGTATCAGCAATCACGTAGGATGCGTGCAGTGATGTCTTCAATTCCTGCCATTTACCGGTCTGCGACAGTGGAAGCTGAGGGTTGTTGAATTGAGTTGAAGATAGCGAAAGATAATGTAGACGTAATCTGAGTTTGATGAGCAGGGCGAGCGGAAACTGACTGGGACCACATTGAGGCCTATAGTGGCCGCAGGTGGTGTCAAGACGATATGCCAACTACCTCAAATGTAGAATGAATGAATAGAATATCATTGGGCACGAATACAGCCGCAACAGAAGAGTAAGCTGTATGAATCAAAATAAGGCTATGCAAGGGGATAAGGTGCAGTATGCTGATCCCAAAGACGAGTTAGGTAGCAATCTCGAGCGCAATTGTCGCAATGACCTCATGCGAATGGTGCTGCTCTCTACCGATTATGACTTTTCCTTACTCTATCACCTCTATCTTGTAGGGGATTTGGGGTAACATGAGAGGTAGGTACATCGCCTTTGGGGGCCCCAGAGCTCTCTCTGCTTGCGTGTTCGGGCACTTTGGTTGCCGCATCCGCGATCCATGAGCTCCACGCAGGTGCGACAGCAATACACCAACAGCAGCTGCATACCTGTACCTCATACTAGAAGCCTGCAAGGGCAAAGCCCAACATGAAAGGATCAGCACACCTGAAAACACATATCTAACAACGCTTCACCAAGGGACCCAGAAAATACAGCAAGTCAGTGAATCTGAGCTGCAAAGTGGACCTTCATGGGCAGGTACTTAGAGTAATCAAGCACCAGCCTTTGCATCGCGGTGGACATGACTCCTGTATGCTCAATTGGCAATTGCAAGCTGGAGGTGACTGCAGATGCTGGATGGGACTTGAACCCCACAGTACCTGACACCCAGTACAGAGAGGTATGGACACACGTCCATACTTAAGTAAGGTACCTAATCCTGGAGCTATCTCAAAGAGAGCAGCCAATCAGCAGCATGGAATCTGATCCTTAGCCGGGCTAGTCTGCTTCCAGCCATCACAACGGCGGTCAAGCATCGCAGAACACTCTCCAAACTCCCCGTTTCCGCTTTCAACCTCTCTCTTCCTTGTGCGCGCATCCAGAGCCTCCAAGGCGATTTCATCCGTCTTTGACTGTGTTTACTCCCTCTGATCGATCTTCCTCCCACATCAATAAGCATCAGACACTGCAATAACAATGGTATCGGTGTCATAACTTGATCCTCGTGTTTCCCTCCAGCATTTCGGCAGCACGATCCCACCATGGCTGCGCCGGTAGCGAATCCTTTCGCCCCGGCGCCCAACGCCAACCCATTCTCCCATGCACATAACCCATTGTCCACCGCGACCAATAGTACCGCTCAGAGTAATCCCTTTGCGCCGAAGTCTACGACACCCGCAACTCCTCCCATAGGAAATCCTTTCCTCAACACCGTGAACCCGCCGAACGATTCCCATAAGCGATCCGCTTCACCTTCGAGCAACCCCTTCGCTGGTGTCAAGCGAACCACGCCCGATCCTTCATCATCACATTCAGTCCTCAATGGGACAACCGCGAGACAGGTTTCTGATTTCGTGAAGCCAGCATGGCCCAATTTCAATGGTATCCAGTCTGCTGCTGGGAGGAGCCAGGTGAATGGAAAGAGAAAGAACGCGTTAGAGTCTCAAGGGCGGGCTAAATTTTCAAGAACCTCTCCAGACCCCAATATTGCTTCGAAACGTTCGACCTTCACGCCTCTTTCGACCGGCATGAACAAACGCGATAACACGAACCAGGCATCCGGAGAAACAGGGACTCATAACGGGCGGTCGTTCGGATTGGCAACTAAGATCCAACAACAGTTGCGTAAGGATGATATCCGACCACCCAAGTGGCCCCAGAACCCGGGGAGTTCAAGCCAGCGAGCCGCTATGGAGAAATTCAGGGAGGCATACAAGGTGTACCGAGATAAGGCTACCAAGTCCATGATCCGCGCAGGCTTGTTCGACGATCCAGACAAGAGACGAAATCTGAACGAAGCAACCGATTTCCGCGGTATATCGGACCAGATGTGTCCTGAATGGGAAAAGATTACCAGAATTACCGAGTACGACATCAGAAAACCCGAGAAAGGACTTGATGAGAATGGCGATTTGGTGGCCCAGACCAACCTCATGGTCAAGCGTCATGCGCGATCGGCTGCCGGCCAGGAAGCCGAATTACCCATGGACGTCCGTTCGTTCGCTACGGTGAGACGGACACTCGACTACATGATCGACGAGCTGGTACACACGGAACCTGATCTATGCATCAGACACAACTTTGTCTGGGATCGAACACGCGGGCTTCGTAAGGATCTTGGATTACAGAAGTTCAACCTTACATCGGATGAGCGAGATGACAACATATACACTCTCGAGACCATTGCTCGGTTCCATGCCACAGCCTTACATCTGCTATCACGCGAAGAGATTCGGCCTGAAGACTTCTCAGTGCAGCAGGAGGTCGAGCAGCTGGGAAAGACCCTTATATCACTTAAAGAACTCTACGAGGATTGCCTGGCAGACGGGATCGAATGCGAAAATGAAGCAGAGTTCCTTGGCTACCTTGTGCTTCTCAACGCCCACGAACCTCAAATAAGGAGCCAAGTCGAAGGGTGGGGTACGCGAATTTGGAATCAGGACGGGATGAGAACTGCGATGTGCTTGGTTGAATCAATCCAGAATACTCTCGACGCGCATGGTCCTTTAGCTCCTACTGCTCCATCCGAACTTGCGCTCAACATCGGTTCTATGTTCTTTAGTATCATCGAATCGCCACAAATATCATATACCATGGCTTGTATTGCCGAGGTACAGTTCAACAGAGTACGCAGGTCAATGGCGAAGGTTCTTGTCAACGCTTACTCGAGAGGCAAGCACACTCCAAAGGACTTGACCCCTGCATTCCTCCAAGAACGCTTTCATTTCGACAGTGAAGAGGAAGCAATAGATTACTTTGGAAAACAGGGATTTCAGTTTGAGGGGGGAGATGGCAATAGGTATATGGTCGTCAGAAAGAGTCAGCCGTTCCTAGATGCGCATATCCCGCACCCTTCTTCTCATCGCCTGGTCGAGCGGAAACGATGTGGCCGCACTCTTCCGGTTCTATATCGTCAAACTGTTTACGAAGAAGGTCATTCGGATATCCAAAACCCATGGGGCGATCCTACTGATGAGGATGATAGCCTGTTTGTTGACGGCACAGGCAATACCTCTTCATTAGGTGCAAGCGGCAGCCCAGCATATGGAGGCGAGAGCTTGGCTTTTGACACGACTCCAGAAACAAGCCCCCAGACGATATCGAGCACTTCAACTCCTACAACTGCAAATCAGGCTCTCTACCCAGAGTCGAAGGGCAATAAAATTTTCGATGGTGCATCAGATGGTGCGCTGGCTGGTATGAAGAACATTGAGACAAGCGGAAGCAGGAGCGTGAGCGTTGGCGGAACACCTATAACTAGTTCCTGGACAACACCCAGCCCATCAATCACGACGACAGCAGCGCAAGAGGACAAGATGACGCAGCCTAGTGTGCTAGATACGACTGCTCCATCATCATCAACACCTCATCAAAACCCTCCAACTTCGATTCTGGGGCAGTCCAATGGCGAGTTTACGCCTCCAGCACTAGGCTCCTCGCCGTTCAACATTCCTCATGATGCAGCGAACATCTTTAAGTCAATCAACTCTAGCCCACTGTCCGTTGATTCCGCAGCTTCCGCAGCGGGCTCGAACCCTATGACCAAGAAAGCTACGATTGGTGAGAATCTCTTTGGTCAGCCTACTCCAAGCAATGAAAGCAACAAAGACAGCACAACATCGAACCCGCATCACGTGAACCAGCCGCCCACAGCCATACTACCGAAGACGGACCCTAATGGGACTTCTAGCTCATCTATGGCTCTTCCAATCCCCACTATGGCTTCCACTGCTGTTTCTCCCTTGAGTCAATCAGCCTTTTCCAGTTCAAGCGTCGTACCGGCGCCTACAACTGCAACCGCTGCCACTATCTCGTCGCCCAGTATCACAGGAAGTGAGGCTCCTTTTACGAATACATCACAGCCAGCTAGCCACAACAAACCAGTCCAAGAAGTTAACTTCCAGAGCCAACCACAGCAAGATGTCATGAGCCATTTTACCGAGTGGTTTGTGTGTGCTGACAAAGGTCTTATGGAGGACCAACTACTGGAGCAAGCTCTGACAGAAGTACTCGCTGATACATGGACTTCCTTTGCTGAATCAGAGGCAGTGCGCAAGGAGGAAGAGGAGGAAGAGAACTTGCTGGCTGAGGCACGAAAGTTCCGTGAACAAAGCCTGAAAGTCACGTTTTTCTACCGATGGCTTGACCTCTCGCGCAAACATCGGGTTGTACGACGTATCAAAATGAACAAAGAGATCGCTCGGCAATGGAAATTGCCTGAGAATGTGGCCAAGCGTGAAGCAGCTGCCAGAGCCGAGAAAGAGAAGGAATTGCGAGAAGCAAAGGAACTGTTTGATCAGCGATCTCGTACAAACAAGAGCAAGGTGTCAGAATTACGAGCGTCTAGCCAGTCGCGACGTCACTCGGACGCTCAAAGTGTTGAAGAAGCACTCTTGGCATCTGGCGTTTTGCACGGCGTGCATGACGAAGCGGCCGCTGCTCGCTACGTGGCCGGGTACGATAAGACCGACACCGAGCCTGGCGAGGCAGGACTACTGCCGGGAGAGTCGCTCCGACTACACGGCGAAAACCAGCGACGCCGTAGACGTGGCCTCCCACCGCTGAAGCGTTTCCCAGAGCCTAAGGTCTATAAAGAAGGGTCGAAGACTGCGATGCTTCGCGCACTTTCTAAGGGTGCTGGCAGAGATTCATTGTCGATGTCAACGGGTAGCTTGCGCAACTCAACGTTCAGCTCCAGCTATCGTTCCAGCCTCGGCTTCAATTCAAGCCGTGTGGCTAAGCCTCGTACCAAAGTAACCGATCCTTATTGGCGCATGAAAGCGAACGGCCTCGTTCAGATGCCGAATGGCGAGTACCTCCATGAGTCACTGGCCTTACCCATGATACACGAAGGGAAGAGGTTCCCCGGCGTAGGCGATTTCGGTCTGGGTCCTGGTACCCTAGATTCACCTGAGCCTTCCAAATCCCGCAGTCCTCCGGTATCAAAGGTCGTAGAACCAATTCGACGCTCGACATCCGTCGGTGGTACGAGATTCCGACAGAGTAGGTCATCTTCGATCGCCGAGAGCATTGGTGGTAAGAGGAAACGTCGCGCTATAGATGCGGATCTGGCCGCATACCGCAGCGAGACGCCTGCTAACCACAAACGAGTACGGAGCGGCACATCGGTCAGCACAACTGGCGGAGATGATGACGTACTGGCCAGCATTGCCAACCTTATGAAGGACGTGTCTGGCAGTCTGGCTCGGTCAGCGAAATCGTGAGTCAAAGAACAAGAAGCGAAATCAGTCAAAGTTAGATGACGAAAGAGGAGGCGAGGGTGATTTCCATCTAAGAACAGCACATATGTTGAAGCAGGTGCACATTTTCTTCGGTCGATGAGATGCATTGCTTTTGCTCAAGGGAGTTGTTAAAAACCCTCGGGACAGGACAGGATGAATCAGGCATAGGGGAGTTTATTGCATAAAGTCTCTGCATGGGCTGGAGTTACAGGCTTGGAATTTTTGTTATGATGGGGTAGCGGTCATTGTATTATTTGCCTCTCTCAGGGCATCATGACGAGAGGGCCCTTGGATTGTTCTGGCTTTTTGGTTTGATGATACCCAAAGATGCATACATGAGTACTCACAAGGCGGACAATTCAAAAATATATCTACTGCCTACCTACCTAATCTATTGTGTCTGTATGTCAATCTGTGAATAGACAAGGGATCTCCAGGGCATGGTTATACACTACGTTTACAACAGTCTTGGATATTTTAAAAAACTAGAGTTTGTGTTAGCACATGTCAGTAAGGATCAAAGTTCCAAGTGTTCCAAGTGATGTTGGAGCGTCAAGCAGCTGCCGGTCCGCGGCATCGTGCTGTGCAGCCTCTTTTTTTTTTTTTTTTTTTTTTTTTTTTTTTTTTTTTTTTATATTTTTTTTTATATTAAAAAAATGGGTTGGTGGGGTGGGTTTAGGTGGGGGGGGGGGTGGGGTGGGTGGGGGGGTGGTTATGTTTTTTTTAGGGGTTTT
>MU388796.1:0-90582 GCA_022578815.1 Xylariaceae sp. FL0016
CTAACCCTAACCCTAACCCTAACCCTAACCCTAACCCTAACCCTAACCCTAACCCTAACCCTAACCCTAACCCTAACCCTAACCCTAACCCTAATATACGGTCTTTCGCGCGATTTTTTTATTTTCGTATATTACTAAGCTTTTATTAATAGTTTTAAGTTAGTAGGGGGCATTTTTTTTTTCTATAGTATTTTTTATTTGTTAACAACTTATAGTAAAATGTAGTTTCTTTAGGCTTTTATGTTTATTATAGCTTAAATCGTGTGTTTTCTGTACCGTGCTTTAACAGTAAAATGTTCGTAATTTCCGCTATATAGTTCGTTTAGGCTTTTATTAGTTTATTAGGCTTAGTGCTGCTTGCTTAGCATCGGCTTTAGTTTTTTTCCGGTAGTTCTGCGTGATCGAGGCGTTGTTGCTTTTATTCGGCTATTCGCTTTTTATTCTATTGTATGGCTTTTTTGCTTTGCTGCTAATTTTTAGCTTTGTTTGGGGCGTAAATTAAACACGCGCTAATTAAGTAGTAATACTAGTTGCGCTAATGCGTTTCGCATTTCTTGAAGTATTTTGGGTTTAGCTGTAATATAGCGTAATTTTTTTTTAGTTTTATTATAATTGACCTTATTTTATGTTTTTAATACAGTACTTTCGTAAAGGTGCCTGTGTCACAGTCTAACTGCTGGTAGGGTCCAGGTATGACTTTTATTGTTGTACAAAGAGCTAAAAGAAAGGTGCAAAGCTAGCTTATAGAGATAAGGTTTTGGTGGTCGTTAACGCACGGGCGGTTCGGGCCCGTATCGGGCCGTCTGTCACCTGGTACCGTGACAGCCTGCCTGCTGTTAAAAGAACTACTTTTAATGTAATTTTTCTTCGAAGTAATATCCGCAGCTATTAACTACGCACGATACTTATAATAGGGTATAATAGTTTGCGTAGCTAAGGCGTAAGATTTTATCAAATCCTGCGTTTTTGCTTAAGGGTTCGTTAGCTATTATAATTGTTTTTTCGGGATTTAGTAGTGCTGTTTTTCGAACTGCTATTTATTTATTTCGATAGAAGTTTTATTTCTGTGCTATTTTTTAGGCTTGTCGGTTGCTTTTTAGGCTTTAAAAATGCCGGAGCTTAAGGCCGCGAAAGTAGTTACTTTTATATACGTCGGTATCTTTTTTGTTGTCGCTTATGTTAAGTTTAGGGTGTTACGTATAAGTTACTAGTGCATAATACATGCATTCCCTTTCTTTAGCTTGCTAGCTATATAGCGCTTTAAGGTGCTATACATAGGCTTGGTCGGGGTACTTTTAGCACTTGCTATACTGCTTAGTAGTATTATCTTTATTGTGCTTTAAAAGGTCCGATAGTCCTTTAGTTGGCTCTTTAGTAGCTGCGCCGAGTTATTTAGTTCGTGTAATAGCCGAAGTTTATCGTGTAAGTTTAAGGACTTTTCGCTATTTATTTCGAAAACTTTTACAGTTTCGGGCGAAGTGCCTTTTTTTGCCGCAGTTATAGTATTTCTTGTTTTCGCACTTTCCGTTTTACTAGGTCGCGTTAAAGTTTATTAGTTTTGCGTGGGTTTTAGTAGCAGTAGATTAGTATTATTAGTAAGGGCGCCTTTGGCGTCGCTTTCCGGTATTAGCTTGGGGGCGTTTTTTGCCGTTTTAAAAGCCTTTTTTTTACTGCTTTATACGTTGCTTATATAGTTGGTTGTCGATTTTTACGGTTATTGTAATATAGTTATTTAGTTTATTTAGTCGTTTTTTTTTAGCTACTTTGTTTTTAACGTCGTTTTTAAGTCCTGCGTAATATTACGTTATAAAGGCGTCGTTATTGGTTTATTCGGTCCTAAAGGCAATCTGCTTGAATTCCGCTGCGTATTTAAAAGCTAAGCCTTTTTGCTTAAGTTATAGTAGTTATTGTTCCGCGGTTTTTGCTTCGTTTAGGTTTCCGAATGTATTTTAAAGTTTTTCCTTAAACTTAGCGTACTTTTTAAATAGCTTTTTAGTGTTGTCGTTCTGGTTTTTTTCGTCGTTATTTAAGTAGTTTTTTATAATAAGCTCGAACTATTTTAAGGCGTTGCCTTTTAGTAGTCCTGCAGCTATTAAGATCTTATTAGGTTTTATAGTAATCGTGCAAGCGTAAAATCGCAAATATACCCGGACTTAAGTAAGGAATTTTCGTATATTGCTTTTTACTTCGTTATATTAGGGTGGAGTTATTAGCTTGTAGCTTCCGGTGGTTTTCTTATTTAGGATTGCCGTAACCTGGGCTTTTAGCTGCTCGTTGTTTTCTTTTACGGCGGTAAGTTATTATTCTAGCGATAAAATGCGGCTTAGTATGTCTTGTGCTGTTTGTGCTAGCGTATTTGCTGTATTTAAGGTAAGGATTTAAAGTGCTATAACTATAGCGATATTATTGCCTAATAGTTATATAGTAACGTATTAAATAAAAGTGATTAAAATGTAACGATACGTCTTTTTGCGTTCCGGCAAGAAAAAATAAAGTATAAGGTTTATGTTTTTAAGGTAAGGCACGATAGCCGTACAAATATTAAGCTAGTAGTATATGGAGTTTTTTGCTGCTGGAAGTTCATTTAATATCGATCGTTAGGAGGTATTGCTTTTTTTAGTTTTTAAGAAATAAACTAAAGCTTAAATTAATTACTAAAGTAATAAATAACTAGTTACATAGGAAATTCTTTGCTTTATATGTTTTTTATTTTTTTATTAATTATCCGTAAATCGGTTAAATATGCTGTAATTTAATATATCCTTTTGTTACTTAGTTAGCTAAAGTGTTATTAAATCGGCTGGATATGTTGCGATTTAATATATCCGTTACGTGACTTTTAGTCCGTGTTTTTTCCGTTCCTTATTTCGGGCCTGTTTGTTATTTTAGGACTGATTTATTTGTTTTAGGACTAGTTAACTTATTTTGGGACTAAGTCCTTGTTTTAGGACAGTCCCTTTATTTCGGGCCGCCGTATTAGGTCGCCCTTTGTTAGTTTGTAACATTTTTAAATAGCTTTTTAGTGTCGTTGTTTTAGTTTTCCTTATTGTTATTCAGGTAGTTCCTTATAATAAGCTCGAACTATTTTAAGGCGTTGCCCTTTAATAGCCCTACGGCTATAAAAATCTTATCGGGTTTTATAGTAATCGTACGAGCGTAAAATCGCAAATACATCCGGACTTAAGTAAGGAATCCTCGTACGTTGCCTTCCACTTTATCGTACTAGGGTGGAGTTACTGGCTTATAACTTCCGGTGGTTTTTTTATTTAGGATTGCCGTAACTTAAGCCTTTAGCTGCTTATTGTTTTCCTTTACGGCGGTAAGTTGTTGTTCTAGCGATAAAATGCGGTTTAATATGTCTTATGCTATTTGTGCTAGCGTGTTTGCCGTGCTTAAGGTAAGGGTTTAAGGTACTATAACTGTAGCGATATTATTGCCTAATAGTTATATAGTAACGTATTAAATAAAAGTAATTAAAATGTAACGATACGTCCCTTTGCGTTCCGGCGAAAGGAAATAAAGTATAAGCTTTATGTTTTTAAAGTAAAGCACGATAGCTATATAAGTATTAAGCTAGTAGTATATAAAGTTTTCTGCCGCTAGGGGTTTACTTAATATCGATCGTTAAAAAGTATTGCTTCCTTTAGTTTTTAAAAAGTAAACTAAAGCTTAAATTAATTACTAAAGTAATAAATAACTAGTTACATAGGAAATCCTTTACTTTATATGTTCTTTATTTTTTTACTAATTGTCCGTAAATCGGTTAAATATGTTGCGATCTAATATATCCTTTCGTTGCTTAGTTAGCTAAAGTGTTACTAAATCGGCTGAATATGTTGCGATTTAATATATCCGTTACGTAACCTTTAGTCCGTGTTTCTTCCGTTCCTTGTCCGGGTTTGTTTATTGTCCTAGGACTAACCTATTTGTCCTGGGACTGTTTGGCTTGTCCTGGGACTAAGTTCCTGTCTTAGGATAATTCCTTTGTCTCGGGCCGCTATATTAGGTTGCCCTTGTTAGTTCGTAACAATAAACCTTATACTTTATCTCCTCTTGCCGGAACGCAAAGGGACGTATCGTCACAGATAGCTCCTAGAACCCTTAAGGAAAACTTCCTTTTTTAAGGATTAATCGTAAACACTACTATTACCTATAGTTGCTGTACCTAGCTGCGAGTGCCCTTATAATAGCAAATAAAGCAGCAGTAGTATTAGCTATAACATAGTGCTAGGCCGAGGACGGCCTTAAAGGAAAAAAAAAGCAGTTGTTATAATAAGGCTTTATCCTAGCCTCGTGGCCGGACCAGGCCCCACCCGGGCTAGATACGCCTATATATAGCAGAGACATCGCCCTTCCCTTAAGGGACAGGAAGTCCCTTAAGTATCCGTTAACTACTACAGCACCTTATAAGCAATATACTAACTGTACCTAATTACACTTACTACTGTAACAAACTAGTTATTTATTACTTTAGTAATTAATTTAAGCCTTAGTTTACTTTTTGGAAACTAAAAGGAGCAATACTGTAACGATACGTCCCTTTGCGTGCTAGCGAAGGGAAATAAGGTATAGGGTTTATGTTCCTAAGGTAAGGCACGATAGCCGTATAAGTATTAGGCTGGTAGTATATAGAGTCTTCTGTTGCTAGAGGTTCACTTAATATCGATCGTTAGAAAGTATTGCTCCCTTCAGTTTCTAAAAAGTAAACTAAAGCTTAAATTGATCATTAAAGTAATAAATAACTAGTTACATGGGGAATCTTCTGCCTTATATGTCCTTCATTCCTTTACTAATTATCCGTAAATCGGTTAAATATGTTGCGATCTAGCATATTCTTTCGTTGCTTAGTTAGTTAAAGTGTTACTAAATCGGCTAAATATATTGCAATCTAACATATCCTTTCGTTGCTTAATTAATTAAAGTATTATTAAATCAACTAGATATATTGCGATCTAACATATCCGTCACGTGACCCTCGGTCCGTGTTTCTTCTGTCCCTTGTCTTAAGCCCGTTTGTTATCCTAGAACTAGTCCATTTATCCTAAGACTACGTTCCTGTCTTAAGATAATTCCTTTATCCCGGGCCGCTATATTAAGTTGCCCTTATTGATTCGTAACATTATTCCCTTTCTTCTAAAGTCTTTGTCCGCAAAGCCATAAATAGTAAATATGTGCCTAAGTTCCTTCGCTAAGTTCCTATTCTTCCTTACTTTTCTTTGTTTTTTTTTTATTTCTTCTGCTAACATCGTTATGTTAGGTTGCATTTCTAAACCTCGTTCGGTAAAGACGACTTAGCGTAATTCTCTTTTATCCGTAATCTTTTAACATTTTATAAGCATACCTTCCTGTTTTTACTGCAAAGGCCGGAAGATCGACTCTTATCAGGTCTTTTCGCAGGACTTTTTTCGTTGCGCTAAGTGCGTTCGTTTTAGCCGTTCCCGTTATAATGTTTTAGGTATAGGCGCTAAAAAGCTTCGTAATATCGCTTTCTAGCATTAAAAGCTAAAAAACGAGTTGCAGGTCGCGAAAGAAAAGGTGCTTCGTTTGCGGAAGCAAAAAAAACTATAGTTTAAAAAAATAATGCGTGCGGTGCGTTATAGCATTAATAGTGTTAAGGAGTTAAAGCGTATTAAGCGCGAGAAAGCCGAAGCCAAAGAGGCTCGTTATGTCGTTAACCGCCCTTTATTTTTAGTTGATCGTCCTTTACCTAATAATTTCGAGGTTAAATAAAACGCCGTATATCCTAAAGTATCCCTAGATCCTTCATTAATAGTTGATTTAGGTTTTACTAGTAGAACTATTAAACCTGCTTGGGGCAGTTCGCAAGGTGCTTAATAAGTTCCCACGTATTATTTTTTAATAAGTAGTCTTTCTATTTAATTAAATACTCGATTTAGTTTTTTTTTAATCGGGTGTTTAGGATTTATTTGACCTCGTATTTTTTTAAGTTTTTTTAGGTTTCGACTTATATTTCTAGCGGGGTGTTTCGTGGTGCTGGTTTTAATAGTAAAATATAAAATACTAGGTATATCCGCATTCCTGGCGGTAATAATAGTTAGTAGTTAGTGTTAGAAATTACTTGGTCGATTTTAAATAATTCTAGTTTTTTGGAGTTAAGTTTTTCGCTTAGTTTTTTAGTTTTAATGTTTCGTCGTAAGAAGTAAACTCGGTTTTTTTTCGTTAGGATTAATCCCGCAATTCTTTTGCTGTTATAGTATCGTTTTATACGTTTTTAAAGGAATTAAAGTTCCTTTTGGAAATACTTATAAAATCCTTTAAGCTCTTTTGTCCTTATTTCTGCCTTAGGTGCGTTTGCTCCTTATAAGGGGTTTTTAGTAATGTCTGGTTTGTATCCGTAGTTAGCTTTAAACGGTAACGTCTAAAGTAACTTATTAATGTTTCCGTTATACGCTAGCTTTATTAGTAGTAGTAAGTATACTTAGTTATTTTATTGTTTGTTAATATAACATTTAAAGTATTATTTTAGTGTTTGGTTTATTCGCTTAATTTATCCGTCCGTTTAAGGGTAGTAGGCTATAAATAGCTTTTGCTTAACTTTTATTTGCTTTATTAAGCTCGTCTAAAACCTTAACGTAAATAGCTTGTTTTGGTCGGATATAACTTCGTTCGGTAGTCTATGCTTACTAATTACGTGTCGAAAGAATGCGTACGCTAAGTCTTCCGCTATACTTACTTCTTTATATAAAATGTAATGTATTATTTTAGTAAGTTTATTTGTAACAACCTATATGCTGTCGTATCTTGCTTCTATTATTGGTTCTTTCGAAAGTAATAGCTTAATAATAAAGTCCCATGCGATAGTACTTTATGCTTTAGTAAGTATAAGTACTAGTTATAATAACCTATAGGGTTTATATCGTTTTGCTTTCGCCTTATTATAAGTATTATATTTTTTAATAACTTTCCTAACGGTATCGGTAAGGGTTACAAACGTGTAATGTTGCCCTATTTTGGTTTTTGTTCGGAACACTCCTTAGTATTTATATACGGAATATTCGTAAAATGCTTTAACAAAGGCTTCCTTATAGTGCGCTAGTACTACTATTTTTTCTTTTATGCGTAGTTCGTTTTTAAGGCGCTTTATTTATTTGTCGTTAAAAGTTATTTAGTACGTAGCTCCGCAAATAAGGTATCTTTTTTTATTTTGTCGTAAAAGGGTCTAGGCTTATTTAAGCACTAGCTGGTTATAGTTACTTCGTTAGCTCAGTATATCTACCTTAGCGTTCTCGGTTCCTTTAACGTAAATGATTTTAAAGTTAAATTCGGATAAGAATTTTGCCTATTTTACTTGTTGCTTATTAAAATCCTTAATAATTATAAATGTCGTAAGGTTTTTATAATTAGTAAAGACTTCGATTAGAAGCGTAGTGCCGCTAAAGTATAATCTTTATTCCTTAAATGCTTCAATAATAGCTATAAGTTTTTTATTATGGATTTAGTAGTTAAGTTTTAGTCCGTTAAGTTTTTTCGAGAAGAATGCTATAAGGTGTAACTTCCCGTTTTCGTTTTTTTATAAAAGTTATCTTTCGATTGCGAAATCTAACGCATTGGTTTTTATTTCGAATTTCTTGTTCGGTTTCGGTAGTCGTAAAACTAGCTTGTTTAGGATTTATTTCCTAATAGCGTTAAATGCTTTTCGTTCTTACCTTATTCATTAAAACATAACGTTTTTTTTAGTTAAGTCCGTTAAAGGAGCTACGATTTTCCCGAAGTTCTTAATAAAAAGCCGGACGTAGTTCGTAAATCCTACGAACGCCCGAACGTTTGTAACGTTTTAAGGTACTAGCCACTCTTTAATTGCTAAAATTTTAAATTCCTAGATCTTTACTTCCCTTAGGGTTAAAATAAATCCTAGGAAATTAACTTTTTATATATAAAACTCGCTCTTTTTTAAGCTGACTAGCAGCTTAGTTACTTATAGGGCTTTTAGTACTTATTTAACGTAGTGTTAGTGCTCTTCTATTGTTTTAAAATAAATCAAGATGTCGTCTAAGTAAACAACGATAAATTTGTCGACGAATTCTCGGAATACATGCGTAATTATCGTTTAAAAGCTAGCCGGGGCGTTAGTTAGTCCAAACGGCATAACTAAGTACTCGAAGTATCCGTAAGTAGTACGAAATGCTATTTTCTATTCCTTTCCTTTAGCAATTCGAATAAAGTTATACGCGTCTAATAGGTTTAGCGCGGTAAACCATTAAGTTCCTTAAAGTCTGTTTTTAAGTTCTTTAATTAATAATAGTAAGTAGTAATTCTTAATAGTAATGCTATTAAGTTATCGATAGTCAACGCATAATCGTAACTTTCCGTTTTTTTTAAATATAAATAATATTAAGTATCCTGCTAGCAACCTAAATAGCCTAATATATCTTCTTTTTAGATTTTTATCGAAATACTCCCGAAGTTCTTATTGCTATATTTCGTTTAATCCGTAAATTGGCTTAAAGTCGGGTTGCTTCCTTTTTTATAGGGATATATTATAATCCCATTTACTGTGCTTTAGTAGACCTATTGCTATATCGTGTTTCCCGCTAAATAGGGCGCCGTACTGCTAGTACTTTTTTAATACTTTAGCTTTATGTATCGGCTTAAACTCCTTAGTAATTAAGTATACTTTAAAGGTCCTTCGTAAATCCGTTTAAGGCTTTTTTATAGTCTTTTTAGGGACGTAATTCTTTCCTAGTATATCCCACTAGAGTTAGCTTGTTTTTTAGTTAACTTTAAAATTGCTTACCTGTAACTAAGGTATTCTTAATATTATTTCGTGCTTAAAGATGTCTGTAATATCGAGCGTAAGCTATTTTTAGTAATCCTGAATGTCAAGCAGGAAGTATACGGTCTTTCGCGCGATTTTTTTATTTTTATACGTTACTAGGCTTCTATTGACGGTCCTGAGTCAATAAGGGGCGTCTTTCTTTTTCCATAGTATTTTCCATTTATTAACGACTTATAATGAAATATAGTTTCCTTAGGTTCCCGTGTCTATTATAGCCTAAATTATGCGTTTTTTGTACCGCATTTCGACAGTAAGGTGTTCGTGGTTCCCGCTATATAGTTCGTTTAGGTTTTTGTTGGTTCGTTAGGCCTAGTGTTATCTGCTTAGCATTGGCTTTAATCTTTTTCTTATAGTTTTGCGCGGTCGAAGCGTTATTGCTTTTACTCTGCCATTTGTTTTTTATTCTGTTGCGTGGCTTTCTTGTTTTGCTGCCAGTCCTTGGCTTTATTTAAGGCGTAGATTAGACACGCGCCAACTAGGCAGTAGTACTAATTGCGCTAGTGCGTTTTACACTCTCTAAGGTATTCTGGGTTTAGCCGTAGTATAGCGTAATCTTTTTCTAGTTCCGTTATAACTAACCCTATTTTATGTTCTTAATATAGCACCTTTACGAAAATACCTGCTTGTTATTAAAGGAACCACTTTTAATGTAGTTTTTCTTCGAGGTAGTATCCGCAGCTATTAACTACGCATAATATCTATAACAAGGCGTAGTATTTTACGTAGCTGGGGCGTAAGATTTCGTTAAATCCTTTACTTTTATTCGGGAGCTCGTTAGCTACTGCGATTATCTTTTCGGGGTCCAGTAGTGCTATCCCTCGGACTGCCATCTATCCGTCTTAATAGAGGTCTTGTTTCTGTGCTATTTTTTAGGCTTGTTAGTCGCTTTTTAAGCTTTGGAAGTGCCGGAGCTCAAAGCCGCGAAAGTGGTCGCTTCTATATACGTCGGTATCTCCTTCGCCGTCGCTTATGTTAAGTTCGGGGTATTGCGTACAGGTTACTAATGCGTAACACATGCATCCCTTTTCCTTGGCTTGCTAACTGTATAGCGCCTCAGGGTGCCATGCACAGGCTTGGTCAAGGTACTTCTAACACCTGTTACACTACTTAATAATGCTATCCTTATTATACCTTAAAAGGTCCAATGGTTTTTTAGTTAGCTCCCTAATAGCTGCGCTAAGTTATCTGGCTCGTGTAGTAGCCGAAGTCTGTCGTGTAAGTTCGGGGACCTTTTGCCACTTATCTCGAGGACTTTTGCAGTCTCGGGCGAAGTATCCTTTCTTGCCGCAGTTATAGCATTCCTTATTTCCGCGCCCTTCGTCGCGCTAGGTCGCGTCAAGGTCCATTAGTCCTGCGTAGGTTCCAGTAGCGGTGGACTGGTATCGTTGATAGGGGCGCCTTTAGCGTTATTTCCTGGTATTAGCTTGGGGTTATTTTCTGCCGCCTTAAAAGCTTTTCCCTTGCCGCTCTATACGTCGCTTATACAGTTAGTTGTTAATCTTTACGGTTATTATAATATAGTCGTCTAGTTTGTTTGGTTACTTTTTTTTAGCTACTTCGTTTTTAACGTCGTTTTTAAGTCCTGCGTAATATTATGCTATAAGAGCATCGTCGTTGGTCCATTCGGTCTTAAAGGCGATTTGCTTAAATTCCGCTGCGTACTTGAAAGTTAAGCCCTTTTACTTAAGCTACAGTAGTTGTCATTCTGCGGTTCTTGCTTCGTTTGGGTTTCCGAATGTGTTTTAAAGCTTTTTCTCGAACCTGGCGTATTTTTTAAATAGCTTTTTGGTGTTGTCGTTTTGGTCTTTTTTGTCGTTATTTAAGTAGTTCCTTATAATAAACTTAAACCATTTTAAAACGTTGCCTTTTAATAGCCTTACGGCCACAAAAATCTTATCGGGCTTTATAATAATCGTGCGAGCATAAAATCGCAAATATACCCGGACTTAGGTAAAGAACCTTCGTATATTGCCTTTTACTCCGTTGTATTAGGGTGGAGTTACCGGCTTGTAATTTCCGGTAGCCTTTCCGTTTGGGATAGCTGTGACCTGGGCCTTTAGCTGCTTGTTGTTTTCCTTTACGGCAGTAAGC
Organism: Xylariaceae sp. FL0016; assembly: GCA_022578815.1. Classification (NCBI taxonomy): domain Eukaryota; kingdom Fungi; phylum Ascomycota; class Sordariomycetes; order Xylariales; family Xylariaceae; species Xylariaceae sp. FL0016. Next base: position 10,889 of record MU388796.1, read on the forward strand.
TGTCGTTCTAGTAACAAGATACGGTTTAGCATGTTTTATGCCGTTTATGCTGGCGTGTTTGCCGTGCTTAAGGTAAGGGTTTAAGGTGCTATAACTATAGCGATATTATTGCCTAATAGTTATATAATAACATACTAAACAAAAGTAATTAAAATGTAACGATACGTCCTTTTGCGTGCTAGCGAAAAAAAATAAAGTATAAGGTTTATGTTCCTAAAGTAAAGTACGATAGCCGTATAAGTATTGGGCTGGTAGTATATAAAGTCTTTTGTCGCTAGAAGTTTACTTAATATCGATCGTTAGGAAGTATTGCTTCCTTTAGTTTTTAAGAAGTAAACTAAAGCTTAAATTAATTATTAAAGTAATAAATAATTAGTTACATGGGGAATCTTTTGCTTTATATATCCTTTATTTCTTTATTAATTGTCCGTAGATCGGTTGGATATGTTGCGATCTAGCATATTTTTTCGTTGCTTGGTTAGTTAAAGTGTTACTGGATCGGCTGGATATGTTGCGATCTAATATATCTTTTCGTTGCTTAGTTAGTTAAAGTGTTACTAGATCGGCTGGATATGTTGCGATCTAATATATCTATCATGTAACTTTTGGTCCGTGTTTTTTCCGTCCCTTGTTTTAGGCCCGTTTGTTATCCTGGGACTGGTTCATTTGTCCTGGGACTACGTTCCCGTCCTGGGACAATTCTTTTATCCCGGGCCGCTGTATTAGGTCGCCCTTGTTGGTTCGTAACAAATACCTCCTAACGATCAATAGCAAGTAAACCCCTAGCGACCAAAAACTCCATACACCACCAGCCTAATTCTTGTACGGCTATCGTGCCCTACCTTAAGAACATAAAGCTTATACCCTACCTCCCCTAGCCAGCGCGCCAAGGGACGTATCGTCACAATCAGACACCTTGTAGCGATAGCACGTAGTTAGTCTACCGACAAGTCGCTAAAAGCTCACGTCAGCACGAGTGGCTGTATGCTAATGCAATAGTCTTTCATTGGCTCACTGGATGTTCAGCTGAACCTGTTTCTTTTCTCAGTATCTGCCGCGAAAGCGCTGCGCCATGCCATGCCATGCCAAGGCAGCCGACAGGAGCTGGACTCAGCATTCGTCTGATATCGCAGCTGAGCTGTCCGAGGCATCTCCGCGCGGCGCAAGCCACTCGTCAGAAAGCCAATGGCCAATAGCCAAGACTGCAATGCTACCATACGCTCAGCATACGAGACTTGGTTAGGATGATGTATGGAGTGGAGGCTCTGTGCAGTACTGAGAAGCTGTCACATCTCATGGACATAAATCACCTCGTCCTAGCGTCGCGGCCACGGGTGGGGAAGTTCCCGAATGTCCTTTCTCTTGCACGAAGCGGTAGCAATGAATAAGGTTCCCTGATTCTGTCGCTTTCTGCTATTTTGCTCAAGTTGTAAAGATCTGGTTCATTCACTGTCGTGTCGCAGAGGTGCTGCATTGTCGGCGCTGGGCATCGACATGACTGAGTTTGGGAGCCCCGCTACTCGCCCCCCGCTCCGTTCCGGACAGGGCCAACAGTCGCTCAGCAGTAGGCCGCTTCTCCAGTCATCTTTCTCAACACACCGGCGGATAGCGAGCGACAGCGTCACTATAGACTCACAATGGCAGTCCCACGACACGTCCCGTCGCTCCTCCATCTCGGCCGACTCACGGCGATATGCACACCCAGACGCGGCCAATCTTTGGAAAGATTCCACCCTCTCATCAACGGGGCCGTGGTCAGAAGGTGGGGACCTGGGGACGACGTCGCCTCATCTCCCTACAGTTCAGGACAATGGAGATCACAGATTCTTCAATGCGACTGGGACCGGCTCTTATTCCCCAGCTCAGCGTAAAGGCTCGCGACCAAAGCCTGCTCCCTTCCAATTCGATGATAGCAGCGCGACGTACTCTTCGCCGAGTGGCTCCTCACAGTCGGCCTTCTCGCCTTTTGGACGCTTCCAGCATCGGAGAGCAGACTCTAGAACTCACCTCTTGGACACGCCGCCAACGTCGACGACTTGGCGGACCCCGCGGACACCCCCTCCCTATACCGCCGCGCTGAGAACCCACAGATGGTGGACGTGGCGGCCAGTCTGGACTATGTATCTGTTCTTCTTACTCGGAATAGCATGTGCGGTCGGTCATCATGTATTCTACAGCACTCTCAACGGGAGACCTGCTCATGATCAACTATCAAGTAAGTGGCATCCGAGTCTGACTGGACGGTGGATTGGGGCTGGGAGAACTACGCTTGCGTGGCGTAGGCGTTTTGCAATGGCGATCATACCCCTACAACTAAATGACGCAGCCTGCCGTTATTTTGAGTAAATCGGACGTTGACCGCAGTGGATGTTTCAGTGCTTCGATACGGCGCAGTCCTGGCCTTTGCGACCAAGGCGGCTCTCGTCGCATCGGTCCTAGTAGCATTCAAGCAGCGCCTCTGGAACACGGTGAGGAGCAAGCTGCTCAGTCTACATGCGCTTGACTCGTTGTTCGCCGCCACCGAGGATCTGTCCGCAATGTTCAACGCCGAGGTATATAAGCGAGCCAAGGTTGCTATGCTGTTAGCCGTGTTTGTCTGGTGGGTTCCGACGTGCCGCCCATGAGACACTCATTGAGGTCTGACCACTTTTACTATCCAGGCTCACACCGCTCATGATCATTCTGACAAGCAACACCTTGACTGTCGAGCCAGCACTCAGAGTGGACGATACGACATGTCTCGGTATCCGAACGTTAAACTTCTCCAAGGAAGAAGTCGAGGTATGGCTGATGACACCGCCGCGACTACAAGTACTGAAGAGAGCAGGAATGGAGATATCCGACCAGAATCGACAGTCTTGTGGGAACATCGGTGTCTTTGTGGAACTCCACGTCTACAGACATCGCGTCGCCTGACTGGTTCGACTACTACACGGGGGCCAGCGACCAGTTCGTGCAGGTTGCCACCCATGCCGCCTTTATGCAACAGCCCATTCCCCAGACGAACGCCAACATCGAAATCTGCGGCTCGGGTTGGAACTGCACATACGTTGTAAACTTTGCGGCACCGGCCTTGAAGTGCATGGAGGTCGCAGAGGGCGCAGGCTCGAAGGTGCAGTCGTTGGGTGATCAACGTCCACCAGATGGCTTCAGCACAGACCTGCTCCTCCCGAGAGGCAGTCACAGCTATTATGCTTACACGGGAGGGGGTGATTATTCTCCCACCCAGATGAACGAGTCGGACATTGGAGGAATGCCCACGGTTCCTCCCCCTTTTCCGAAGCACCTCGGCGCGTTGCGAACTGAGCCGGTGATATGGGTAGGTTATGCCGTAATAGTCCGTCCGGACGAGAAGCCACCAGACAACTCGTCTATGCCAGGCTGGTATGATGCTTTCATGCCGCATGTTCTTGCGTGCGAAAACCACGAGGCAGAATATACGGTCCTATTCAACCTCACGGGTGGCCAGCAGATCGCCAAGGTAACGGGGCGCAGATTCACAAAAACCGTGATCAAGTAAGTGAGATACATGATTTCTTTCCATCTTGGGGAGTTGAATTTATTGCAGAGCGCGAGAGTAGTCACCGACAGTCGTTTGCTGCTCGCGATGGACGAGGGGATGTGCTGCTAGAATATCCATGGAAAGCTCTGGCCGATATGATACAATTGCAGTTGTGGTGCCGACGAGCGGCTAATCAATCTCATCACACAGCACAACCTGGGATCAAGACGTCATGGCAAATGATGGCACCCAGGACAACACAACTGCACACCCGGAGGCCAACTATATCTACCCTCGAGACTTGCACGCATACCGTCGCGCCGCCGCTTTTCACGGCATCGGTTCAACCCTCCGTTATTTTCTAAACGGCACGACCGACTCCACCAACGTCGGGAATCCCATCGTTAACACCAAGGCTATACAGACGAAGCTCTTGGACCCGCGACATGACAACTTCGTGTTCCCGAATTTGGCGGATCGCATGCAGGAGCTATACGAAGACATCATCCTCAGCCTCTTCTCCAACCACCAGTTCCTAGTCAACGTGTGGGCATCCAGCCCAGACGTGATTAGCGGGACGCTGAGAGGCAATTCATCGACCGCATATCCTTGCAGACGCTCCCGTCTGGAGAATCGATATGCCTACCACGTGAGGGATCTGTGGATCGTATACGGGCTCGCAATTATGCTGTCCCTTGGCGCCATCATATCGGGCACGCTAGCAGTGCTGCAAAATGAGGGAGTACTGCGGAATACGCGATTCAGCAGCATTGTGGCCGCCACACGGGGGCCAGCGTTGGAGAAGCTCGGCTGGGGAGAAGCTGGAGACGGGAGGGATGTGCCAAGGGACGTAAAGAACTTGAGGGTCGGGTATGGGATCGTTCATCGACCGAGCGGTCTGGGTGTGCAGCAGGAAGACACGCGATATCCCGAGAGAAGCCTTTGGGAGGTTGGTGACGTCCGGTACGGGTTCGGCATCGAAGGGAATGTGAGGCAGGTGCGAAGTGAGGCGAGCTTATTCCGGCAAAGGTTGTAGTTGAGCATAGTAGATTGGTCATACTTGATAGAACAAATCAAATAGTAAGCTTAATCCACATATGAATGGCTCGGGGCTCACGAGTAGCGGTGTTGGGTATCGAATCAACTATATACAGCGCCTCACTCCGAGGCGGAACACCAGGATCGGCGAAGAGTTGAGTATCGTGCTGACAACGTCATCCATGCTTCAAGTAGTCTGCGTTTGTCGGCGACGCAACCGTGAGGAAGAGACGGTGGATCCTGATTTGGTGGGTATTTGGCGGTGCTGATGACCCGGCCCATAGCCCGACTTGTCATCTTCATGCAGGCCACCTATTGATGTGTGTGCGCCATACATGCATTGTACCATGAAAACGAGTACTAGATAATGGCAGAAGAGCGGATGGAGTCGCTCACAGTATCATCTACGAGCAGTGGTATGATTCAGCCTCATTCCACCAGTGACTCCCGAGACGTCCATTACTCACTTCTGTCGTATATTCTTTGGCTTTCTTTTTTTGAACACGACAGCAGGAGTTTCCGAGTCTGCGGCGTCCTCCTTCTTCACAGCCGCGGCGTCTTTGGGGTGTATGGGGGCCTGAGTTAATTTGGACATGGGCTCGCCATCTTGAGAATCTTCTTTCTTAACAACAGGTGCTGTCTCTTGCTTCACGTCAGCCTTGGACTCGGGCTCAACTTCATCTTGCTCTTCTTTCTTGGGTTCCGTGTTCAGGGCATTGCTCAGCAAGGCGTCGAGGTCAGCGTCATCGTCCGGTGTGGATCTCGTATCACGGCCCCATTTCCTAGGCTTTTTGAACAAAGACTTCAAGGCGTCTTCCTCTTCGACTGCATCTTCGGACTTCGGGCGCTTGCGGACGCCAGTCGCGACAGCATCGACGTTCTTGGATGTGGCGTCCAGGTCGGAAGGAGTGGGAGCATCGTTAATGACGCGTGTATTGGTGACAGTCCACTCGCCGGCCATAGCCATGTCGCCTCGTAGCTCAGTAGGTACATCTATCCCCATGTCGGCCAGCTGCTCCCATTGTCTCTGACGCTGGCCTGCTGTGGCTGGTGCATTGGAGGAAGTTGCTCGGGCGGATGTGGCAGTTGACGAAGAGGAAGGGCCTGGGACGATGCCGTTGAGGCGGTCAATCTCTCGCTTTGCACGGTCCTTTTCGCGCTGTTCTTGATCATGACCACGGTGGAGGTCTCGAAGGAAGCGCTTCAGGGCGGACTGGTGCTTCCCCGTGGATTCGTGATTGGAGCGTTCGAGCTTGGTATCGCGCACGTAGGTGCTGCAATGCTTGCACCAGTACTTCGGGGTGGATTTCCAGTATTCGGACATCTTCGTGAGTTACCTGTCGGAAGAGAATACGTGAGAAGCGACTGAGCGACGGGAAGAACCTGCAAGGTCACAAAGGCCGGCTCTGGTAAAGGTGGATAGATGGAGAGAGGGCAAGATGGTGCACGAGCTTCACTTCAATGCGATTCCCTTTGCACCAGTAGTGGGGTTCAGGTACGCAGTGACATGCCTTGCGCCTTTCTACAGTACTTCCAAATATCGGAGCCGACACCGCCCAGAGGCCGACGCCGCCGGTCAGCCCCTGGCAGATGTGGCGCCTGGCCCCTAGAGTAGCGCGCGGGACAGGCTTGGTTCCTGAAAGTACATGGGTACCCAGAGGTGGGCTTCACTACCTCCAGCATCGTTATCCACCTTCTTCGTCTTCTTAACGATTTGTTGATTGGCGTCGTAGCTTCCGCGAACATTTCCTTCGCGGCTTGGATAATTAATTCCTGTATAACACGTCTTGACGGAGATGACTCAGCAAACCTCGTCAACGTGCCCTCGCTAACCCTGGAATCCTGTCGCAGGACGGCCGCGCTCACCGCCGACGACGTGGACAACCCCTATTGTCCCGGGCCCTCTGTGAATCAAACTTGACAACATGCAGGCCATATGCATTATCGAGGCCATCGTCGCCGTCACTTTCACAAACTATGTAATCAACTGGCACGTAAGATATTGGGACTTGTTTGATTCATGTATGCTTGGATCGCTGTGTATGCACCAGAGAGATATCACCCGAAAGGATCCCAATCGTGAAACACCTATCTAAATATCGAGACGAATTGAATAAGCCTAGTGCTTTTTATTCCCATTGAGACATTACTACTCATTATCATCCTTCTCTTGTGTTGATCATTACATCCCATCTTCCCCCGCTGTGTCGTACGCATATGTTTTTTATTTCATATCTACAAGCAGACCACGGCGATCATTAGTCCAACCACCAGAGCACCAACCGAACCTGCGGCCACGCGGCTCGATCCGCCAGTCGCCGGCGCCGAGGTCGATGCAGGCGCAGTAGAGGTGGCGGATGAGGCGGCACTGGTACCGGCGGACGAGCTGACCGCAGGACTGCTGGCGGCGCTGCTGCTTGGAGCCGGAGCGCTGGAGCTGGGTGCGGAACCCGACGCGGCACTCGTGCCAGCAGGAGCTGTAGTCTCGGGCGACGAGGGAGCAGCAGTGGTGGCCGTGGCAGTAGACACGGGCGAAGTGCCTGGGGGAGTAACTTGGATCTGCCCGTCCGTATACTCACTGACGGGCACATAGGTGCTGACCGACGACGTAATGGATGCGCAAGGGGTCGTGACAACCTGGACCTGGCCGTCGCCGATTTGGCAGATGGGAACGGGCACCTCGGTAGTCACCACCTGGGGCTGACCATCCGTGAGCGCCGTGACGATGGTAGTCTGGACGACAGTAGTACCAACGACCTGGCCATCGGGAGCCTGGGTGGCTGAGTCGCCTTCACCGCATGACACGGCGATGATGTTGACGGGCTCGCACTGCTCCGCCCAGCTGCGGTCGTACAGGTTGTAGAAGTCTCCCGAGAGGCAGCGGTAGAACGTCTTGGATGACCCTAGTGCCAGGAGGTTATCCTCGCAAACCGAGAACCCACTGGTGAAAAGGGCGCCAGCTTGCGCGGGCTTGTCAAACTGGAACTGGTAGTTGGACGCGATGTACCCCGTCCGGCCTTGGGCATCCTCGGTCGTGCCATCAGAAAGGCTCATGACGAGAGTGCCTTCGGTGCCGCAGGCTTCACGCTTCTGCATCGAGATGTTAGCCACGGCACTTCGTACGATGGGTCAAAAGCCGGCCCCCCGGCGTCGGGTGACTCGACTAGCTCCGTGATGGTTCATACCTCTGGCAAGCTCCTCTTCTTCTCGGTCACCTGGGCGACTGTGATCTCAAATTTGCCGTCGAAGCTGCCCGTGCAGCCAGCTGGAGCAGCACCGGTGGGCGTCAGCTTGTCGGTCACCCCCTGTGGCGCTGCGAGGGCCAGACCCAAGAGGGTAGGCATGAGAGCGAGTGTGAACTGCATTGTGGATGTTGCTGGGCTATCGAATGGCCGAGAGTTGATAAGTAGAGGTTGAAATAGGGGAGACGACAGTGGTCGACGCCTGAGGACAATCGTTGTTGTATAGGACAATTCAATATAAGGTGGCGAATGACAAGCTGCAAGCCCCTATGTCTCAGTCACGCGTCTCGGTAGACGGCCTCACGCTCTGCACTCTTTTGGTCCTATGGTGGCAAAAAGGGAGCAAATCAATGGAGTCGGGAGGAGAGGAGAGGGAAACGGCAGAGGGGAGGACAGGCTGTGATATATACGTGATCTTGCCTAGCTCGATACCAGGTTTTCTCGGGGGGATGTGCACTATCTCATTTGTCCATGCATGCCTCGAGGTTTTGATGTCTATCCTAACCTGCCGCTCACAGCATCAAAACAACCTGGCTTCCAAGTACATGCACGCACGCACCCTGGTTAAGTCCTCCGACCAGGGGGGTTGGTGAGCAGTGTCTTTTAACGGCATGTCTGGAGTACTGTCTAGGCAAGGCCGGGCTACTGTGTGTTAGTCCGCGTGGGAGACCCAACGGCGCGCCGGCTGTTGGTGATGATCGACCAATACGCTACGCACGTATGGAGTAGACCACAGTACACAGTGTCAGGGTGCCGGTCTAAGAGGGGAAAAAGCCGCAACAGGCAGTCATTAGTCGCCTTACCCCTAGCTTCCGACATGCCGCTTGCGCGTATCAGTGAGTAGGTGTTGTTGTGTATATAGCCCGTGAGCGATACTCTCCTGCAGCTCTGCTCGTGTTGTTGCTGCGCGGTTGCCAGATCGCTATCGAATTGGCTTTTGGCTACCGAGCTGAGACATGCGGCATCCACGAGCGCTCAGCGAGGGCATCCTATCTTGTGAAGAGCTTATTATCATCTGCACGACGTTGGCATGGCTAGTCATGAGCCAGCCGGCGATGGCATTTGGGTCTCGACAACCTGTTTTGGTCACTCGAGGTTTGTCTACCTCCCTCCTCTCCCTTGCGAGTGAAAGACGTCTACCCACTCTTTGAGACAATATGACACGGCTGCCAGGCCTCGCCCATGACACAAGGATCCTGTTGTGCGCGATGAGAGGGAGGCTGGGGTACCGACGGAGGTGACTGAGCAGTTGCGTGAGGAGCAGTACTAACTCGCAGAAGCTATCAGCAGGCGAGGAGGCGAAGAAGTACTTAGGACGGAGAGGTTCCATCCATTCTGCAACTAGAGTAGCCAGACGCGGTAACCACCACAGAGATGGCGTCCCAGGATCTCAGGACGCACCGAGCCAATTGGAAGATCACACCGTCGACAGTGCGCATGGGGTAGGCCTGTTCAGGTAGGATTGGGTCTGGGATGGCTGGAGAGGACGACGGGAGATGGATGGACGGATCGACGTGTCAATGGCTGAGATGGTGTACTGTACAGTGCCAGATCAAGCGAGATTGTCTGTTTCTGTTTTGGAATAATAAATCAATTATGAATGGCATTCTTGGATCGTCCTGGATTATCGAAGGGCGATCGTGATGGAGGACCGGGCGTGCCAGATGTGCTAGACAATCTTGACAGTTCAGCAGTGGATCTAAACACGCCGGCTGGGCCCAGCCTGCCGAGTTTCCTGGTGGTTCCGAGAATCCTTCCCATCATCGCCATCGTCATTATCACAGCAAGATTGTCGCTCAAGAGCAACCCCCCTTCGACGAGTGCCATCGCTTTTGCGATGTATATTAACAGAGTACCTTACATATCTACACACTAGAATGTCACTCGACTGCTAGTTAAGCACCAATGCTTGCTCTTCCTAGATCCCGCTATTGGGCGAGACACCGCGCAGAGACTGCATCAGACTTAGGATGCGAGGCTGTCCTGTTCCTGACGATTTCGCGTATCTCTGAAAGAGGAGACTCTGCGTCCGGGCTGGTGGACTGGATGGAGACTGATCGACCGACTAGCCTCTTGCTTAGTGGAGAGCGGCCCATGAGACAAGCTTGGTAGGGATGGCAACGATCACTTTTGGCACAGTCCTACTGCACCCTTCAGGGGTACGCGAATTCTTCCATGGGCGGCCCTGGGCGGCCGACCGGTGATATTCATACAATCGCCACATAAATCGAGCAACTCCGGTCCCTAACATTGCAAGCGCCAGGGCCCCTTCATGTCACACCGATATAGTCGAGGTCAGTCACAATCGTTCCGTGCAGAGTATTTCACATGCGTGGCGATCAGGGTGACTATCTGACTATGGGGGCTTCCCCATTGTGCAATGAGCGGGCCAGCGGGCTGTAAGAGGCCGGCCTGCCTACACCAAGGTATGTGACGCCTAGCAACGGTATCTGGCATCGTCACACTTTTTCCGGCTTGATCGCGTCACCTGTGGCGCGCTGCCAATCGCCGTATGTAGCTGCGCACTCATAACCTGGGTATCCTAGGAAACATATATGTACTGTATGTATCTTGAAACGCCGCCCGCCTTCTAGCCTTTCCCGCAAGCCAAGCAACCTGCATGCCACACGCTACGCTACATGCAGCTGCTGTGCTTCACGGCAGTGATTTCAAGTACACCGTGATCATGAACTTTTATATCATCTACGCAGGGCAAGGAAGAAAGGGTTTACACTATTGCAAACGTTCCGGCTCGCCACCTCTGGCCACCTACAGCTACGGATGTATCGAAATAGCCAGTCCGTACTAGGTACATAACTCAAAGTGCGTCTCGCCAGTTTTGTAGTGACGACGCGCAATTCAAGCTCAAGTCAAGTCATGCTCTGCAGTTAGACTCTAACACTAGTAAGTCTTTGTTCACTCCACATGATGTTTCCATTCGAGGAGATAATACCTAACAACCTTATCCAGCTAAGAAACATCAACAGTCCAATCCGTCTGCGCGTAGGCCGCAAGAGAAAGCTCGAACCGATTTTTTAATGTCATGATTCCCGAATATGAGTGAGTTTCCTAACTTGTTCATAGATTTAGGCCTCGAAGTTCGGGGACTTTGCTTTGCGGTACACCAAGTACAGTGTGGATGAGTGGTGTTGCCTTGGTTCGCCAAAAGTAGATGGGTTCGATGCAGGGTACTATGTATCTAAGATTTACACAGGTGGATCAAAGCCCGGCCCGGCTAGTTTGCCAGGCCTTGGAAAGTGGCCCATACTCGTCAACGTCTGTGTGGGCAACCCCGGACACTGCCCATCACCATCTCTTTACCCCGGGTAAGCCACCGAGCGTCAATGCTCAGATCGGAACTCTTGTGTAGCTGATGGAAGAGGCCAAAGTCGGTCCTGCAGGCTTGACTTCTATTTGGCTCGGGCTTCTAAGCGCAATACTGTCACGTCAATAGGAGTTATAACCGCGATTCATGGCTTCTGCTGCCTATATCGGTACTGCAGCTCCGCGTCTAAGGTAGCTACCGGCCATGTCTTTGCCTTGTAGTTACTGTAAGCGGCTTACGTCGCGAACTTCCGTTGGTCCCTTACTCACTGGGGCGAGCTACCGTACTTGAGCTTAAAAACTCACTAGACGCGCCACTCCGTCGTCCGAAGCAACGTGTACAGATCACTTATGGTGTAGCATCGTTTTGGACCCGATCTCAGTATTGGCTGGAGGTATTGTACGCATAGAACTCAAAAGCATAACTGTACAACTATACGTAGCTTGCATACCCTCATCAGATTAATCTTTCCAGAGCGAGCTGCTCTTGAGGCAAGAAATGGCTAGGACAGAGCTTACCTATATCTTAGCTTCCTCTTGCTAGTGAACTGCACCAGGTAAACCAAATTACGAGTAGACAAAGTCACATAACCGGTAATCTGACCATCGCTGAATCATGGGTAATCAAGGCGGCTTCCGCGAGCAAAACCACAAGTCCATCCTTGCTCTTCTCAGGCTTCTTTTGCCTATTGGCTTGCATGCTTCGAAACGCGGGCCTCCCTCCTCCTCGCTTATGTGCCTGTCCAGGGACGCATGCATACGCACTCAACCCCCTGCATCTTGCACTCCTTACTGTGCACAATCAACTTTTCTAGTCATCGGCTTCAATTGGCGAGTTCTCGCAGAGGAAAACGCAGCCCGTGGATTATTACAGGACCTTCTCACGTTGCAGCACTAGGAAGTAGATACTACTACCTCATTACCTCTCACAACAGGGACATACAGGAATTATTGTCCCTTTTTTTCTGTCTACAATTGAGCGTGCGGGAAGTATTGGTCATACTATCAAGAAGAGATGTCATAATTGCGGTTGGTATTTGAAAATGAAAGATCTGTATCTCCCAGCTATAAAGCCCATGGTTAGAAGCTGCAAGTGCTGCGGATGTAGTCTTGTTAATAGCACCGCGCGCCTGAATCCGACGACAATTCATGATATTTCACATAACCTGGTAAAAACAAGCCCGGAGAATATTTGCAGGTGTGTATTACACAATAGCTTCAGGCATGCCGTCTCTCGTTGCATTGAGGGCCCTGAAGTGTTTGCATTTAACAACAGTATAAAAAGCCATGTGCCCTAGTTACCTTAGTATAAGAACATGGAGGGTATAGAGAACCATAAACGGTCCTAGCTCTTTGCTCTCAACGGTAGTGATTCACAAGCAGCTCATATTATCTGCAATCTCCAGATGCTTTGGTAAGATAGGCTGGTTGGTAGGGTTATCACGACAGGGGTATGATCCTAAGCCTACTGCAAAATCCTACAGCGATCGCCGAGCATTTCACTGGCTGACTTGCCTTTCATAGCAACTGCATGTTTCAAGTGATCTCGCTTACTGATCAGATGAGGAAGGTAAGACACTGCACTCCGTGGTTGACCATTTAAGTACAGAAAAATACGCCACGGGTTTCGATCTACAAGCTGGGAAACAACTTATTAACAAACGACATTAGAGGACATCGTATGATGAAACTTGAACGGGTAGGGCCAGTTTGTGTTCCATGCCAAGACGACCTGAAGTTTGGATTCGGACGCCTACTAATCGGTATGAGCTCAGTGACGTTCATCTGAGACGCTATTTTGTGCAATCATACTAGCGCATTGCGTCGGACGCTGTGGGAAATCTCGGGTTGTGCTAGAAAGACACGGGTAGTTATGGTCTTATGCAATTCTATCTACCATTGGGGAATCATTTATATGAACACCGGAAGTAAAAACCGTCCTCCCACCTCATTCACTCATACATCTCATACTGTCATTGCATATTAATGCTTTGGAAATGCCGACAGCTGCTGAATGGCTTCGACTGGCCAGGTGTTGCCTCATTTCGATAGGAAACGCACCATTTCCTGTACCAAATTTCTGGTCTCTTGTTCGAGCTGCTCATCCGGTGGACCAAGAACCTGCTGGAAGACCGGAAGCAGCCTAGGAGTAAGCTCCTGTATGGTAGGATTTGACATGTTGTCTGCGGTAGGTCAGCATGATAATTTTGACATGTCCGTCTCATAATTTGCATTGCAATCATTAGGGGCTGAGATGTTTGGGGGACTTACATAGCTTGTGGAGGCATTGGTACACCGGTTTGTTCTCCTCGTAGTCCTCCTTAAGCGGGAGGAGGTCGGCTAAGGCTGGGAGAACATCTGGAATGGGTACTTGATCTGGGTTGGCGAGAATCATTCGGCACAAGCAGCCAGCCGCATTGTCCTGCAGGCGTGCATCCTTGATCTGTAACAAAGGCTCTAACTTCTCCAGGATACGTGGAAAGTTCGGGAGATAGGCCTTCTCGTCTTCCGAGTGATACACGAGCTGGCCAACAGCATACGCTGTGTTAGACTTCGTCTCCTTATCCTCGTCGGACAGGCGGCGCAATAGCGCCGGGAGGAGAGTTGTCGTATACGGCGTCACCGCTCCACCCATGTACGACACGCATTCGGCTACGACACCGACGGCAGTTGAACGCTCGATGTCTTCCTGGGAGCTGATGAACTTCAGAACGGGCTTCTCAAAGACCTTCCAGATCTCGGAGAACTGGGGACCCATGGCCGCAGCGAGACCGATCAAGACATCGAGAGCTGTATCAATAATGAGCCAATCCCACTCCGAACTACCCTGCGCTGAATCTTGGGCCTCATCCTCATCCCCAAGATCCTGCTGGCAGGGGTGAGATCGGGTGGTGATGGTCCCAAGTGTCGTGATGATCTGCTGCATCATTTCTTTCTGGGCTAAGATGGCCGGGCCACACGCTCTGAGCGTGAACGCCACGCTGCGATTGATCTCTGTAACCACGTCCCTAACACAAGTTAGCATTCACATGCGATGCTATGATCCTCAATTTGGGAAGAGAGGGGGATGAGCTGCTGTCAGATTTTGATATTACGAACGTTTTATCAGCAACCGCGAATAGCGTCTGAGTGAGCTGGGTATAACGCAAGGTATTCATCACATGAGCTCGGATAGGGAAAGACGGTACGTGTGCTGGTACCATCGAGAATAGACAAAAGTCGCTGAAGTGAATCAACATACCTGTCTGCTTCGTCCTGCCAAATATGCATAGTGGCAGTAGTGACAATTTCGCCGAGTTTGAGGATGTTGGCAACGGGCTGGACCTTCAATGGCAGACCAGGTTCCCACTTAGTGCCCGTTTGTTGTTCCATGGCTTCCCATACGCAAGCGTAGGTCCGCCACAGAGTGCCAATGGCCGTCTTCCTACAGCCTTCGTATGAGTGCTCAGCAAAGGGAGTGACGAGTTCAATGGCCTCTTCAATGTAGGGGGCACTCTTTTCCTTGGAGTTGTAGATGACATCGCCCAGAACTTCGAGAGCAATCTCCTTTTCCATAGCTTGCGCCGAGACACCCACAAGATCGTCCCAGTCATCATCATCATCGTCGTCGTCCATGCCATCCTCTGCATCGTCATCGTCATCGCCGGCACCCTTGACCTTGACGCGCTTGCCCGCTACGATGATCTCCTCGTCTACAAGGCCCTGCTGCTCCTCACTCAAATCGAGCTCCACGTCTTCTTCTTCGAGCTTGAGACAATCAAACAAACCCTTGAAGATGCCGGCTAGGGAATCGCCAAGCTCTCCCTTGTACACCTGGGCGAGCGAGCTCCACAAAATGAATGTCGTCTCCCGCAGGCGGGCGTTCTCGAGATGGAGGGCTTTTTCGCTAGCCATCAAGAGCGGTATCACGTATGGGCTGAACTCCTGCGCACCGACGCCCACAGCAATTCGGCCCATGGAGTCGCAGACCGCAGCTCGCAAGGATAATTCATCCTCACCGCTCTCGACCAGGAGGTATGCCGACATGGCCTCCATGGTCTGCTTGAGATAGGGATTGAAAGCACCCTTGAGCGCTGAGGCAATGGCACCAAGTGCGCCGGCAGCCGCAGCCTTGACCATGGGGTCGGGGTGTGCGAAGAATGCACCTACACGGTGGATCAAGGTCTCTCCATACTTGGCCAAGACCTCGGAGCCCAGACCCTCCGCGAGAGAGTCGATTACGCCGCAAACAGAACGAATGATCTCGGTGTTCTTCTTGTCATTCTGATCGTTGCTCGCAGCATCAAGATTCAGTATGAGTGCAGTCATGATCGCGTCGTGGTGCGCGGCCATGTTGTCGGCCAGATCTTCGCCGAGGCGCATCAGGCCTAGGAGAGCGGAGTATCGCACACTGCGCTCCGGATCCTGCAACAGACGAAGAACCATGGGCATGAGGGAGCCGATCTGTGTACTAACGAATTCAGGCGCACCCTCGGCACAATTACCAAGCGCCAGAATTCCAGCTCTGCGGTGGCCAGGCTTGTCCGAGCTTGCGAATTTGGGAAACTCGTCGAGGAGGGGAACAATAACCTGACGGGGTGGGAGGTCGCTGGCGAGTTGGTCGATCAAAGTAAGGGCAGACCTCGCAGGAGTATTGTCGTCGTCATCGTCGTCGTCGGCAACCTCGGACAGGATCAAGAGACTCCTGCGCATGAGCTGGGCGCCCATGTCGGGAATACCCTGGACCTTCATTCGCCTATACCTAACGCACTGAGCGAGGAAAGCAAGCGCCTGGGTCCGGACGTCTTCGTCGGCGTCAGTGTTGGATGCAAGCTCAATCATGAACTGGACCAGGTCCTTGAAGTATTTAGACATGAGCGAGGATTCGTAGGCCAAGAATGATTGGAAGACCTCGAATGATTGTTGGATCCTCTCGTCGTCTCCATTGTCTACGGCGTCCTTCAAGACGTCGACCATGGCTGGAATGAAATCCTGGACGGTGTTCAGAGCCTGTTCGTCTCCGTCGACGTCAACAAGCATGAGCAGGGAACCGATGGAGAGCATGGTATTGACTCGAACATCGCGGCTTTGAGGATCTCGAATGGTCTTGGTGAATAGCTCGAACAACTTAGGAAGGTGGTCTGAAAAGTAGGTGGGATTGGCCTCGAGGAGACTAAAGATAATGTAGGAGCCGACTTCGCGATGGGCGACGTTATCCGAAGTGGTCAACTGGGTGACGTTGGGTAAGAGGTCGGCCCATTGATTGTTGTCGAAGTCGAGAGTGGCGAGTGCGGCGACGACGCGCGACTGGCCGTGGCGGCATTTCGCATCTTGCTCACGCACTATAGCCTGGAGCAGCTGGTTGCGGATCTCGGGCTTTTGTTGGGAACCGATCTTGGGCCAGTGCTTCGGGACTAGTCGGAGGGCCTGGACGGCAGCCAGCATGCGGACGGTGGCATCTTGATGAGAGACAATGACGTGGAGTAGGCCCAGTAAGGAATCAGGGTGCGGGTAGTAGTTCTTGCGCAACTCGGCGGTGGCAGCCTTGACCTTTTGCGTATCAGCTGGAGAGAGGAGAAGAAGGGGTCAGTGAAGCTGAACAAGGGCGAGCGCATGCAGACGAAGATGGAAGGCGGGTTCTGGGGCGAAGAACACGCGGTAGGATTGGAATGAGGCTGCCGTAGGAGAGTCAGGACTGGGGACTCACGAATCTGGCAGGCCTGTAACAGCTCAACAAGCTTTTGCTGGTCCATGGTGGGCAACAAAGCTACGATGGCCAGCTAGCTTGTTTCCGTAGTGGCAACTCGGAAAGAAGAGAGGCAATAGGAGACAGGCAGAGGAGAGGAAAACCGAGAGATGCAGAAATATCTCTTGACTCTTCGTCCTCGACTGGAAATGCTGCCTGGGTGCCCAAGCAGATGGCGAGAAGGAAAAAGAAAATTATTATCATGGAGATATCGAATATTTTATTGTTGGGTGGGGTAAGTCGAGGCACAATTTTTTCGAGGGGCCATCCGATAAGATTGAAACAGTTGGTCTCAGCTGGGGAATCTTCACTGGCAGCCCCGACTGAGACCTCCCAGCCGAGTGCGGGTGAGACAGTGGCTCTCGTCAGCCGTGAGGAGAGCCAGTGCTTTCCTGGGGCATTGAGGGGCACCTCAAGGTCCAAGTGATAATTTGTCCACCTTTTGAAGCCAATACGCAGCATCGATTACCTAGCTCATGCTGGTCAACTATCCATGATTAGCAACTTGAGGCATGTGAACGAAATAGAAATCGTGGCCAAGGCGCTGTAATCCATGCCTGGTGTGCGTGTGTTAATCTCTTGCCAAAGATGTCCACCGCATCTGTCGTACCTAGGTAGGTTAGGTAGGTAATGAAATATGATTATTATTCAGCTATCAGACGCAGTCTCCTAACAAACGTCACCGCGGTATCTAATCGAGTTACCCCTTGTTCATCAAACTGACGGAGGATGGCCATCACCTGCGTGGCATCGAGAGCCGGCAATCGTTGAACCTATCACGGCCCCTGGTCGTCGCATTGTGACCACCAACCTAGGACCTGGTGGCGGTCAAACCATTGAAACGGGAGGATGCGCTAGCTTTCCTACCGTCCAGGCTGGTTTTCAGCTCGGTGGAATTCTTTATATACCATAATACGGTAGGCAACCAGCTGCTTAGTTAGGTCTGTCCCTGCATGCTTACCAGATTCCCATGCTAGTATTCTCTTGTGTCCGACTACGACCAACAGCTGACATACCGAAGATATGAGGGTCAAGTGCCAGCCCTTCCTACAATTCAATCTCTTCTCAGCCTTCCTGGTGGCCAGTTCCAAAGCTTTGGCTTCAGCCTTCACTTCGCCCACACAGACCGAGGATGGCGCCGTCTGGGGGCCTCGTCAGCCTCTGCCCACCCCTCCTCCGCGATTTGCTTCAGCAGAGCTGCTAAAGCGAGATTTCACCTTAGGTCACGACACATGTGGCTTCGGTTCGGCCAACACAGACGTCACATATAGATGCTACTCGTCCGTGGGAACCTGTGAGGACATAGGCAGCTACCGAGGATGCTGTACGGGCGGGCTTGAGAGTTGTTCCTCTACCTTCTGGACGGAGTGTGAGGATTATACGGCGTCTGGCTCTTGCGGACAGAGCGTTCACACGCGTTGTTGGTTAGTAGCAGTTCGGCACGGATCGCGTGGTTTATGAATTCTAACTTCGGAATAGCTCAACCGCAGCACCATATTGCATTACCTGGCTCTTCTCGACCTCAGGCTCTACTGTAACAGCTTGGGACTGTGACGACCAAAGCGACACTAGGACTTTTGAGCTTCTCGCAACGCCCCTCAGCTTGATTACGAGTACCGACCCTTCGTCTTCCCAGACATCCACGTCAGCAGCCACGACTATAACTTTACCTGCTAATAGCGATAAATCGGCGTCTTCTTCCAACTCGGGAGATCATGTAGGTGCCATCGTTGGCGGAGTGGTTGGGGGTGTGGCCGTCGTTGGCTTGATAATTCTTGGCATCTTGTTCTTGCGTAAGTATCACGGCAAGAAAAGCAACCAAGCGCCAAATCCCCCTCAAGCAACGGCACCTCCCATGGCCGGCCCGGCCGAACTCCCCGGCGCGTCTTCATATCCGCCCACAAACAGCTACTATGCACCAGTCCCACAACACGATGCACATGAGGCACATAAATACCAGTCGGTCGCGGCGCAGCCAGCTATTGCTGAAGCGCCCTCGGCTCCAGCAACTGGCACCGCATCGAATCGAGCGGAGTTGCGCTAACTCGGGGACGTTTTATTACTTCCTAGATCTTAAAACGCTCTAGAGGCAAGGTTCGCTGTGATACAGGCGAGGGACATGTACGAGACACTAATAGATCTGGCTCTGATATCGTGACTGCTCTACGTATGATATTGTTAATATCATATTGAGTGCTACCTGTCAAGCATGCATTGTATCCCGTCTTGGTCATGGTAGCTCCATCCGAATGAG
Source organism: Xylariaceae sp. FL0016 (assembly GCA_022578815.1). Taxonomy (NCBI): domain Eukaryota; kingdom Fungi; phylum Ascomycota; class Sordariomycetes; order Xylariales; family Xylariaceae; species Xylariaceae sp. FL0016. The sequence continues at coordinate 29,974 of MU388796.1, forward strand.
CGTCTTTTAAATGGGAAGGGAGCATGGGATGGCGAGCCAACGAGGGTTGATTCATGAGACCGGTTCCAACAAAGGCCTATATTAGGTAGCGCCGCAGGCTACCAGAGGTGGCCCTAGCTCGTGACTTGCTGTAGGGATATGTGAAGATGTGCATTCCATCCCGATGACAGATGGCGCCATCAGTATCTGAGGTGATCTCCACTTGGGGTACTATAATCGTCACTGACTATAATTGGCACCTTTTTCGGAGCGAGTAACGCGGACGTGTTAGAAGGGTGATCGACTTCGTAAAGACGGCGCTTTCCGAGTTTGCAACCGAGGCAAGGAGCTGGAAGGGGTATCTTGGGTAGTCGGAGACTTCTATACCTTCTTAAAGGCTCATGACTACTTGGGAATAATTAGTGAACAGTTACCAGCAGCAGTAGCGAGCGAGGAGAGCATGAATGCGAGCAAGTGATGGCCTTTCTAGCCCACTTGGATTGGTCTGCTTGGGCGCCCCGTTTTAGGAAAACACCCTTTTAAGTATTATGCACTAAACCAATCTCCCACCTTCGAGAGTAAATCCGGAAACTGCATTCACTTCGTCATATCCCATTACCTACTTCTCACACGCTTCCCATGTCAATTGTTTGCTCCCATGTATCATGGCTGCATGTTCGCAGCTATCTCGTCCACGGCAGTCAGCTTGCGACTTTTGCAGCAGCCGATAAGTAAGTTCACTCGGCCCTGCAGCATTGTGCTGTTGGGACGCCGAACCATGGGTACCTCGCAGCCCTCCTCGGGGGCCACTAGCAAACGTCACGAGAAGGCCACAGAGAAACGCCTCGTTGCTGGCTCGTTTCTCTTCAAGATACCGGATAACGATGCGAAGAAGGCCAGGGTTGCTCTCTTCAGACGTAGCAGCAAAGTGCGCACATACCAGTATGGCATAGCAACGAATGTATCCATACTACATAAGTAGCGAGAGCTGATTAATGACAGGCATAAGCTGGCACCCCTATCTGGCAGTGTCGAGGCTTCAGACGTCAATCCTCTCGCTACTGCTATCAGAGAGATACAGGAGGAGACCACACTGACGACTTCTTCAATCGAGCTGCTGCGCGTAGGCAAGCCCTATTCTTTCGTCGACGATTCCATTGGCCGGGAGTGGAGCATCAATCCCTTCGCTTTCCGTCTAAAGGACGTCAAAGAAGGCGGGGAAGGCGAACAGGGCATAGTACTGGATTGGGAGCATGACGGCATCGAGTGGTTTGACCCGCTTGAGATAAACGAGTCCGACAAATTTGGTGGTGTGCCTAAGCTCGTCAACAGTCTACGGAGGGTATGGCCAGAATACGACCTAGGCGCGGCCGCAGCCCGCATCCTGACTGATAGACTTCAAACTCTGCGCGACGATCATCAAAGCGAAGCCAGACAGGTGGCTGCGGCGGCTCTAACAGCGCTAAGGGCTGTGATCGAACACATGGATTCTTCGCAGTCTATCGATGAACTCTGGTGGGCAAGGGTTCGCATGGCTGCGTGGCATCTTTGCAAAGCCCGGAAAAGCATGGATGCTGCGATTGCGAACGTCATCGTGAAAGCACTCGATAGGCTAGAGATGATCGTTCGTGATCACACAAACTCTACAGATAAGGTCTCACAGATGATGAAAGCCATTGACAATCAGCTCGACGACGGAAATAACATCACTGACCGTATCTGCAACTCTTTTGTCGAATATCTTCGCCATAACGTACTTCTAGGGACATCTACCAGGAGGACAGTTTCCATTCTCACGCTCTCCAACAGCTCCTCTATCTCACAATGTGTGCGAAATTCGGCTGCTCTCTTAGGTATTCAGCTCGACTTACGAATCTTGGAGTCAAGGCCACTTTGTGAGGGCGTGACACCTGCTTCAGAGCTGCTCGATAATGCCAAAGATAATTCGTTGCTCAAGGTCACGTTGTTTTCCGATGCGTCGTCTGCTACTGCGGCCCAAGATATCGATCTTGTCGTTCTAGGAGCCGACCAAATCAACTCATCCGGAGACGTCAGTAGTGTGAGATGCTTTTCCATGTCCCTTTTCAGCCACCCGCCTCAACTCCCTTGTACCACGCCCACATTTCAGCATCACCCTTACGCTGAACATTATATCCCAAGTTGGTACCTGGATTAACCGCATATTCCAGAGAGCCGGGTCGCTCCCTGCCATACTTAGCGCCAAGCATATAGCCCCTGACTCAAAAGTCGTGATTTTAAGCGAGACCGAGAAGATCTGTGGGCCAGGCCACGTGAACGACCACCTGATGGAACACAATAGCCTAGAAGAGCTACTACAGACTTGGACGGGGGCCGTCTCTAGTGCCGAAGCAGTCGACGATGCTCGACGCAATAACGACGATTCGGCAGAGCGAAAGGTCAAGGTCAAAAACACGTACTTTGAATGTGAGTCCCGTCGGACGTGAATTGTTTGGTCGCGCCTGGAGAGTGTGTTCACAGAGCCCTCTGAGACGCCTCGCAAGGCAAGACTAATAGGGCCGTTCTGTATTGACACTGATTTTGTGATCGCCAGGGATACCTACTCGGCTTATCGATGCGTACGTGACTGAAGAAGGATCTTTAACACCAGAGAAAATTACCGAGCGCTCTAGTTGGTTCTTCAAAGAAACAAATCGGTTTTTCGACGGACTTTAGGGTATTTACCGCCAATTTATGGTTCCTACCTTACCATAGAGCAATGCATTTCCGATGAGATCGACATCACCTATGGGACTCTATGTGACTATTGGATGCAAGCCATATGTGACGGCTACTTTGCGAGACGACTGACACATCTGAGTAACAAGTTTCCAGCACTGTCTAGATTCGCTGGCTGGTTCCGTGAAGTCTTAGGCGATACATAAGTCGCTGGTTTGTAAGCGCGTGACTCACTGCGCCAGCTATTCTGGGTTCCAGAGCAGCATTGGACTGGGACGCTTGGAGAGCTCCTCTCTTACTGCAATGGCAAATATCCGACAAGTCGGGGGAATACCCAGTCAATTGCTGTCTGGACTGGACTGCAATCACCACCTAGAACGCGACTTGTGACTCTGGCTTCTTGGGAGTGGCGCGGACGAGGAGATGCGGAACAAACGATATTGTTGGGGTATCACGTTATGCCCCAGCGTTAGGACGGGTTTAGAATCAGTTTCTTGAGTTGCTGCATTTTATTCCAAGCCTGGCTATTCAATAGGTTTATTTCTTTTCGATGGATGTGGAATTGGATCAGTTTTTACGATTAATGTGATGGTGTAAGCTCTCATGACGCGACACCAACTTTTAAAGAGGAGCAGTAGGGTACAGTTCATCAAGTCTCTTCGTCTATAATCCCGACTATAGGAGAGAATTACGGAAACATTATGCGCTCAGGTATTTCAACATTAGCTACGAAGTACCAGACACAACAATCCAATAAATCAGCGATCGGTCTAGCAAACATCGTCAGGGACATCATTGCTGCCAATACGGTTGTTCCGTGACCAGACTGCATCCACACCCAGACCACGCTTCGCGAAGGCGGTCCAGATCTCACAGGCGTTGTCGCCTCCGGTCAGCGCCACGTCGGCATCCAGGATGGCGTCACGAGCCTCGACGAAGTTGGGATTGCAGGGTTGACTGTAGGTAGAATTAGCAGAGGCCCTTGTGACTTCTTCCTGATTTTGTCTCCCTCCAGAGGCTTGTGTATATCAAAGAAGGTGAGAAGGATTTGCACTTACAGAGCCATGCCGTCCATGACTAGCTTCATGGTCAAGAACTTGCCGTCTGTCGGCACGCCGTTGGAATCAAACGTTGGTTTCTGGGCCACGCTGAGGCCGTGTTTGTCGATCAGGTTCCACATAACCTCGTAGAGCATGGTTGCCCATACTTCACCAATGGCGTGGACCTCGTTCTGCGTGTTCACGGTCGTGTACATGTATGGGTTGACGTCTAGATCCGTTGAGTAGAGGTATGAGCGGATACCATCGGGGTTGTTGTACACCCATGCGCCCAGACTGTAGTCAGTCTCGCGCGTGTCAGTCTCCTTTAGACGGATTGCGGTTGCCATGAAATCGCCCCAGCCCTCACCCATACCACCAGCCTCGGTATTAGACAAGCAGCCGGTGTTGTCGGGACCACCAGTCAAACGGTTAGACACTATTGTTGAGGATCAGCTACATGTACTTCCACATGTATTCCATGGAAGGGATGTAATGGGGATGGGAAAGGCGCGCGTGCTTACATCCGTGGGTATACTCATGAATGATGACACCAGCCTCGAAAGCGCAGTCCCTGTAAGGGGTGGAGTACGTCCAAAGGTACATGCGCATGCGACCCGGCTGGCCATCGGGAGGAGTGGCAAAGTTGGCATTGTTGGTGCCGGAGCCATCCTGGGCGTTCAGGATGACGAAGTCGTCACCCTCACCTCCCTCGCCATTGTTGTTGATCTCGAAGTTTCCTGCCTCTTCGGTGAAGCCAAGATCGTACAGAACATCGTGGTAGGTGTTGGCCGTGTAGAATAGCTGAGTGACCGAGGCATCGGCGTACACCGACGGAGGGGTCATGGTCTCATCCCAGTCGTACTCAAAGGCGAGGTCAGACTCCTCGGGCCGGTAATTGTTCAGGTAGTCGTTCCCGCCATCAGTGTTTGTCTGAGCAATACCGTTGTCTGTGCCAAGTGTCAGTGCTCGATACTCGAGAGTCGCTTCCCAATTGATGAGGGGGAATTTCGGATGCTTGAGCCGGGACTGATACAGGCGAGAGGCTCGCGAAAGCTTCTAGAAGGATTAGGTGTGCAACTTACTGCCACGAGTCGTGTCGTAGTCTGTGGTTCCGTCGGAGATCCACGTGAACTCTGATGCTTCGTTGTCCCACGGGTCCTCGAGTACTACACGGTCACCCTCATCGGGGTCGTTGATACCCCAGGGGCTAAATTTGTCAGAATGGGAAAGGATGAGGGTTGATCCAGCGACTTACAAGACCTCGTATGTGGCATCAGACACGTAGTCAATGACACCGTGCACCGCTTCGCTGGTAGCTGCGTCGACGTAGGACAGCAGCCAGTTATCCAAGATATCCGTCTCAACTCTCCATGTGAGGGCGAGCTCGCCATCTGACTTGACAAAGTATACAAGACGCGCCTCTGGGTCCTTCTGAGCGCCGGAGGTACCGGTCAGCTTGTAGATCTCGGTGCCCTCGGTAGGTTCAGCCGTGGCCTCGCCAGTGACGGGCAACTGGAGGATGTTGGTAGCGCCAGCGAGAGCTTGCGTCGCGTCCGAGAAACCACGCTTGCTCAGGGGGCTCTCTTCGGGGATTGCACCCTTAAAGAACGAGTTTCCATACGAGAAGACGGATCCATCGCGGGCAATCTATTTCGTGTCAATAGCTTCCATCTTTGGGGGAGTGTCAGGGGATATCAGAATGTCCTCACGTTGACGTTGAAGTCGGCATTGTCAATGTCAAGCCCGTGAGCGGTCTGCTTGAAGTGAACGTGCCCGATCCCGTTGGTTCCAACATAGTGGTCGTTGACCAACCGGAACTCTAGCCCCGGAACAACGCTCTTGACGAGCTCTGTCGCGGTGTCGACATACGAGTCACGCTTCAGGAGGCGGACGGCCGGGTTAGAGCTAGTCGCAGCGGTATTGCTGTACTCGGCAACCTGAGTAACTCGGAAGGCATTAAGGTCTACCGTTCGGCGGCGCAGGTTGGCTTTAGAGTTGTGCGCGGGATGGCTCTGGACGGGCAGGGAGGCCCCAAGAAGGGACCCGAGCAGCAACAAAGATCGCATTTTGACGACGGATAGACAGCAGCTCTCAATCTTTCGCTCAATGGGGAACACGCAAGTGTGACCTGGCCAGCTGGAAATGAGTACGATTTCCGAGTGACGGCTCACCGCATCTTATACACGAAGCTTGATGCCGTGTTCAGGGAGCTATGTCTGCCATCCATGTTGACTGAGCTTCCTCTTTCGAAAGAGGCCCGTCATACTGGCGGCACGGTGATTATCAGATTGGACTTGAGAGCGAGCAGCAGTTCGTCCTCATCCCTGCAGTAACCACACCTTGCCCGAAGTCGCCCACTGATGGAGCGGAACGGCGACTCGTCGGCAACACCGTACCATCGCTGGTGGCTCTGCTTCCAATAATACGAACCCGCGAAGGGAAAGTGCTTATCGGTGGGGTAAGCGCAAGCGCAAGATTGTACCTGGACGAAGGCCATCTGACATCCGGTCTGGGTAGAAAGACCCTGGCAGGCTGCATGGAGAGGATCAATCTGCCAAGGAGGGCCGGCCTTGATGATGATCCGGCAGCCTCCGAAGGGTGGCGGCAGGTTGTGGCGTAAGGACAGGCCTGTACAGCTAAGACATCGTACCCGCACATTGCGAAATGCTTGGTGATGCTGTCGTCGCTTGGCACCGCTGTCAGTGGCTGTACTTAGAGCATTATCCGTAGGTATTGCTACCACCTCCCCCAAAATCTCAGACCTACAAGGAAAGCCAAATTTGCTTGTTTCCTCCGAAGAGAGTCGGTAATCATGCCTGCCTTTGGAACATTGCGACATTCTACTCGGGGTCTAGTTTGCGAGTGCAATATATGACAAGCTCTATCTTATGGTCTTGGCGCGTCGGTCATCCAACGGAGAAAGATCTATACATCCTGTAATCTCTACGGACGGTCTGACCAATTGAAACGCGCGAAACTGATGCATAGGATGGCGCGACGTCCAGATAAGCGCGCCCTGGTCGGCACATGGCTCACTGCAGTGGTAGCAACATTTGGGCACGAGACCAGGATTGCAATTCAGCTTATTCGCGACTTCATTCTCGTCCAGGGTACTGAGAAGAAGGACCTTGAAATCCGCGGCCGGGGGGGTTGCCTTGCCTTGCCTTGTTCTCGCGATCGTCTAAGCGGCCACGGACCTATTGATGATGGAAATGCAAAATCTCCTCGCTGTGGAAGCCAAGATCTTGGCGACATGGTGCAGACCTTCCTATCATAGAAGGACAACTGGTTTCCTCTCAAATACGAGCTCATCACGACGATGCCTCCGAACAACTCTATCTATCCATTGTCAGATTGTTGTGGTTGGGCAGCGGCCGCCGTCTCCAATCCAGTAGCTCGTCCAATTCGCGAAGGTCAGGAGGATCACAACACCCTATCTAGGCAAGACACAGAAATACTTGAGCCCTCTCGTAATGCCGTAAATATCTCAAGGGGCTCGGGGGCGGAATACACACATATATGAATGCCATTCAGTGGACATGGGCTGCTTCAAGTAGTGGCATCTTTCTATGCTTACTTCAGTGGTGCATATTCAACCGTAGGTTGTGCGGCTTTAGAGCCTAGCTTTACATACCCAGGTTCCTGCGAGGAATGCCCAACGCCCAGGCAGCTTGAAAGCTAGGACTACTACTTTTTTTGTGTTGACAGTATAATCTTTATTTGTATCTCAAGAAGACCTCAACCGATCCATTGGAACAGCGAGAAGCGCATTTGTCTTACTAATAATGCTGATCACGCCGACCGGCCGCGTGATGTGCATTTTTGATAAGTTGCCCTCTTGCATATTGCTGTGTGGATTCCCGTAGGTAATATCTCGCTGCCATGCTAGGTAGAGACCAGAGCTATCTAGACACTAAGAAGACCCTGCTATGCAGCTTTCTAGGACCTACCTTATTAGATAGATCTGCTTGCACTGCTCAGTTCTTACCTAACATTAAGTACCTTATCAAACGTGAACTGCTCTCTCGACCCCAAACCCCGATGTAGAGAGAAGCACGGGTGATTACTGCATGACATTGCGTGCGGCTGCGGGGCAGTTAGTAGCTGAGCGTCCAGAGGTGTGCAGCCCCTGGCGAAGCCCGGTCGAGGTTAATTGACTGGTACTGGACTGGTAATGGGTACTTTAGGTAGGAGCTAGGGTACTTAGTTACTGGGAACTCCCCAGCACGGCTAGGGGCGGTGCATCCCCTATGTTCTGCCAGTTTGTGGAGAACACCCTGTTGCGATAGGCGACTGCTCTGCCATTTTCTCAGACACGCCGTCTAAATGACGCGCCCGAACTGAGGAAGGAGAGAGTGCTTAGAACAGGGCACCAAACGAGCATATTATTATAGTTACTATCAAACAAGTCGCATACGTCTTAAGCCCTCGGCAGTGGGGACTTCATTAATTGAGTTAAGGTGAAGCCATGGATGCGTCCCGTACGTGGACATGTATCTAAGCACTGGAGCCGTGGGAAGAGTCGCTTTCGATGAGATCACACTTTGGGGGCGGGAACGCAGAGTGCGGCCCGAAAGGCGAGACCTCCATCCTGACTGCAGGCTGCCGCCTCAGCCCGCTCAGCTCTAGGCGGGCATTTGACGACAGCTCATGAACTTGCTTGTCTGAAGCCCTGGGATCGTGGATCTCTCCATGCGGCTCCCTGTGATTGACGCTGAAGAGCCTTGCTCTACAATGGAAATGGAAAGCACTGCCAGCCTGGCGCCCCTCAGTGCGCTCAAGCAGAAGCCTTTCACACATTCAAAGAGCAGCACTTCTCTGGATACATGCGGCACCTGCGGCTACCAAGTATCCCAATCATCTCTTGATATTAATATTCTCTTGAAGTCATGGAACCCATACTTCAGTGTCATTGACGCCTGGCAGCAAAGTGCAGAAGCGGGCTGTGTCTTGTGCATCATCGTAGTCTCGGTGCTCGAGGCAGCCGGAGCGGAACATGGCTGCGAAGTCATCGAGGACATTGCAGAACGAAAAGTGCGCGTAAAGATAAACCAGGTGGAAGATGGTCTCAGTTTGCTCGAAATCAGACCTTTGTGGATGCCGATGCATCCTGGACCACCTAAACAGTCGACATGGGGTGGGGCTCTGATTTATCCCCAAGGTACGAGACGCCCAGGCTTGTAAATGGATACACTGGAGCAGCGAAACGGCATCTGATGCTTGATAGGGGACACCAACTTCGGCTCCGGGTACGAACCGTATAAGAAAATTCCCGGAGACAGCTCTTCTCTGGCTGCCTTAGCCCGTGCTCGGAGCTGGCTGGCTAGGTGCCGTCAGTCTCACGAGACATGCCGTACACTTAAACCATATGTTCCTACTCGTCTGCTCGATATTAGCTCCGATGCTATCAAGCTTGTATTGAAGAACGAAGTGCCGGAAGGCGCCTTATACGTTGCTCTAAGCCACTGCTGGGGCGGTGCTCAACCGCTAAAATCCGAACGAGGCAACATCCATCTTCACCGGGCTGGTATCGGTGTCGACCGACTACCGAAGACATTTCGAGATGCCATATTTGTCACTCTTGAGCTAGAGATGTCCTATCTTTGGATTGATTCTCTATGTATTATCCAGGACGATGCCCAGGACTGGGCAAGAGAGTCAGTACAGATGCATAGCGTATACGGTCATGCTGAGCTCGTCATTGCCGCATCGGTAGCTGCTCGCGGAGCAGATGGCTTCTTGGGAAGCCGGGAGCCGTGCAGAGAGGGGTCTGTCGAGATTGACAGGGGGAGGTCAAGTCCAATCAGGCTCAGATATCGCTTGGCTCACGACCACGCGACAGATGACCCGCTTGATACCCGGGCTTGGGCGTTCCAAGAACGACTGCTCGCGTGTCGATACCTGTCATACGGACCGGTTGGTATGGCATGGAACTGCTGCGAGGACTCGCATTGCGAATGCGGCTGGTTGCAGACGAAACCAAAGGACAAGAATTTATTGACCAACATTGGAGCAGCGGTTGCGACGACGCCCCCGGAAAGTTTGGGAGACTATTGGAGGCAGACCGTTCTATCCACTTACCTATCCCTTGGCCTTACTGTGAAGACGGACAAGCTTGTTGCTCTTTCTGGTATCGTCCACAAATATCAGTCGAGCACTGGTGGAACATATCTTGCCGGGCTCTGGAAAGCTGACCTCTTGCGCGATCTCCTATGGGAAGCAATGGGGTCCGTCGAGGATTCTTCTGCTCCGAGCTGGAGCTGGCACTCCGTTGACGATCCGGATATTCTCTTCCATCATACTTCGGGCTGGGGAAAGTTCGAAGAAGGGTTAGAACTCGCTGTCGTAACAAATGTGTATGTCAAAGGGACGTCAGAAAATCCCTTTGGGCCCGTGGTGGAAGGAAGAATCACACTTCAGGGCAAAGCTATCCAAACATCACTGTTTTACGATGAAAGTTCGGGGTTTGAGGGACGCCATTACTCTGCGTCGGTTTCCGACTTCTTGAGCATCATCATCGGGCCTGACGTACCAATCACAACGTACGCCGCGTTGCTAAGCTCTGACTCGGCAGCGGCGGAAGTCTCTACCAGGAGACTCGAACGCGGGGAAGAGGAGATCAAATCGACGACTCCGGTGTCTTCGAGCGAGTTCCCAATATGGGTCTTGCCGATGATGTCTGCCATAGATAACGAAAGTAAGAAAGAGATATTCTTTGCATTAATGCTTGGTCGGTCGCCTTCCCACCCAGGTTGTTTCCAGCGACTTGGGGTCATCACGTTCATTCGGAGGGATGGGGGGGCATGCTTGGCTGATCTACTGGGTAACTATGGAGACCGAGAGTATGTTTTGGTGTAAGTACTTGCCTACCGTTGATGCCCGCTGGCGGCATCCACTCCTATATCCGCGATAGAAGGAAAGCCTAGGAGACGTGTTGAGTAGCTGGACACTCTGTACAAGTTTCGTTGGTCACTCTCGTAGTTGACTCGAGCTTGGTGGACTCAATCTGGTCTGTCCCTGCTCCGTCCTCACATACGGGAATAGTCTGGTCGTTCTTCTAATATAATATTGAACGTTTCCTGATGAAATTGGAACCGGGCTACAAAAGCAGCAGACCTGGGCTTGGGCTTGAGGAAACCCTCCGTGTTAATCGCGCAGCTGACCCTGGCTTACTTATCATAAACTAAGAATGATGCACTACCGCTAGGGAAGTAGATATCGAAATTTTCAACGCTCTCTTTGAGAGAAGCGAATCTCAGGAAACCCATGAGTATGCGCAATTACTTACACAATGCAGTAATGGGTGCAATGGAGTCGTATATGGTTTGTCACCCTTTGAAGGCAGTAGTGTATGAAGGGACTAGTTATGGACAGCTATAGTGATGTAGATGTGTGGTTCATGTAAGATGTACCAGTACCTCGTATTCCAGCAGCCTGCTCGGGAGTGGTCATCGAGCTGTCGCTTAAGCCATAACTAGTTACCAAATTCCACCAGTTCAAACGTTGCGATCCTTCACGCCTTTGTCTACATCGGCCTTCCTCACCAAGATTGGACACACGCTCATCAAGCAGAGTAACGACAGAAGTTGCTGCCCTTTGACCCGTAAGACGTAAACTTATCACAATAGGATGAATCGGACACGGCAGTCTAGCAGCTCGAAGGGTGACACAATCTCTGCCTTTTCACATGTGGAGGGTTATCACCTCAGAGTTCTTCCAAATTAGGATCCAAGGCGCGTCGTCCTATGGTCATAGGTTGTCCAAGATGGATACCGTATCTCCCACAATTGCATTAGCTCGTGTAGGATCAAGGCGCATGTCACTGCAGAACAATCCAACGTCCATCTGCTGTTCGCGTATAGCTACTTCGACATCCAAAGCGTTTTGCTACACGAAGCAAGATTAGTCAGTCGATAACAATGTTGAGGGGTGTAGTTTCAAATTCGGGCTGAGGATTACGGAAAGTAATAATGGAATATGGATCAATGAGATTATCAATCACTTACTACATAAGCTTCGGCAGCTCGGTTAGCTGTCAATAGACTCGACCTGGGACTGGCCAGCAGCTCGGGGTTAAAATCGTTCACTTCGGCGACTGGGTGCTCGCCGACCTCGTGAACTATAGAGTCAGAGTCTTTGTCACTTGGGTTCTCCTGGGGCAACGAGAGGAAATTGACGAATGTGTCCACCCGAACGTTGGCCCATCGATAGATATCCCAAAGACTAGCCGCATAATTCTCGGTGTTACCGATGTCGACAAGGTCTTTTTGTATCTCAGTAGCAAGCGCTCTGACGTGACGCTTCAGAGGACTTCGTACTCTTAAGGGGAGGATGATGAGCGTGGGAAGTGGTACTTCTTCGGCTTCCACGAAAGCTGCTCTGTTGGACAGGTAGACTCCGATGACAACATCGAAGTTTTTTTCTGAGCCTGAGAACTGGCTCTGAGCAGTAAGGGCTGCATACACCTTGGAAAATGCAGCGAAGAAGAGAGCTTGAAGCGAAATACCTGTTTGCGAACAGACGGTTCTGAGTTGTGTAACGTCGTCTATAGCATTTTTCTCCAGATTGGCAATATGCTTTGGTGTCTCGAATTTTACAGCCTGTGCATGATAAAGTGAAAGTATCGTATCTCCGCTGGTCAGATAGGAGCTCCAGAATTGTTTGCTCCGCTCTCGTGCTTGCTCGTCTCCATGAGACAGGGCGAATTTAAACCATAAATCACTGTAACTCAAAGGAAGGGCCTTCGGAGAGTGATCCAAAACCCTTGTGAGACACTTGACGATGATCGGTAGACTAATGCCATCGTACAGGGCGTGGTGGATGCGAAGGTCCACGAAAGCTTCGCCGAGTTCACTAGTTCGGACTCGCAAGAGAGCAAAGGGTGTGACTTGGTAGACAACATCCCACTGCCCTTGTACCGTTGACGTATTGGAAGATTCGGTGAGGCGAGATCTCGCATGGTCTGCAGTCATAACAATCTGAACCATGGGGAGGGTATCAGAGTCGTGGGCCGCGAAGAAGGTACGTAGAATAGGAACCTGTTCGATAATGTAGCCCCACGCATCTGATATAGTTTCGGGTCTAATTCTACCATTTAACCTGTAAGTAAACATGGGGAAGAAGGCCTTCCCCTTTGTATTCTGCCATGAGCTGAGCATATGTATTTGCATGGGAAGTGCTGGAAGTACTCGCTCGATCGAGCTCATCGCCATGTCGATGTTCTTGACAAGGGAAGCAATAAAGTGACTGTTGAGATTTAGAGTGAGATGTTCAGAAGTGGCTGGAGAAGATTGAATTGAGGAAGCATAGGGGAGTTCTTCGGAAAGATGCAGCAGGTCGCGAACAGAAGAAGCCTGTAAAAGTGACCTGACAGAAGCATTCAAGCCGCGTTTACGGAGCATGGAAGATGCCTTGATCGCGCTGATGGAATCGAGACCGAGATGATAAATGGTCTGATTGAGGTCAATTGCATCCCACTTTATCCCAGATAATTCGGACAGAACATCTAGCATAGGTGTCTTCAGAGTAGCCGTGCGGGTATCGACTGACTGAGGCGCGTATTGGGGGGCACTTTCTTCATGTCTGCCCCGATAGTCGTCCCCAAGTTCCACGGTCTGTTGGCCACAGATGAGCACCACTGCCGAATTGGCATCAAACTGAAGTATGTCGTTGTCTCCGTTCGCGTAAAAGAATCTCATGGTAGTCTCGAGTTTTGAGAGTATCTCATTTGCGCCGTCCAAAGAGGCATAGTGCCTGTCGCAAGCAAGGCGCCAAAGCACCGCGTTCTCTGTGAGCTCCATCTCGACGCAGATAGGGTAGTCGATGGCAGAGGAAGACTGAATTGACTTGACAAGTGATTCGGTTTTTGACGGGGGTTCCCTTGTGTTCTGTAATAGGGAAAGCGTATTGAACAGTTGGGCCCCAATCCCATCAGCGCGTCGCAGCACCTCTCGGAGAGGAACTTGTTGATGCTCAATGACATTCGATAAGATGCCTTGTAGATACTCGAGATAGGCCGCGACTGTTCCATGAAGCACGACTCGAAGGGGAACAGTGTTCATAGTTGGAAACAGGAGACGTTGGGCTTCATCCGTGTCTCTCCCAGACAGAACCACGCCGAACGTCACGTCCAAGGACTTCGATAACATAGAAAGCACAACCGCCCAGCACCCGTGGCACAAAACCTGAGGAGTGACGCGAAATCTTCTGCAGAGGGACCTGATACTGGCTAGACTTAGGCTGGAGACAGTTTCCAAGCGATGTGAGGCTTCCGATAAGTCCACAGACCCGGGCTCTGCCAAGGCGATCAACGTGGGCTGAGAATCATGGAGGAAGTCTGCCCAGAACGTATTCTCTGCGGGCATAGACGAGTAAGCTGTCAGCAGGCGAGATATATGTAGATCATAGTCAAGTCGCTTTATGTAGCGGCCTTCGTATGCAGTATGGACGTCACTGTGAAGCATGTCGAGGGACCATCCGTCGTAAAGGGCATGTGCAAGGGATAGGACGAGGTAGTTCTTGGAGCGTGTCTTCGCCACGCGCAGCTGGAATAGGTTCGAAGCTCCACCGGACTCTACAGCTAGGTTCCGGGCCTCTTCCAAGATGTTGGCAACCTCGTCAAGGTCTTGAACCTCCACATCCGGTCTGAACTCGAATTGATCTCTCATGACAATCTGGCAGTACGCACTGTCGATCTTCGCATCGTCGATCTCAGCAAATACTGTCCGCAGAATCGGGGATTCAGCGTAGACTGTGGCCCAGGCTGCTTTCAAGCGGCTGATATCTGTATCCGGCTGTATCTCGAGAACATCATGATTAAAATATCGGCGATAGTCCGATAGAACCATTTCCGCAAACATGGATTCCTGCAATGGCGTCGGTGGATAAATCGCCTCTACATCTTGCATATTCGCACCTGTGTCTCTTAGGTATCCCATAAGTACCGTCTTTTTCTCTTCCAACTTCTCCAAGGACGAAGATTGGGGACCGGGGGTTTCAGATAGTTCAAGTGCTGCAGCTATGCTTTCGACCGTTGGATTTCTCAATAGTGTACTCATCGACAGCCGAAGACCTTTTCTAGTTAACTTGCTCGCTAACTTGACCATGTCTATACTATCCAAACCGAGGTCGAAGACATTGGTATTTTCTGAGATGATCTCGTCGCTGACCCCAGCGACTAATGCAATTTCATGCTGAATTTCTAGCGCCGTTTCAGTCCATGCGAATGTGGATGCTGAGGTAGCTGGACTATTTAGGGTAGATGATAAGATGCCCTCGGATAATTCTGATGGACAAGGAGTAGGAGATTCAGCATGGAATCCAATGGGCGTAGAAGAAATAAACTTGCTACTGCCTGGGCTGGCAATGTTCTCTAATGCGTGAGTGAAATCGTCCATGATCAACTCGATAGCTGACGCATCGGCGATTCCCGCCTTTGTCACGACAGTAACTTTGAAGGACGCGTCGCCAGTCAGGACAATTTCAACCGTGAGCGGGTAATCTGGTTCTGCAAACGAGCTGATAGCGATCCACGGCGAGGGACTCTGGGCGGGCGCCTCTGGAATATCATCCCGGTCGAATGCGAAAAGAGTATCAAATAGGGGTTGTCCGTTTGAACACCACTTCTGAATGTCACGCAGCGGTGTGTGTACATATTCCAGGACTGTGGTGTTATATTCGTGGACCTGGCGGATGAACTCTGCCGGTTTGTCGCTTGGAGTTTGAATTTTGCAAGGCAATGTATTAAAAAGGGGTCCGACAACGTTGTCAATGTCATCGATCATGAGTGATCTGCCAGAGAAGATGACACCGATGGTCGGAGTGTCCGTGAAGTATCGTCGAATGGTGGCCAGCCAGCAGGCTTGAAGGACCGTCTGATGTGTGACACCCAGAGATTTCCGTCGCGCATCTAGCCCGCGTATGTGCAAATTCCTAGACGCAGTTCTGGGAGAACCACCCGGCTCAGAAGACAACAAGGGCATTGGCTGAAATTTGTGGCCTTCAAAACGTGCCTGCCAGAAAGACCGAGAGTGACTGTGGCTCAGCAGCGGGCCATGAGGTAAGACATCGATGAAGTCAGGGGCGCGCGGCCCTGGAAGATCATAATACTGCGCTTCGATATGCCTGAGCATGATATTGAAGCTATGCGCGTCGTAGATTGCGTGGAAAATTCGCAGCAATAGCAACTGCTTCCCGTCGTACTTGATGTGGTCGACTTCTAAAGGATATCGTAGCACGCTACGATTGGCTACGACCCAGGCAACGCGTCGGTTGCTTATGGTCTGGTCAATTGATGGTTCAGGGACACTGATGTCATGCCAACGCAGGGACTGTTCCTTAAGCGCGACTTGGATGTATCCGTCAACCGTTCCGACGAAAGCCGTCCTGAGGATGGCAAAGGAGGAAAGCAGACGATTCAGGCTGCGCTTGAGGCGGTCCACAGAGGTTCTTGGGTCCAACTCGAACTGGAACTGATTGAAGTATGACGACTGCACCTCGTTGGCTCTCGATCTCACGATGATGCCTTCTTGCAGCGGACTACAGGGTGCAATATATTCAACGTCCTCTTTTTCGACATGGAGCACTCTAGAAGCCATTCCAATGTGCCTGTGGAACGTCGCGCGAACGTACTGTTTACATTGTTGAACGTGGTTGGAAGAGGCGCTTGTGGTACGTCGTAGCAGGGCTTTAGTGAGTTGACTTATTTGAGGATGTTTTAAAACCAGCGACGGAGTTGCCGATTCGAACCCTAGATCACGGAGTTGTCTTGCTAATCGATTAGCCGTGATAGAATCAACGCCAAGCTCGAAGATTGTTGATGTCGGTACGATGAATTTCTCTTCGACTAACACTATTGAGGAGAGAGCTTTTGCTACCACTCTCTCCTTGTCGCTGAGTGGGCGCCGTAAAACGGAAGCAGCATGTGTGAGGAGCTGGAGATGTTCCGGGGTTAATGCCATGAATAGCGCCTTTAGACGGCTGGTGTCGGCCTTGTTGTTGGGCGAAAGTGGGATGAATGAGACACACAGAATAAAGCTAGGCACCATGTACCCTGGTAGTCGGCTCCCGCAAAATTCCCGGGCCTTTTTCGTAAGATGAAGATGGTGCTCGTCTTGATATATGTCGGGACCGCCTTCAGGCAACACATGCTGAGATGAGGCCACAAATGACACAAGCATCTCCCTATCATGTTTCGGGTGTCTGATGACAGCAGTAGCAACATCCACGGCCTCATCTTTCAAGCCAAATTTGATGACATAGTTGATCTCTCCTATCTCAAGTCGCTGTCCCCTGAGTTTGACCTGGTCATCTGCTCGGCCAAGAAACTCGACCGACTCATCCTGTAAGACCCTGACGAGGTCACCGGTGCGATAGACCCTATGGTCCGTTGTTTTAAATGTGGGGAAACGCTCCTTGGTAAGATCTGCGCGATTGAGATAACCTTTTCCGACAAGTCTCCCAGCGACACACAGCTCACCGACACCACCTTTTAACACCGGCACTTCGCTTCCAGGCTCAACAACATAGACACCAACATTGGGGAACGGGTGGCCAATATTTGACGGCTTTCCGTTTGATGGAACTCGCGAGGACATCGTCACGCCTATTGTGGCTTCCGTGGGGCCATAGGCATTGTAGATGACTCGCTTCGGACCCCAAGCTTCGAGTATTTCTTGGCGAAGCTGCTCACCGCCTGTGATGAAAACACCATCACATAGACTGGGGACATCTTCAGGTCGGATCAGTCTTGCGAGACTTGGCGTCAGGTCGATGTGTGTGATCTCTAGCCTGGAGATCGTTACCGCGAGGTCGCTGAGAATGAGGTCCTTGGGAGCTGCCACGACGGCGATTCCAACAGACCACGACCAATATTGCTCGAGCACCGAAACATCGAAATGAAACGAAGCGAATTGGAGCCATCTGGAATTCGCGTTCCAGTGGCCGGAAAACAAGTGCTCAAAGGCGGCCATCGCCTGCACAGTGTTGTCGTGGCTGATAAGGCAGCCTTTTGGTGTACCAGTAGTGCCACTTGTGTAGAGACAGTATGACGTATCGGACAGAGAAATCTGGCGTGAAAGGGCCGGAGGATTCGGGTCGACGTGTACGAGGCCATCCTCCTGTACAATCTGCATCGGAATGCTAATGCTTCCATATTTCTCTTCGCGGTGGACCTTCTCAACAAGCAACAAGGCCGAGGAAGAGTCAGCCAGTATGAACTCGCGTCTTGCTAGAGGTGCCGATGGGTCAAGACAGAGGAATGCGCATCCTGCCTTCAGTATGCCGAGGATTGTGAAATACGCCTCAGGGCACTTGTTGAAGCAAGTGGCAACGATGCTTCCGGGAGGAATACGATGGGCACAAATGAGGTTGGCCACCCGGTTCCCCATGTCGTCTAAGCTCTTGTATGTCCACTGCTTGCGATGGACTGCATCAGAGATATCGTGGACGAATTCGAGCGCGATGCTCTCTGGATGATCTTGAGCAGTCTGCTCGACGAGTTGATGAAGTAGCTTAGCCTTGGATGGAAGCTCGGGACACTTGGCCGGGAAGTTCGAATACGCCTCTGGGTGGTTCACTGAAAGGTTGGTAGTCATACCATTCGGACGAAAGAGAAGGTCATTCAGGATGATCTCAAATTGAGAAAGCATCGTTTCGGCCTGCTCTTGTGGTACAATATCAGTTCGGAATGTCAGATTGAGACTTATCAGATCTGGGCCCATCTCGACTATTTCTAGCGAGACGGGATATTCAACAGAGGCGATATCATCCACAATTGCTAGGGGCAGGTCTCGGGTAGTTCCCTTGGTTGATTGGTAGACAAGGATTGTGTCAAACAGAGCGGTATCCGGCCTCCCAAGCCAGCGCTGTATCTGAGGCAAGGGTAAGTGTTCGGATCTCCTCAAACCGGAATTGAACTCCATAAGCTCACGAAGCAATGCATCGTTTGAAGGAGATGTCCTAGCAATTATCGGCAGGGTTGTAATCATGGGAAAGACTGCATGTTCGGCTGCGTCGTCCAATCTCCCGCTAAAGACGACCCCGAACATGACTGAGCTCTCGCCGACGTAGGCGGAAAGAATTCTTGCCCAGGCTGCCTGACACGCGACGTGTACCGTTACGCCAGCTTGAGCGGCAGCTTTTCGAAGTTGAAGAGGTGAAGCACCGCAGGCCCGGACTGCAGTTAAGAACGTCGGCGTGTCCACGTGACAAGGTGTCATTGACGGGAACTTAGTTAGAAGCACACTTTCAGACCTCGCCTTCCAGAACTCTTCTCCGTGAGCTTGAGACGCGCGGGTGGTGTCGAGGCACTGGGCTAGAGCTGTCTGAAGAGGGGTCCTGAACTTCTCCGTCGCTCCGTTGACAAGGTCCATCAAGTCTTGCATGAGGCAATGTAGCGAGTGAGCATCATAAAGAGCATGATGAATGGAAAGGTGCATGACGAGCTTGTCGGGACTGGACATATCACCATTCTTCCCTACAACAGCGACGTTCCATGGTGGCTTGGCCAATACTTGGAAAGCCTCTTCAGTCGAATTGGAGCGCCATTCTCCAAGATCAAATGTGACAGACTCATGAAACGAGACAGGGTATCTCAAGTCTGCCGCTTGCCATACGACCATGGAGAAAGCAGTGTCTTCATGATCGACAGGCACAAACCCCACGCGCAATATTTGATGTCGTCGAACAAGACGATGCCATGCAGATATTACGCAACTCGCATCTATCTCCCTGCTTATTGCCCAGCTCATGTGGTTGAAGTATTGCCCTCCATTTGACGCAATAAACTGCGAGATCATCCCCTGCTGAGTCGACGTACATGGTAACACAGCTTCAAGAGTGGATGGGAGTTCGTTAATTCCCTCAAGGTCGTTGCTGACTTTGTCTCGAAAAGCGTCAAAGTTATATGAAGTCTTGGGATTGTGCTGCTTCTTGAGCGCGCAAATGGCAATACCAGCACAAGTGGGATTTTCCATCACATCTATAGCCGAGACCGAGATCTGATTCCGCCGAAGCAGGGCTGCGAGCTGGGTCGCTGCTATGCTGTCAAGCCCGTATCTATGAATTGAGACTTGCCTCTCGATAGACTGCTCCGGCATCCCAGATAGTCTTGACAGCACAGTCCGAATCGTCTTCTCCATAGTACTCCATGAGTCACCGACAGGTACGGCGGACCCTTGGATTCGCAAGGCACCTTGCTCGTCTAAGATGAATAAATGGCAGATGTCTTCTTGCCATTGAGTAGGCAAGGAAGACATAACTGGAATGTTGGAGTCTGGGTTATTCAAAGATGTTTTCATGGTGTGCAAGAAGACCTCGAGGATAACTTCTATAGCCCCTTTTGAGAAGAGTGATCTATCAGTGGTCAGCAGGCACTTTGTAAGCGGGGGTCTGATTGGATCTGAGTATGGCTCACAGGTTCCGATGAAGGCACACGTCGAGCTTATCTGCAGTTTTCGAAGGCATCACCTCGCAGATGATAGGGACCTGGCAAGAGTAAGCCAATACGTCGGCTAGGGCGAATACCTCCTGGTGAAGGCTTGACTTACATCCATAGTCCCATTTTCTTCCTGTATCGACCATAGCGTCCCATCCAAACTCTCTGAGCCAGGCTGAAGTATAAAAACGGTGTCAAACAGCCGTGCGTGTTTCAGTCGAGATTGAATCTTTCGAAGGCTGACGAATTGATAAGGCACCATCTCCGCGTTGATAGACTGGAACTTCCTCATGACGTCGACCAAGGACCTTGATCGGGCTAGTTCTATTCGCAGGGGAACAGTATTAAAGCACGGTGCCACAAGCGAGTCTATGAGGTCTATGTTGATGGAACGCCCACTCGTAACATTACCGAAGCAGATATCCTGACGGCGCTGAAGGAGCGAGAGCGTCACTGCCCAGGCAGCGTGACACAAGGACAGCAGCGAAACACCTGAGTGTTTGAGTTGAGTCTCAGCGTCACGAAGTGAGCAATCAAGTGTACGGTAAACACTGACAATCTCGCTTGATGCGTCATCGAACGCAGCTTGCTGTAGGCGGGATGGAGTGAATCCATCGAGGTGTTTCGCCCAAAAGATGTCTTGTTCTGGAGGCGAAGTCGTTGCCTCACGCAGAAAGGGTGCAATTGATGGCGCTGGGGCGAGGTGTAGACCATTATGCATTGCCTCAATTTCTGAAGTGAGGATTCGCATGGAAAGTCCATCGTAAAGGGCATGGTGACAGACGAATGAGAGAATCTCCGCACCCGATTTGGTGCGAATAATCGCAAGTGATATCGGCGGCTCGCTGGAGTCCAGTACACTCGAAAGCGAGGACTTATGCATTTTTTTCATGGAGGAGAGCGACTTGTCCTCGGCCTCAAGAAATTTCCATTGTGGAACATAGGATTGCAGAACGACCTGGACAAAGGGATGCCGGAGATCGTCTGTCACGCTGAAACATGTCCTGAGAATCTCATGGCGGCTGAACAAGTCGGTCCAGTATTGAATCATACTGGCAGATGAAACATGAAGCTCGAACACTGTTTGATTGCAATAGACATTCTTGTCATGTGTAGTAAGCGATGAGTTGAGCATCGCTTCCTGGAGAGGAGTACACGGAAAGACATTCGCCACTAGCCGCCCTAAACTAACCAGTCTTTCGCTTGTCGACTCGACAAGTTGCAGAGGAAGAAGGGGTAGATCTTCAGACTCGCCCCGGACAGAATTTGCTTCAACGCTATAAAGAGCGGTAGCCAGCCGTGCGACGCTCGGGTTTTGGAGGACGAGAGACAGTGGGATGCGTTTTTGTAGTGTGGCCTGTAACTTACGAGCTAATGGCATGGCAGAGATTGAATCCAGGCCCAAGCTGGCAAAAGAGCTCCAGCGGCTGATAGTTTCTCGGTCGATCTTGAGAACCTCCGCGATGAGATTTGCGATGAGATATTCGGTTTCGGTACCTTCTTCCTCATCACCCTGCAGGCCTTGTGCAGAGCTACAACATCTCAGGGTATCTTCTGAAATATCATCGACCGAATGGAGTAATCTCTCTTGGTTGACTTTCCCTGACGACGTCAACGGTAATGCAGATATAGGAAAGATGAAGGATGGAACCATGTATCCTGGTAAGGCTTGTTGCAATGCGCTCCGCAGGACCGATATAGCCTCTCTAACAGGGTTTGTGAGCGCGACATGTGAAAACGATTGGATGTCTTGGCAGACGGGTACGAAAAATAGAGCCAGCTGCCGAGCATCAATGTTACGGCGAGAAATGACGACGCTGATACTGCTTCGCGCCACTCCGCTTTTCAAAGCGACCGCTTGGATTTCATGAAGCTCGATTCTAAGACCGCGGAGTTTAATCTGCGTGTCTTTCCTCCCTAAAATGATAAGTGAACCATCGGGTAACATCCTCCCGAGATCTCCGGATCGATATAATCGACCATGTTGCGGATGCTCGATAAACTTCGTTGAAGTGGCATCAGGCATACATAAGTATCCGGATGCCACCTGATCTCCCCCAAAGCATAGCTCGCCAATGCAACCGATAGGAACCAGCTCTGTCGAGTTCGGGTCTAGAACGAAAGATGATGTGTTTTCAAAAGACCGTCCCAGGTATCGAGACGAGTCGCCTTTGGAAACTTTTCTTGCAGTGCAAATATTGGTCGTCTCGGACGGACCGTAACCTGGGCATTATTAGCAGATACTCGTATAGTGTTCAGAAAAGCCGTCATACCTTGGTAAAGATGGTCACACCACTTATCGAGCACTTCATCCGTCATGGGCTCACCAGATGTAACAAGAAATCTCACCTCGGGTACCGCGCCTGGGTCTACCAGAGATGCTACAGTGACGGTCATGCTGAGATGAGTGACGCGGAGTGTACGGATGAATCCTTCAAGGTCTTCGAATAGTATATCGTTTGTGGCTGCGCATAAGCACATCCCGTTGGCCCAGGAGAAGAAAATTTCGAAAACAGATACGTCAAACGCTTGAGAGCAAGCTTGCAGCATTCTCTCTTGTGACCTATGTGGGTATATACGAGATAGTGCCTCCAAATTGCTCAGCATGTTCCTATTCGTAACAGACACGCCCTTTGGTACTCCGGTCGTCCCACTTTGAGCAGGTCAGCAATCCGTAATCTGCACAACGCGGGATTGCAGAGTCACTTACCTTGTGTAGATAATGTAAGCCAGGTTGTCCAAATCATGGTCCAAATCAATATTGTCAGTCGGGTAAGAAGACAGTTCAGTCTCATCAATGTTAAGAATCATGCAAGTGGTTACGTCAAGCTCAGGAAATGAAGATGGTGTGTCAACGAAACAGAACATTGGCCGTGCCTGTGAAATAATCAGCTGTAGACGATTGACTGGAGTACTGGGAAGAATAGGTAGATATGCACATCCAGTCTTCAAGATCCCCAGTATAGTGCAGTACATCATCTGTGACTTTTCCATGACTATGGCGATGATACCGCCCTGCACTGCTCCCCTGCTGACGAGAAGTCGAGCTATCTGATTGGCTTTAGCATTTAGACTGGAATAAGGCATTGCGCAGAGTTCTGAATCTGAGATCGCAGTCGCAAAGTTCATCGCATCATGTGTCGGATATAAAGCAGCCGTGTTCTCAAAAAGCTTTGAGAGGCTCGCAAATGTCTTCAAACGGTTCGGCCGAGTGTTGTATTGAGAGAGTAATGTGGGGGGAAAGCCGCCCATGATACTCCGCATACTGGCCTCCTCATTTTCAACGACATGCTCGGTCAAATGGTCCAAATGATCGATGAACAGCTCTGCCTGATCCTGGGAGAATGCCTCGGTATGCCAGGTCATCTGACATACATAGCTGTCATTCAGGGGCTGTATCTCGACGAGAACTTTGGCTTCTACGCAGTCTTTATGCCAAAGCTCACGCACGTCGTCACGTTCTTGTTTACGACTGGGTAGCGTTTCCTGGTATGCGAATATGATATCGAAGAGGTTGGTAGTGGTAGCTAAGCTAGCAGCACGTTTGATATCTGTGAGTTGAAGTTCTGTATGTCGAAGGACCGATCGATTCACAGCGTGAATATTTTGTAAAAGGGTCTTAATGGAGCGATACCGATTCAAATCGACTCTAAGAGGCAACGTTTTCACCAAAGGGCCCATGATCTTCTCGATTCCGGCGATTGGGAGCGTACGTCCTGACGAGACGGAGCCGATTACGACGTCCTCGACCCCATTCAGCGCACCCCACAACCATACAAGACAGGCTTGAAATATGACCTGGGGTCCTATGCGAGTCTTGAGGGCGAAGTCTTCGATTTTCTGTGGGTTTAACTTGATTGCTTTCGATATCGTGGAGATTTGAGGTTTCGAGACATAGGTGGTTCTGAAATTTGGCATAAATCCTGGATCGCATGCCAAAAGGTGGTCAGCCCAAAACTCTTTGGCATCATCTGATTCCTGGTTATAATTGGCCAGAATGTGGTGAGAAGCAACGCGAAACTGTGGTCGTTGTATAGGAGAGAGACCTATCGACAGGCGTGACAGATCCTCTATCAGTAGGTCTATGGTCCACCCGTCGTAGAGGGCGTGGTGAAGGGTCAAAATGGCCGAGTGATGAGCTGCAGGGGTTTTTCCAGGATGGATGACCACACGCAAAGGCCGCCGAAGGAAACTTTCGCAATCAAATGGTTTCCGAGAATCATCTTCCCCGGAGATGCGAACTTGCTCATCTAGGAGCTGCGTCCAAATGACTTGATGTAGCTCGTCATCGACGAATGCGAATCCCGCTCGAAGGATCTCATTACGCTGAGCAAGATCTGAGAACCAATATTTGATCGACATCACGTTGACATGCGATGGCAGCTGGAGCGCGACTTCATTGATATACAGTCTGGGATCTTTGAGTGTTTCGGCAATCATTGATTTCTGAAGGGGCGTGCACTTCCCCACCCATTCGACATCGTGAAAACCCTGGTCCAAAACAGATTTTGGGATCGACTTGTGAGCAGGTTGCTCGCTAGGATGCGTCCCAGCCGCGCTCGTCTCGGGGCCTCTTTGCTGTAGGGTCTTCCATATGTCCCGAAGAGTGACGGCTGTTAGGATATCAGCTGGTGCGATAGCAAACCCTTCGGTCCTCAAACTCGATGCATATTGGATGGCAATCAAGGAATCGAACTTGACGGCCGATAATGGTGTCAATGGCCCAATGGGGCCCCCAAGGAGCTGGGCGGCAAGGTCGCAGAGAATCCGCTCCAACCCGTCTTTCGCCTCGCTTTCAATGCCCACGTGACTAAGAATTGTGGCTTCGTAATCCTGGATCAATTTCTTTCTGTCAATCTTGCCCGAAGGAAGCCGGGGAAACGACTGAGTGGTCACTATGTCAGTTGGAACCATGAAAGCTGGCAGCCACGACTTGCATTGGGACAGGATCTGCTTTCGCGCGTTATTCTCGTCGTCAACAGCAGCGAAGGCTATCAACGAGTTCGATACCACCGTAGCAAAGGCGCCATGGCACCCTGGTGTCCGCAGAAGAGCATGCTCAACCTCGCCAAGCTCAAGTCTCTGGCCATTGAGCTTGACTTGACCGTCGCCAATTCTGCCAAGGCACTCGATGGTCCCATCCGGTAGAATCCTGGCCTTATCTCCTGTTCTGTAGACACGTCCCCATCGTGAGGTTATGAACGAGGCAGCTGTCTGCTCTGGGCGATTAATGTAATTTGTCGCAAGTTGACTACCACCCACAGCAAGTTCCCCGATCTCACCAACGGGAAGCACCCTAAATTCGGTCAACGAGCTATCTGACGCTTGAATCTCTATCACGAAGGCAGACACCGTATCTAGAGGTACACCAATGTTATAGGTGCTGGATTTTGTCGGGAAGGCAGGTTGCAGGGTGCTTCGCTAGAAGTAAGTATGTTATCCCAATCGGGAACGATTCTCAACTTGATCACTAACCAGTGTATAGTAGCTTCAGTAGGACCGTACATTCCCCAGAGTACGCTAGTCTTCTCCCCGTTGCCGCCAAATTCCTCGATCACCGGGCGGCTGAGCATCTCGCCAATGGTCAATATCAACTGTAGGCTGGGGGCGTTCGCTCTCCTCTTCAGGAGGCTCCCGGCAACGGATGGTGTGAGTTCGCACGCATCGATCTCCAGTTTGCGCAAGATGCCAGGAAGGTCGGTAAGTAGCTCTGAACGATCGCATGCAACCAATGTCCTGCCCCTCCACAGGGGGAAGAAAATCTCGAATACAGAAACGTCAAACGTAGGTGCCGCAAATTGGAGAAACCGAGAAAACGGTGGAATGTGGAGATCGTGAGCAAGCATGGCCTGGGTAGCAGAGCCATGAGAAATCGCGACACCTTTGGGCGTTCCCGTTGACCCTGAGGTGTACATGACATAGGCCGTATCTTCCGGTACCTGATTCGGGCAAGGTCTCACTGCGGGAGATTGAGAATTTGAGACATTGAGAATGTCATCGACGCGAATAATTGCGCAAGGATTGCCGCCGCCGCTTGGGATCTTCGAAGCATATCGATCACTTACTAGGGCAACTCGGGCGTCGATGTCATGTAATATAAACTTGACGCGTTCCCCTGGGGCGTCAAGATTGAGTGGGCAAAAGGCACACCCGGCCTTCAATGCCGCTAGCAGTGCGATGTAGAGCTGTGGAGATTGAGGTATAAGCACGGGTATGATGAAAGCCTCACGATTCCCTATGCATGGTGTGTGGTCTAGGGCGTCTTGTATCTGTGATGCTAACATGTCAGATGCGAGGTGTAACTCGCGATAGGAGATAGCAACCTGATCACCCTGATCAGAGAGGTAGTCGATTGCAGGTGCGCCATCTTCGCCAGCTGAAGACACCAACTCATGCAAAAACCGAGGACCCGGAAGTCTGCTCGGGTTCGCGTTAAGGATGGACAGTCCATTTGTGTCTACGGTCGTTCCAACTTCCATTGTGACAGTTGTGGTGACTGATGGGCGAACAAGGGGGTTATCGCACACGTGTTGACACACCCCCAATCTCTCGATGGACGGTGAGAATGGTGATAATGGGCCCTTGGTGAATGTTGGATGGAGGTATCGTGATGTGCGACAAGTCAATCCCTCGTCTGAGTGGTCCTAGGATAAATGTAAGCCTCCTGTCGTGAGTGACTGTCGAGGCGTACTCAAAAAAATCGAAAAAAAAAAAAAAAGACCTGAGATACTAATACAGAGGGAAAGTTATCTAGGTGGAACATACGAGCTTCTCGATATCAGTGTATGGGGAAATGAAAGCTTATGAATGCCAATTTACCTCTTTATACCAATCCACCTTTGTATCTGGAGCATGAAGATCTCAAGCGGTATATACAAGAGGTAATCAGGTACCTGAGATTAACATCCTTCGAATGCGTAGACAGAGAGCCGGATGGATTATTCTATGCTGCAGATGCTCGCGGATGCGACTACCTAGACCCAGCAGGAAACTCGAGGGTTCCGTACCTACACCGGTGCTCTAAAAAGGAGCTATTTCCACCACAGCTCAGCCTCCGATGTGCTGATGACTTCGATAGTCGTGTTTATGTGTGACATGAAGTGGTGTGGTTAGGCACGTATCACCTGCTCGACGAGTTATTTGTAATTGCTTTCGTGTGATTGAATGAGAGCTGGGCTATTCGCTCAGAATGGAAGTCCGGTAAGACAGCTGAGAATAGTTGAAGCACGATGAGAAGGACGCTGACTGTCGGCGTACAGTGATCGATGTAGGAGCTGGGCATACGTTCGCACTGTCCGTTGGAAGATGCTGGACCCAAAGCGCTTGCTGTTTGGTTGACCGCCCGAAGCACTGAAGACGGGTTTTAAGGCTCTAATAAGGCTCTATTCAGGGCTGCCCTTCAGGCGGCTATCCCTGCAGGCTCGCTGGAAACGGCTCCTTAGCCACCTGTCGCGCTCTCCTCTGGGCTCCCTTTCGCCGACACAGAAGCCCGAGTCCTCAACTAGAACGCCGTCTTTTGCCCAGCTTCTAGGGCTCCGTTGGAAGCTACGACACTGTGCGAAATTGTTAATGCCGTGCTGCTTTGCGCGCAGGAGAAGCTGGTAGTCATTACATCACCACTTCAGCTGTCGTGAACTTGGATTCCTTACCCACAGCAGCTAGGTTAGCTACCTTCAAAATTGATGATATATCCGGTGTCTGTGAGCTTCACCAAAGGCGAGCGAGTGTATCTCTCTCATTTCTATGCATTTTGATGTGCGGCAGCACGCGCTCGAAGGCGCGCATTTCGAGTCCAGCAAATCCCGTGAACCTGCGGGTCTCATCGGTAGCTGTGACACATCATGGAGGGAAGAGAGCGTGGGATGAACCCATAATCGCTGCCCGAAGATAGCGCGACAAAAAGCGCCTTACCTTAGATGCATACATGCAGGTTGGCATATCCTTCTATTCATCGAGCGCACTTTGCCTACTGAATAGTCGGTCCCAGCTCGTGACCAAGATCCATAGCTAGTAGCATCCGGTCAGCCTGTGAACGAGAGACCCTTATGAGAGGGTTCAATACTTCGGGAGCAGTTTTGATAAGTGGCTTCCTCCCTGCTACCTCCCATTTTAATACCGAGTTATCTATCTCGTTTCCACGACATGAGCGCGACGCATGACGACCGAAGACGAGCTCACTCAATCCGTGCTGTTTACCACGTCTCAGGAAATAAATCATTCGCAATGCGACAATCAGAGCTGACCGCTCGCTGCCTGTTCGACTGGCTGTGACTAATATTGATCGTGACCTGTCGCGTTGGCAACCACACATTAGCTCAGCTCTCCCAATGCACTGGGAGATTCCAGAAACAGAACTCATCTCCGCCAGGCTTTCAATCTCTGCTAGGCTTGCTGACTGGCTACCTACGGTCGCCCGTCGTCATCTGGCACCTACTTTCCTTTTTCTTGACAGTGTCTTCGCCTCAAGGTCTGAGGGTAGAACATGCTACCTTCCTGCTTCACGAGGTTGCTCCGATTCTGGTCCAGAACCCCAGCTCCGCCAAGCCGCCCTTAACAATTGGGGGATCCAGCATGATCTTATCTGATGATCAGATAAAATTCATCACCCAATGATGCCCTCGTCTGCCCACGGAGGTGGGCCGTCCACGAATGCTACCCTGCATTGTCTTGCTACCCTCGTCGATTCAAGTCAAGTTTACATTGGTCCCTCCACTCGGTGCTTTTGGCCCTTACAGAACTTTGCCTATTCAGATACAGATCGCGAAAATTTTTCCGGACGACTCCCTGTTTGTCCCATTTCGCATCGCGTATAATACTCGTGGTTCGTTGCTGGAAGCCCGAGAGAACGTGGCCGCAGAGTATTCCCCACCGGAAGTCGTCCCACTGCCCACGACGACTTCATAGTCACGCGAAACGAAGGTTACAGGCATTGCTTTGCTCCGTCTCCTCGGCTCGCCTAGTCGTGGATGAACTCGAGACGTCTACACGGCGCTATTCCTTCTCTTGTGTCAAGTGTTTCGCTTAGGTACACCACACACAAAATGGTGGCGGGACAGGATACATAGTGCGCGGCTAGAGACTCGTGTAATGTAGAGAGTCGAATATAACGGGTTTCATGCTCTATCAACCTCGTCCGGGGCACAGGATGATCGTCTTCCGCATCTACGCGAAAAAACGACCACCTAGTGGTATGAACGTCCAAAAACTCGAGGCGCCTCTTGATCGAGTGAGTGGTCATCTTGCAATGTCCTCGTCCGCACTTGCGATTGTACGTATGTCACCACGGAAAGCATATCGAGCAGGAAGAAAAGAACGTGTCGACTGCATAAATCGCAAAACCGGCACTCCCCCTAGAAGCCGGTTATCGGCGTGGTCATCTCGGTCCTAGCGTAATGCAGATCCATCTTATCTGATCCGAAGATAATGCCGATGTCGCCAGCTAAATCTTCGAGGCCCCTCTTGGCTGCATTCAAGTTGTCTGCATCATCCATCTACCCCTGCTCGCACCCCATAGGTGCCATACTGAGAACGGCAGCACCTGACGAAGACGATGGGCATCCTACATCCCTCTGTCCGGTAACCATAGTATTTTTCGACAGCCCACGAACTGGGAGCTCCTAGTCAAGCGGGCGAAACGTTTGCTCATTGTGTCATACGTACATATTGTCTTCATCTTGGTGTCAGATATCGTCCGGTCAGCTCTCAGGCTTGTCTTACCTACTCACCTCTACTATCTGTCAGTCGCTACAAAAGGTACCGGACCGTGAACATTGCGTGTGACTGGTGCCGATGAGATCTAACGTGCCCACCCGAGGCTCTTGTAATGCTGCATAGCTTTGCTTGCTGAGCCTGAGAAGGTAGAGCAAGGCGATGACACCCTGCAGCTGCGAGTTCAAGCGCAAGCAACCCTGAACTTCAACCTTGGCCATCCTACCGTGCCCGCCAGGTGGGTTATCCATCTGTGGACCCTTCACCACAGCCCACCCTCCAGTCTCACTACGACGAAGTCTCAGAGCTGAGAGTGAAGGCTTGTGAAGGCCATAGTCCCGTCAAGTACATAGTCGGTATGTCCTTGGGCTGTTGAACCATGCGCAGGGGTCTATGATGGTGCCAGAAATTGATAACTTACGATGCAGATAGCACATGGGGACTCCACTCCCAACATTCAAATCTTGACTCTAGAAGCTATCCGAGAGAGTATTAGGTTGCGTCAGGTTCCGCATAGCAAGCAGCCCAGCAGGCCATACTCTCTTATTAACTCTGGTCACCGTCTCCAAATCCTCACTCGTGGGCAGTCGGACTTGTTTATTTCGTCGAGCGTGTCTACTATTCCTCACATCATTCTTGACCTGTAATTCGTCCTGAGAATCGTCAACGTTGTCGTTGTCGTCACCGCCAGCATCATCATCGAGTTTTATTTCACACACACTCACACATACACGCATACACAACAAATTGGATAGCACAATCACCCCCGGCCTCATCCACTTATTGCTCCTTAAGCTTGAAATTGCTGGCGCACGTCAGAGTGAATTGTTATGGCGCCTCACAGTCTAGCAGACAGCCACTATGATGGCCCAGTCAATGGGGAGCCGTCGTTTACAAATTTCTCTGCAAATTCCATGCCTGGTTCGGACCGCTTGACCGGTAACCAGGCTCCTACGACTGACTCTGCTCGTAAGACCTCGCATTTGCGGAGCTCATCACTAGACGACGTCCACGATCTCATCTGCGTCGGATTTGGTCCGGCAAGCCTGTCCATTGCCGTTGCTCTCCACGACGCGATTGACGGCGGGAACATCTCGACGTCTGGTTCCTCGTCCACTCCGAAAGTTCTTTTCCTGGAGAAGCAGCCGCAATTCGCCTGGCACGCCGGCATGCTGCTCCCCGGCGCCAAAATGCAAATTTCATTCATCAAAGACATGGCTACCTTGAGAGACCCGACATCCAAGTTCACATTCCTCAATTATCTGCACCAGAACGGACGGCTCGTCGAGTTTACAAATCTCAGCACGTTCCTCCCCGCTAGAATCGAGTATGAGGATTACCTCCGTTGGTGTGCGGGCTTTTTCGACGACGTGGTGCGGTATGGCAGAGAGGTAATCTCTGTATCGCCCGTCCCGCCAGCCGACCCGACTGATGCTGTGTCTGTCTTCAACGTGACATCGAGGAACGTCATGTCCGGACTCGTTTCTACACAGAAGGCCAAGAATGTAATCCTGGCCATTGGCGGGCAGCCGTCGATACCCAAATGCCTCCCTTCGAGCCATCCCCGCGTCATTCACTCCTCCCAGTACGCACACATGGTTCCCAAGATCCTCAACCGGCCAGATGCCCCCTATCGCGTTGCTGTCATCGGTGCCGGCCAGAGCGCTGCCGAGATCTTCAATAATGTCCAAACTCTCTACCCCAACTCCCAAACATCGCTTATCATGCGCTCTGAATTCCTCAAACCCAGTGACGACTCTCCTTTGTAAGCAGATTCCCAAAACACCATTTCCTGTAGATACGTTATCTGTGCTCGATTGTTAACAAAATGACAGCGTCAATTCCATCTTCAACCCGTCGTATGTGGACTCGCTGTACCCGCGGTCCGCAGAGCGCCGCCAGACCCTCCTCGCGGATGCGCGAGCCACCAACTACGGCGTAGTTCGCCTGGAACTGATCGAACACCTATACGAGCGCATGTATCATCAACGCCGCGATCTAGGCACTGACGAGCGGAAGTGGCCGCACCGGATCCTCGGCGGAACCGAGATCGTGGGTTGCGACGAGCATGCCGCCGAGAGCGACCGGCTGCGCCTGATGGTCCGGCCCGTGTACAGCGCCGGCGCTAACGCAGGAGACGGCAGCATGCATGACATGGGCAGCGCTTTGGTGGGCGGGGAGATCTTGGACGTCGACCTCGTCATCTCTGCGACGGGCTATAAACGCCAGTCTCACTTGACCATGATCGAGGAGATGGCGAGCTTGTTGCCGGACGCGCATTCGCCGGCGGCCAAGGTGAACGGTGTCTCCGTGAACAACGGCGTGACACCCACGTGCAAGATTCAAGACCGCACTGTCAAGGTAGCGCGCGACTACAGCGTGCAATTTAATCCTGGTGCGGTCGCGAAGGGGTCAGGGTTGTGGCTTCAGGGCTGCTGTGAGGGAACGCACGGGGTAAGTGGACTCATCTATTCGACTCTTTCTTCTAATGTTTGTATCTAATCGTTTGGCAGCTGAGCGACACTTTACTGTCTATCTTGGCGGTTCGGTCCGGCGAAATCGTCGATTCGATCTTCGCCCAGGGCCAGCCCTCGAAATAACCAAATTACAACATTTTATCCTGGTATTATGTACCTACACAACCCCCTAGGGACGAGGATTTGGAGGGCTTGCGGCGTAGCGGAACTTGCAAAAAAGTGGTTTAGATGTGCACTACATTGGTACTAGATACACCTCCAGAAGGGCGAGACCACGGTCTTGAAATTGATTTGGTTACGGTCAAATATGATACTCAGTGCGAACGAAACCCAAAGGGTCATGGTCCCAATGGAGCGGTTTTTACACGGTGAAACCCGGTGCCTCATGAGGGCCTCACGGTGACAAGCTGTAATAACTTCCTCTCGAAAGCAGTAAGAGCTATACGTTGGCGGAGGCCCCGAATTATCCATCTTCATCAGGGTGTACAAGAAGACGCTGTCTCGAAGCATATCGCCTAGACGCACGTACATTGGTAGGCAAATGTGTCGCGCATTGATCCGCGCTCAGCATGGAATTATCGTCTCAATCACCCTGAACCATGTGCGCAATTGAATAGGTGTCTCTTCACCAAGAAATCAATAGTCAAGCATAAGTGTTGAGCTACTGCCTTTCTCCTTTGGAGAGCCCGGTTTTTGGAGCCAGCAGCATTCGGGGTCGCATGCTGATATTGATAGATCATCCTCTGTCACGGCTGAAGGTCTTGCTTATCGTGAGCAGATATAGATGCAAGATGCGTCTTCAACACTTTGGAGCGTTGATGTACACATCGGTTGTTGCAACCAGCTGAAAAGCCGCCTGCAGGTATCACGCGCAGTGCGCCACGAATGATGATGCTAATGTTGTTGCTTCATTGGCACTGCGACCATTCCCGAGTAGGTAGTTAAACAACAAAGTGCGGGGTATCTAGAATGAGTTAAGCCCGCTCATCAGTTTTGGTGAAGCACCTGAAGCACCTGCCAGACTGCCTTGACTGCATGCTTGCAGGTGCCTTATCTAATAGTTACCTTGACTGCGCAGATGTTTGCGCACCTGCAGCTGATGTTTGGCTTGAAGCAGGTATTACCTTGCACGCCCACGGTGAGTAGTAACTAGCAAGTAGGTCTGGAAGCTTGGCTTGCCCAGAATCTCGAGGCTGGTTGCAGGAAAGTTCCCAGTCTGAGACCACTGTGACATCATCTCCATCGCTAGATCCGTTAGGTCGTCCCTGATTCAGCTTGCTTGGTCTGTCTTGGTTGCCTCCCACCTCAAGCAGCTGATAACCGGTTACGCAAGCAGAGGAATTGAGGAATTCCATGTATGTGTTTCCTTTCTCTACCTATTTCCGTTGGAATTCATTTCTTCTCTTCCACTTCATCATTCTAAGCAAACCTAGTATACACCTCTACCTACTATACACTACAACTCTGCCCCCTCACCCCAGAACACCCAATCATCCACCATGGACTTCGTGAACAAACTCACCGGCGGCTCTAAAGAGCAAGGAAGCGAGCAGACACAGCAATCTAGCTCCGGTTCCAGCGGGGGGGGCTTCATGGACAAGATCAACGGCATGGCTGGTGGCGGAAAGGAGAGCGAGAAGAACGAGGATGCGCTTGACAAAGGTACGTCGAGGCACACGTGCAGTCTCGTGCTTTGCGGTTTTACTGACTTTCCCGTTCGTCAAACAGGTGTCGACTTCGTTCAAGAGAAATTCCTCGGCCAGGGCGACCAGAGCAACGAAAGCGCCGCCGAGCAGGCCAAGGACGAGCAGATCTCCGACTTCATCCGTGACCAGTACAAGAAGCAGACCGGCTCAGACATGCCCATCAAGGACAAGGAACGATTCTGATACTCGAGCGTTGAGTAGTGGTGAGATGGCGCCGTAATAGGCGCGAAAGACCATTGCCGCAGCACAATACCCTGCGGATATTCTGGCCGCCTAGAGTAGTAATATATTCCTTCCGTTCATACCTATATGGCTGGCGTAATCGATGCACGATCCAAGTGAGAACAACTCCGTAGTGTCACCGAGGCAAATTCGGGACGACCGCCAGCCCAAGCATTTGAAGCCAGACCAGTATGCAACCACCACAAAGGGGCAACCCTCCTCTCGTGTGTTGACAGAAGTGGAAGCATCTCGTTCGCGTCACCGAAGTCGCATTTTAGGAACACTTTGCCCCGAGGTCCAGCTGCAGCCGCTTAACTGCATTGCAATATTCATTCGATCATAGTGTGTGGCCTATACAAATCTCTCTGTTGAGTTTCCAGCATCGCAAGAAGCGCTTCCGCCCACTTAAGAGCGATACTGTTCCTCGATACGGCAATCATGGAGCATTGGCTGCTCTCAACTACCGCGTCAACTACATCCGTGGTTTCAGTGACAACCTCATGCGTATAAAACCAGTCACCGGGTAAGAGTAGCTTTCTGGTGGTCCATTGTGACTCCACGTCACGAACACATCCTCTAGTTTTGCTCTCTCCCGGTTGCGAGAACACTATTTTCCGGCCCATTCGTACAAGCTTCCTTATACGGTCAGCAGTCAGGTCTTTAACGCTTGGTCGACAAACTGGGTCCTGCTGTGACGGCCCTCTCCTCGCTCCACCAACCGAGACAAATCCATGAACGACGAAGTAGATGGTGCTCGTAGCCTGTTGCTCATCCATACGGCATCCTTGTGGCTCGGCGATAGCTCTAATCTCTTCTTGAAGGCATCCTGCAATGTCACGACCAGACCACGTGGGCAGGCATGCGAGCGCAGCCGTCCATTGCTGAGGTGTGAACATTGATTCGAAGCTCATAGGAATCTCTTGCTTGCTGTGAATGGGTGTGGCTGGCTCACTATCAACATTATCTCAATGCGGGGATTATGAATGAGGGATGCTCACGGTGTTGCACTTCCCGATACCAAGCCATCACTTCGCTGTGGCACGAGAAGGCGGAAATGGAATTCCGATTTCCACCGTCTGAATCATAAGCCCACGTCGGAGGTACACCAGCACGATCCAAATCTGCGTGTACCCCGGATCCGGCATTGATCCCCGACACGACGAGCCGAGTATTGGGATGGGTGGAAAAAATCTTCTGGCGCCTCTGTTTGAGAAGTTGGGACACGCTCGACTCAATACAATGGACTTCTTGTAGGTCAATCACTATGAGGCCCTTTTGCTGGTCGAGCACACGTATAACAGCATCCAAGCCATGCTCAAGAGATGGACTCGTACCAAAGACTGCATCAAGCGGTCAGCAGGTGCAATCTATCATTTCCTTTCATGTAGGGTCACACTACAACTATAACCAGAGAGCGAGACGAGCGCAACTGGCGATGATCCGCTTTCCTGGAATGTAGGCTCGGGAGCCACAGAGTTCTCTGTAATATCAGTTGAGATTCTGATATGATGAGGTCGACTTCTGCGGGTGGCAATGTTCTCCAGCGCGATCTTCAATGGCTGCCCGTGCCAGTGCGGCCCACCGTGATGTCTTAATGGACTTCGGGGGCAGAGATCATCGACGCGGACTTTCTAATTCAGGTCAGTGATGGTATTCGGATATGATGCCGCCTTCTGTCAAGGCGCACAAACCGTATCAATGATGCCGTAACCGAAGTGTATAAGGAGCGTCAGGGCGAGACCAACACCAAGACCAATCGCAAAACCAATGAATGTGCAGGAGAGCAATGTGCCGATGACCACCACGAATTCGGGCCCGGAAAGGGACCTAAAAGCGACGAATGTAGCCTCTGATGCTAAGTCGAAGCCTATGAAGCACACCAGCACCCCGGCCGCTATCGTTGGAACATATGGTAGGATGGCGGGTTGGACGAAAAGCAGAGAGCTTGTCAAGACGGTCACGGCGAAAGACTCCCATCGGCCGCCACGGGCTTGTGTGAACAGCCTTGTGTATGAGAACACCTGGTACGGATTAGACCTTGGATGCGTAGTACCTATCCTCATTGACTCACTATCAGGTTGGGTATGGACCCAGTCAGACCAGCCATGATGTTTCCCGCACCATTTCCCAAGAGCTCGCGATTGACGTCAGCCGATTCTGTTGGTAATGTCTGGTTCATGGCTGAGATAGCGATGGGAAGATTGAGCACCCTAATAAGAACCAAGATGGCGATGCTTGAGGCAGACTTGTAGATAGCATGCTAGTGAACTTTTGACAAGTCATAGAGCCTCCAGTAATTAGTCAAAGACAACATTTGAGAGAGATTTGGCCGCGTCGCTTCCATAAAAAGCCAACCTTGCCGTTGTAGGACCCTCATCCCTTGTTCGTCATGCTGCCCAGCAGCCACCGCGCCGACCCAGAAAATGGTCACCACGAGGAAGATGCATGTAGGTATATAAAGTGGATGGTGTGGAAACCCCTGGGCTTTCTTACAGATCGTCTCGAATCTGATAGCCACGATCATGAGCAGAGCCGGCATTATGGTGGCAAATAGCAGCCCCAGGTGCCGCAGCTCGAATAGGATTGACAAAGAACCGTTTAAGTCGAGATCCACGGTTGAGTCTGTAGGCAGTGTGAGCTGTAGGCCAACAAGAAGGAGCCGAATACCGATACTGCCTGTCACAGTGCCCGGATTAGCAATGCTTTACCCTGCCGGTGAGCCTTCGATGAAGGAATTTTCACCTACCTATAACGTCGGTAAGAACGGTAGGTGGGAAATAAGAAATGATGAACCCCCAGCGGAACAGCCCAACCAAGAAGAATACGACACCCATTATGAGACTGCATAGAGCATAGGCAGTGAGAATGGTTGGAACAACAGCGTCTGCTGCATTAGGACCAAGGGCCACCTGGATCTTCATTGCGACTTGGCGTAGGAAAGGAAGAACCTCGATCAACATGGATCCAAATGCGCCTTTCAGTCTTGATCCTCTGAAAGTCAAAGCGAGCTGGCTCGTAACGATGCTCACGAGGAAAATCGCCATGCCAGCGGCCTGAACCTCCTCATTGTCAGCTACAAGGCCAGTCGGGAAGACCAAGGTGCCCGTAGAAACAAGATCGAGCAGGTTGAAGATGATACCCAATATTACTGCTGGTACTCCCCTGGATATCCTTTTCAGTAGGAACAATGCGAGGTGGTATTGCTTTTGCGCCATCTTGCGACTCTTCTCCCATGCTGGTCAGGAGATATGTAGTAGAGCCAGGTGCACCAGCTCGTGAGATTGTAGGATAAAGGAAGGAAGGATAACGGAAGCCTATGGTAGATAGTATAGAGAGGAATGCGAACAATATTCATACTATCACGCCAATTTAGCAGCCTTTCCCAGCTTCTCCAAGATAGAAACTTAGACTACCTCGGGACCCATCACAACGGCATGCGTATAGCCTCCTTGACCTTAACCACGCCGATAGCATACATGCAACGGAATGCGGTGACAAATAGGCACGTACGCGTCACCAATCCCAGCTCATGGTAACAGAACCGGGTCCAGTGATTGTCACCAAGCAAACGGGCGGCTCAAGCCAACATCGTGACCCCATGTCATCCCAGCCAGATGGAACCCAATCAGAGAACGTCTCCAAGCCAGCATGGCGAAGGACCGCACACGATGACGGAAACGCTAGCCCCCAAGGAACGTCGAGGTGAAGTTTTCATCTAATTCTAGATTCTCGGCCCCTGTGTCTTGTCAACTTAGAATTGGTCATGGTCATCGTACCTGCTCGCCCCCAAGACGTGCCCTTGTGGCCTATCGTCAAAACGATTCTGATGATCTGACGCGAGCTCAAATACGAAGTGGTCTATAATGCCATCAGTTCGTGGTTGGGCATAGTAATGGCCCGGGGTGACAAGATATATTAAATGAACCGCCGCAAATCCGTGCCGACTCGGGATACGTCTTGTGTTTGACAAGACCATGTGACGATTAGCAATTCTTGGAGCCGAAAACGAACCTGTGTTAAACGGGGGCGATCTCGAACAATGCAAAGAATAGTTTTTGGCACATGATCCTGGCCGATTTCCGGGGGTTGGATCTCGAGTCTGTGGGTTGCAAGTAGGTGTCTTTTTCGTCACAGTACTCCCTTGCGTCAACAACCGATTTGGAAAATATTATACCCATCACGTACCAGTTATTTTCATTCATCTTTCGTCAATACAGTCGTTTCCCCTCCATTTATGAGCTATTTCAGACAGCCCCCTCAGCTCGGCCTGCATCGTATCGAGGCCATTTGGCGTGCTGATTGCTCGCATGCACGACATAGCCTCTCTGCCGTACGAAGACCAGATATGTATAGAAGACACTGAAAGATGCATGAGAAGACGAGGCAGGTGACAGCGTGCAAATGACGCTTGTTCACATGGGCTATATAGATGGCAAAGAACTAGTCCTGAGTAATCGTACAGAGTCAGGGGACGCAGACCTCATTGTGGAAAACAGCAAGTTAAGGATAGTTAACTAGTCTCAAATTTTGAGGAACTCAACCAATGTATAGAAAGTCATTTTTCTATTGAAAAGTGCCATACCATCTGTTTGAACATATGAATCATCACCAGCTTCTCTAGCAAATAAAATGATATAGATACGGATGTAAGAAAAACAATCCAGCATCGGACAAATAGCAGCATACCGTGGCTAGCGGGTCATCTAATCAGTCGCAACTCTTGGAGTGCCTCTGCTAACTTGGAATAATGAGCGTGTTAATTGAATTGGCAGAGCGCTGGAGGAAAGCTGCCAATGTCAATCGGCCCATCATATAACTACCGCCTTCAACGTGAATATAGCGGGTAAAAATCTTCTGTTCATTGTAGAACTGTTAAACTAGCTGTAAGAGGTATAAACATGAACGAATAACCTCTATTAACGTCTGCATCTAGTTATGATGGTATCGTAGCGCGGCGCAAAGAAACCCAACACCAATGACATCAGGCATAAACATCTGAAACGTAAAGTAAGTAGCTGAAGGCTCCAGACAAAGACACAGAAAGCGCGACGGGCAAAGTGATATCTCTACATCTATCGATATTGCCCCCTGATGATGCTTTTGTCTAGTACAAAGGAAAGTATGAGGGTATGGAAAAGAGTGAGTTTTCTAGCGGGAACGCCCAGAAGTGCTACGAATCTCAGCGTCCTCGTCCTCGGCCTCGGCAAGCTTCTTGCCCGGCAGCCTAATGGCCCTATCCAGCGCCACGGGCAGACCGCGATGCCGACCTCGCAGCATAACGAAAATCATCACGATCTTGCTGCCCGTGTACATGCCTCCGCTGAAGCTGTAGCTCTGGTCCGGCAGGCCGATGCTGATGCCGATATTGGTGTAACCCGAGATGATTTCGAACAGGATGGTGAAGACGCTGTACGTGACCGGATCCGTCAGCGAGTGCCGCGTCTCAATCATCGTGATCACGAAGAGCGCCAAGGCTATCCACCATACGTCGTGACTGAGCTGGCCGCGCAGCTGCTGCGAGACGAGTGGCGGTGCTCCGGCCGTGGGGACTTGGCTGCCGAGAGAGTGGACCGAGGCTTGACCGAAGTCCATAGTCTTGGCTCGGCGGAGCGGTGCGATCTGGGGTTCTGATGCCGCAGGGGCAGGGGCAGTGACACCCACGCCTTGAAACGATGTCATACGCCGCTGGAGCTGGCGGCCTACGAAGGCGGTGCTTCGCCGACCGGCTGCGTAGACCTTGTTTATCGATCTAGTCGTGGTGGTCCGTGACATTCGGGACCCCTTAGTCTCGCTGGCGGATAATGGAAGTCCCATTCCAGACTGGTGCGGGTCGTCGGTCTCTGTCTCGTCGGCGCCAAAAATGCTACTGCTCGCGGAGTGGAGCTGCTCTTCTTCGGCCTGATCGCCTTCATAGATCCCCAAAGATCGCTCCTCGTACACATTCGTATTCCGCATGGTGATGATGTGAGGATACGCTGCCGTATAGTAGAGTATGAGCCAAAGGACTAATACATCAAAGTTCATCGCAGAGGGTGATACAATGGCGTATCCTCCCGAGGGAATCGCTATTCACAGGCAGTTGGTCAGTTCAAATCCGTTCGTAACATGGTCCAAATAAATGTCCGCACTACTTACAAAAACCCTGGAAGAGTGCATCGAAAACACGCTGGCCAAGAGGAATGGCCTCCATGGTCGGGTTACCGATGCTGAGAATAAGAATCAAGAACCAATTGGCCAGCACAAAGCCGCCAAAAGTGGCGACAAACATCAGATTGTCTTTGGCAGGGAAAAGACTAGTATAGACACGGCGAGGAAACTTGAGAATGAAGTCGAAACCCTCTTTCCAGACGCCATATTCTTGTTGTTTAGAGAAGATATTGAGCAGAGACGACATGGTCCATATTAAAAAGCGCATGAATACCGGGAAAGCCGCCGGTCCTGCCAGCGACAATATGGTGACGACTGTGAGCAGGAAATAGGACGATTGAAAAGGCACAAATCCTGCATCCAGCAGGGTGAAGCCAGCATTATTATAGGCTGAGATGGCGAGGAAGATACCAGCCCACCATGGATTCTGAGCATTGACAGCGGCAATATCAGCAGCGTAGACAGACATCCACGCGCCAAGGGCGATCGCACCAAAGAACTGGAAAAGCACAAAATATACCATGACGAAAAATGAGAGGAACTTTAGCGAGCGATACTCGACACCGCCGAGGTATTCACGCTGGTCGTCGGATAGATTGAAAAACTGGCCGTTTCTGCCGATGTTGCGCTTCTGCTCGTTGAGAAATGTCTGCACGTTGAACCCATCGTATGTCGTCCTCGACTCGGCTCCTTGTGGTCTTGGACCGACTGAGGTCCTTCGATGGGACTGTTCGGTATGCGTTTGGTAGATAGACACACCACTTGCCGCCGACGGACCATCAAAGGACTTTCCCTCGCGGATGGGTTCGAGGAAGCCGACATGGTTTTGATTCTGG
Source organism: Xylariaceae sp. FL0016 (assembly GCA_022578815.1). NCBI lineage: Eukaryota > Fungi > Ascomycota > Sordariomycetes > Xylariales > Xylariaceae > Xylariaceae sp. FL0016. The sequence goes on from MU388796.1 coordinate 71,221, forward strand.
CCGGCAGGACCTCCTTGCTTTTCCCCGGTGATAGTTGGGAGCTGCTCGGCGGACGTCGTGCGTGCTGTAGCACCAAGACCTGCACCAGGTCGGGACTGCTGCTTAGTCGGCGGCTGGGCCTTTCCGAAGGAGGACATGACCTGTATGCCAATCATGGCTCCAGTCATGCCCACGATAGCGCTGGTTCCTGATACCTTCTTCCTCTTTGCGCGCTCCCTCTCGACAATGTCTTCAAAGCGCTTCTCGAAGATGTGCTTCCGGAAGGCAACCGTGACCCAAGAGATCAAGACTTGACTTCCCATAATCATCAGGATGCACAGCTCGACCTGCTGAAAAGTGGTCAACTGGCTGACGTTGATGGTGTTGAGACCGGAGTTGGTGAGCGCCGACATGACCATGAACAAGCTATCCCACCAACCGATGCTGCGGGCTGGCGAGGAGGAACTCCAAAATATCATCGCGGCCAGGACGGAGGTGATGATGAAGTAGGCATAGTGCAGCGTGATGAAGTTGACAGGCGGTACGTATGGCTTGATAGCGTGTCCGGCCATTACCAGCTTACGCTGCAATTCGGGGTGCTGCGCGCTGAAGTTGTCCCACCACAGCGGCGGCATGGCGGCGGTTGCACGATCCACTGCTCGCCGTTGTCGTTGCCCTGATGGAGATTCGCCTGCCCAGTGTCCAAAGATGCGTCGAGTCGTCGCAGCCGGCGCGATGAGTCGCGGTCGCTTCAAAGCTGGGACTAGTAGTCAATGTCAGAGAGTGACGGAGGGCGACGGCGGGATCGCCAACTCTCCAGCATATAGATCCGGAGCTGCTGTCAGTGTCAGGGGATGGTCGTGCTATTTTCGCATTGGCGCGCAACTGGTCACGGCACGGGCCGCAATGCAAATGAGGCCCTACCACGTATGCTTCTGCGACCAATGCCCCGTCTAGTGCATGAATCCGTCGACACACAACAGATTGGGGGTTATGCGCTTGTACCCCAGCCAGTAAGCCACGCTTGCCAACAGCCGTCCAGGTATTGGCTTGGTTCACTGCGACGGCGCAGGCAAGCCCTATTGTGCGAAGCTGAGGCTGGAATCGCTGGCCCTCTCGCGGAAGCCCTGAGTGTCGTGTCGAGTGTAAGATAACAAAGCGGAGTGTCGGAGCGGTGAGAACGTACCTGCGCCGGCAGGACCGGTGACGAGAGAGCAGCACCTCGGACTGGATGCTGCGATAGCCGTAGTCACTTGGTGAGTTGAAATTACAGGTGGGAAAATGCAGTTAGCGAAACCCAGGGCCCCGGATGCTTTGGTTGCCTCCCAGTGGTCTGCGCGAGATTCGGAACAGCTTCGATGTTGGGTCTAGCTTTGGGGATTTATGCAAGACAATACTCAGTCGTATGCCAGCAGAACATCTCTTGCCACAACATTGATCTAGGCACTTGCTCTGTGTAGATGGAGTCCCCTTTCCATAGGTGTCATTTATCTCCTCATGCACATGAGCCATGAGGTCAAAGGCGAAAGACTCCATTCCAAAGCAACACGGAGGAGAGTCTTACAATTTCGGTCCATGCTGTTTTCAGCCTTTGCGCACAAGAATGAGATGTCTCATGTGGACTTTTTCATGGCAATGGAGATTCAAGTTGCACGAGGACGCCATTCCCGGATCTCTTGAAAGCGTGGCGTTACCGCAACCCAACGAGATGCTGGGTCGGGGCTCCAATGTCATTTCCCGTGGCCCAAGGCAGCAACGTTCTAGGTTCGCGACAGGCATCGTGAATGGTTCGCTATGAACTCATAAGCTGAAGGGATGGATCTGTAGACGAGGACATGGTCTATAAGCTCTACTTCGTAATTCTTCTTGCGGTTCCTCTTCTCCCTAGAGCCTTGGCTTTCCTGCGTGCAGGCCATGTTGCTTTTGACTTGACAAAAGCTTGAGGGAAGGGACGATATTCTATGATATGCATAGTTATATCCGGTGCTAAGCAAATTTGTCAAGCCAAATGTCAAATCGCCAACGGCATTATTTCAAAGAATTGCAAGGCATATGTCACATTCTATGCCAAGTTGGCTTGCCAGAGCTTTGGCTGCCTGGGGCGATTTGCCTATTCGTCATGTACACGACTTCCCTAGGCGTCACATCGACTCTGCGTCTCTGCCTCTTGCATCCAATACATCCTGGGCCTGCGAAAGCCCATTGCCCCGTAGGTTACGCGCTGGGTTCTAGTGATGACACAATGTCAAGTCAACAGTGCCCGCCGTGCTACAGTTGAATATTAGGGCAGTCTATACACATGCAGCCTTGATGGCTCCCCTACGTATCTACTACGGCTGGTCAATCGTCAACTTCACATCCTTAATGTCCCTTACACCAATTACCTGAACGGGGCATCTCATAATCTCATCTTGAAGTGTAGGACTGTGAACCATAATCATCTCGTTCGAGATATGCGGACAGGTGACAACCTCCATCAACTACTGTATGTGTTTATCTGAGCTTCGCGATATCCTCTGGAAACTCAACATAGCAACCCACGCATCCTGTTCATTGCTCGTGGCGCTCCATACTGACAGTGCTCTGTCGATCAGCAGGGTAGTTGATCTGTCCGTTTCCAACGAAGACAGCTATGTGATGAGGCTGGATAGAACAAAGGCCAGACAAGTCGGGCATTAACGTGAAGCAAGTATGGAAGGTGGTCACACGCTCCAACCTACATCTTAGCGGGTTGCAAGTGGAAATCTGACGTACGGTTTGATAACATTGCTTACATGCTCTTCAAAATATGCCCAGAGAAGTAGTTCCATTATACAGTATACATATCTGTGCTAGGCCCGAAATTTTAATGATAATGTTCAATTGTCAGGGTTTTCTAGTACTCTAGACAAGTTATCTCGATCCCAAATTGTGTTTGATTTTGCCAACCTCGCTAAAAAAGGGACCAATGAAATGCAGAAACGCCCGCCGATGTTACCTACAACCAGTATGATGATTAAGAAAATATATATCTGATGAGAACTATGGGTGCCCTTTCACATCGGGCCGCTTCCGAATAAACTTGCACATCTTCACAGGGAATGCCGCGCATGCCCGAAAGGCACGAAAGCGCATCGAGCGCGTCTCCATGAATTCCCCGAGGCCAAGTCGGGCATCCAGGATAAGATCATCTCCTGTTTCGAGGATCCCTCCTCTGCTAGAGCGATCTCATACTTCCCCTGACGCGGTGGCAACTCTCTTTTCGTAGCCCGCGTACGGCCTGTTGCGCAACGCCGCGCGGAGCGTCGACTCAGGCCGTTGGGACCAGACACTGAAGTTGCTATCGCTGTAGGGGAACAGCACCTTGTTGCGGGGGTTCTCGACGATGTCGGCCATGCGAGCCTTGGGACGGGCAGCGATGGTCTCCATGTCGATGACGATCTGCTGGCAGAAGAGCTCGAGGGGCAGGTCGTTGACGTCGTTGCCGAAGGGGTTCTCGATCTCGTGTCCGATGAACCATATGCCGAGGATGATGTAGGAGGCAGCCACGGTCGCGGGGATCGTGATCCAGCCAAGCGAAAGGAGTAGCTGGAAGGGCAGCAGGAAAACGTAGAGCCACGTGATCTGTGAGATGGCAATGGCGTAGGCGATAGGCAACGGTGTATTGAGCACGCGCTCTGTGTTGATCATGCAGTCGTTCAAAGCGGCTAGGCCATTGTCTATGGTATTGGTTAGCGTGGTGTCATCCATGAGAGCACTCGGCAGGACTTACAAGCTGCCGTCTGCTGCATGCCGACCGGGAGCTGTCCATTGCCCACAAGCTCGTCTGTATAAGCTGTGAGGTAGCATAGGATCTCCAGAGGGAGGTTTCCGAGAGGGCTTTGGGCGCGCTTCATGAGTTTGCGCGGGTTCGACTGGGCGAAGGACAAGCCGAGGTTCTCACCGACGGCCTTGAACATCCCCTGCCTCTTCGGCTTGAGCGAGTCTTCTTCTGTGGCAGACTTGGCGAAGGTGTCGATATGGTCGATCAATTCCACGAGATCATCATAGTATGTAAATGGCTCGAATCGCAGCTTGTGCTTGAGAGAGATGGCGTATGCGATGAGGAGGTTCATAGCAGTCCTAGAAACACGGGTCAGTCATGATCTAACTTCGATCGCAGCTAGATACGACTCTTGACATGGTCAATGACTTACAGTTTCCCCAGTATATCCTGTTTGGTACATTCCGGGCGCTCCAGAGCATGTAACCAGTAGACTCGGCCGAGGGATTGGCACGTAAGGATGAGCTGACCCCAATACCTCCGGCCTTCCGCATATCGCTCGTAGGCTGTCGAACTACGGAAAGACAAGCCCAGACCAACAACGAAACCGGTGATCGTGAGAAGGATGGATTCGATGCCGAGATTGACGCCAGGTACCAGTTGCGAAATGACTGTGATCAACGTCGCCCATGCAGCAACGATGAGTAGCGGAACGATCATCTTGGGCAGAATGCTGCCGTGCATCTGAAGGAAAAGCGGCCATTTCGAATGTTTCGCAATATCACGGGGACCAGCCTGTTACACTACAAGTCAGCAAGACGGTGAAGTTGGGAGCTCTGGGATGTTCTGTCTTACAAAATAGTCATCCAGGTCAATGCTGGTGTTTTTGCGACTAAATGGATTCGGCGTGACAGTGGTCCTCTTCGGAGAAACAGGGTAGGCATCTGACTGAATATGCGAATCGCCCTTCTCAGCTTGATGAGCAGGCTGGTGAGGAGCGCCCGGTTCGCCCGCTATCGCGTGGACCGCGGCTCCGCCACTCGGTGCTGCACCGCCGTCGTCTGCCATTGTGAATCAAGCTCTCAGAAGTTAAGAGACAAAGGGACGATGTATGAATCAGGAAGACCAGCCGGTTCTAGTCCTTTGGATAATCAAGACCCAATGAATGGAGAGACAGAATAGTTGCGCCTCGATGATTGCGGAAAACGACTTAGTCACCGCGAAGATATAGTGAATGGAGTCCGGCTTAGAGTAAGAACAAGTCGAGCCTCGTAACGTGCGTGATACTTATATACGGGTAATTTTCCAGCCCCAGATGAAGTTGAATTTTTCGTATTACTTTCGCAGCTAGTAGACTGCCATGGCCCCATCTTCAAGGTGGCGAGGTACCCTGCTTTAATATCTAGTCAGGCTCGTTCCGTGTTGGTGAGGGCTGTCCTTTGGCTCTGTCTCATAGCAGTCCCTGCAAACCCCTGACGGCGATTTCATCCTCCCAGGGGTACATACATGGTAGCTTCTATGCAGTCAGCGGGAGGCGAGTGAACCAATCGAACCGGGCTGCAGGAGTTGAAACGGGGGCCAGCCCTGTGAGGGACCAATCGTACCGGGCCAGCCGCGCTGCTCATTGAACATTGGACAAATGGAATGCCGCGGGCTACGTGGTTCACCTCCCAGAATAGGAGCTTGGTTTTCCCTAGCTGCCAGCGGAGCCAAGGGCTGGTCCGCCCGCGTGTCTCAGGAGGTGGTATTCCGGGGTTTGGCTTTTCGAGTCTTCAACGTTGGTAGTCGTTTTGAAACACTTGCACATCATCGCGAAAGCGAATTAGAAGGTTCGAAGCCCGACGAGCCCTCGGTAATCGCTTCGAGCCACGTAAACTCGTCATCTCAATTTACAGTGTTTATAGTGACAGCTGAAGCATGAATCAGTCCATGACCGACCAATACCTACGACAGGGTTTGATGAGACGGCAGCGTGCGAAGATTAGGTAATGTTCAAAGCTCTGGAGATTGCCGGGCTTAGGAAAGGCGGCGGGTGCGCTAAAACGTTCAGACGAGCAAATTGCCAGTAGCAATTCTTCCCCCTACCAACCCGTACTGCCCCATACTCTACTCGTAACGTCGACTAACCCAGTGCAGTGGTTATGTTCAATGCACCACCTGATCTCTGTTTACCACCTGTTCCAGGATAAGCCCTTGATGGAGGTCGATGTGCATTATCCTATTTTCCGAAGTGCATAGTGAAAATAACAAAAATTATGTTTACTATTTACTGCAGGGCACTATCCAGCACTAATAAGACCAACAGACGGAAGGGTCAGTTCGAATGACTCTCTCTTCGCCTCAAGTACGATGCAGGTGGGAGAAAATTGCCCGTAGAAGCCGTAACAGTCCGAGCCGCAGTTATGCACATCCTGAAGCAGCCCCTGCGCTGCGTGCTGCAGGGATAGGGAGGAGCTTCGCGCCAGAAACTGGAGATCGCAAAATCCCATCCCCCAAATCCCCCATCCTCCGTTTCCGCCCCCCAACCTATCGTGTACGAAAGGGGCAAGTCATCGTCGCTCAGTTGAAAGGGTCCTGTCTGTGAACACTTCACCGCGAGGTCTGCAGCTCATCATCGTATAGAATACCTCTGGGAATGCTGTGCCTGATGAATGGTAATGAATTAGAATGCTGTCTGTATATTAGTGGCTCTGTGGCGGCGGCAAGTGAGAATTTGGCTCGAATTTGTGAAAATTGGCGGTAGTTAGCTTGTGCAATTTCAGCTTCACTAATCCCCCCTGTTTGTCGGCAGCATTCCTAACACACGGACAGACAGGATTGTAGCTCTTGCAAGATAGGCTAATAGCAAAATCCACGGAGGGACCCTGGTTGTTCTGGACTCTGATACTCTGTAGATATTCTCATCTATGGTTTTCAAGATAATGTACTAGTAGTTGAGAGGGTGCATAAGTTCTGACCTCAAACATAATCTACACGTTTCCTTTCTTATGTATCTCCATACCTGTTGTGTGAAGTCATGTCAAGGAAACTCTACTCAAAACGCCCATTCCCAACTCCAGATGCTCGACGCCGCGCCCAATCCCTCGCAATGCAATGTGACACGAAACAATCCCACCGGTAAATGTATGAAGACACCTAGGCCACACGCAGCAACGACGAGCTCCGCTCCCGCTCTTCCTGATCTTTCTTCTTCTTGAATAGGGACTTGAGCATGGTGTCCTTCTTGGGTCGGAGCACCGCGTCGATCGAACTCTCGCGATCCCTGCTCCCATCCTCAATGGCCTTCACCTCGCGCTTCGACGTTGACGTGCGCTCCGTCTTCTCGCTGCGGTGACTCTTGTGGCTCCGGTGGCTGCGATGGCTACCGGACTCGCTGACGGTGTCCACCACGGAGAAGGCCTTGCTACTCTTCCGTTCGGGGATATCGTAACCCTCGGCTTCACGATCTCTGTGGCTCTTGTGCGATTTGTGGTACTTGCTCGATTTGTCCGTCTTGCTCGTCTTGCTAGTCTTGCTGGTCCTGGCCGTCTTAGACGTTCGTGCCGTACGGCCGCTGCGCACAGTCTGCGCGTCGTCGCCGCCGTACTGGCTGCGCATGGCTCGGTCGGCCTCTGGGCTTATGAGCTCAAGATCGGCGCTCTCGTCCTCACCGAACGGCGAAATGCCTCGCCGCCACGTCTCGATCGTGCTCAGCTCTTCCTCAACAACGAGCGCCTCGTCGAAATCTGCGCTGTATTCAGTCTCGGGATATGGGGCCCGGCTCGGCTGTGGCGGGTGTGCCGGGAAGGTCATGGGCTGCATGGCGGTAGCAGCCTCCGCCTGCTTGTTCTCTTGGATACGCTTGATGATCTTCCAGCCTCCGAACATCACCACCGTAACGCCAACGGTGAGACCAGCTGCGATGAGAAACTGCGGGCTCGCGAGCAACGCAAATATGGCCGGACTGCCTCCTTTGATGACCCCCAGAAATGACGGAGACATCTTTCCGAGCAACGTGGACAACTCTGCTAAGGTGAGGGCTACAGCTGCTGCGGCCTCCGGGTTGCCTTGTAAGTGTTGGATTATGTGGGTCGCAGTATGGTGAAGGCAATGGGCCTCCGTCAACAGACCCTCGATCTTGCCCATCAAGTCGTGCGCTCTGCGTTCTTTTTGCGCGGCCTTGTACGCAGGGTCCAAATCGACACGCTCAGCCAGATCAGGGGGAATATTGCCATATGCCAAGTTCATATCGATCTCCTTGCCGCCTTTATGCTGCTGCATGGCCGGGTCTGACCTGGAGCGATGGACTGACGCGCCATACTGTGAGGCCGGATACGGGGCTTCGTCGTAGACCATGGGCATAGGTGGTACGTGGGCCAGTGTTGGGCGACTGAGGGTCATGTCCCTCGGCGCGCTTTCGACATAGGGAGAGCGGTAGGTGACCGGGGGACGCGAAGGCGCGGTGGATGAGACCTCGGACAGAGTCTGAAGGTTGTTCTCAGTCAGGGCCGGTCGGGAGTGCGACGCAGAGCGGCGCGAGCTCCTCCTGGTGGCACGGCTCCGTCGCGAAGAGGCGCGTGAAGCGACATCATCGTGGGAAGCGCGGCGCTCCCAGCCGCCATGGCCGTATTCGTAGTCGGCCTCGGGATCGTAATGCGGCGCGGTGGTGACATCATATGTTTGGCTCCGCTTGACGGCGCGCTCGGCCTTGATGGCAGCTTTCTTCTCTTGGTAGGAGGCTTTGGCCTCTTTGAGGACGTTCAGTAGATGTTTGCCCTGTCAAGTTGCACAACAAAAGTTAGACTACTCGTACAATGATTGACTGACACGTGGGGAGCATGCACGCTGCTGTCGAACGCAGATGCAGCGACCGCGGATAGTGGCAAATACAAGCCAGGGAGGGAGGTAGCCCATAGGAGGTAGAGAGCAATATGAGGTACGGAGAAGCAGGGCGGGCAATCGGAGCTTGAGCCAGTTGGGCACCGACAGAAAGAATTCTGGAAGGTGCGGGGCAGTCCTGTGCTTGTGCTTGCGCTGTACTTACATTGCTGATGATCTTCCCCGATGAGTTCACAATGGTGACCACCTCAACCGGCATCTTCTCTTTCTGGACAAGTATGGAATATCGAATGGAATGAAGAAGGAAGAAATGAGTAAGGTGAGCGGCTAGCCAGTGACCGAGACTGGCTATTGATAACCGCCAACAGGTTGCATCCGTGCAAGTGGCGGTATGAGGGTGAGGAGCCTCCAGCCAGGGCCGGTTTGGCTGGCAGCGGGTATGTTAGCCCAGGGTTTAGGCGAAGGGGTCGGCGGTGAGCACCTGGTCAGGGACTCGGAGCACCACTGGGTCCGTTTTGATGGGTACAGCGACGTTATGACAGGGCCGAGTTGATTATTGTCGGCACAACTCAGAGTGATGGTGAAGGTGAAGGTGGAGGAGAGGGGAGAGTAAATGGAGAAAGGAGGTTGGAACGGCGTAAATAATAAGGTGAGTGAGGTCGACGATAGTGAACCTTGGCCAACAAAGCAATCTGGTCCGGGGACGGTGGAAGTGCGGAATAATGCGCTTCACCGTGATAGTCATAAACCACCTGCAGGTTGTGTAGGGAAGTGCAGACCTAACCTCACCTCTTATGTACGTGCCTCATGTAGGTAAGTAGGTAGGAAGTCAACTGCCATGTATCTTGAAATGCCAGCCCCCATTTCCAAGCGCCCATTGCAGGAATCCCGTTTCAGGGCCGACTGGCCTTGATTGGCCGTCCCTACGCGGTACGCCTGTGAAGATCAGGCGCACCTGCAATTGCACCAATGCATTGCGACCGGAAGATTTCCAGGTGTTGTGTCGTGGGCATTGGAAGCCTGGGAGGGTGAGGGTACGTACATACATTCACCACTGCATGTACTTTGCGGTCGACTTCTCCGATCGGGCAGCAGACGGTCGCTTCTACAAGATGATCTCTCATGCAGCGTGATGTGACTTGAGGAAGCCCTACCTATCAGACCGCTGCGCCCTATCCAACCCGACGATATGGCAGCATGTGGCGAGGTACTGCATTGCATATGCGCAGACTTATTACATACCGTTGCCACATGCTGCCCAGTAACTACTGCTCGAGGTTTCCTGGACATTGGGACGTCCAGTATCATGACTTATTATTAATAGGTGCACTCTCACGGTTAGAGTCGAGCTGGAGAGTGAGGCCGCCAGCGTGCAGGCAAGGCGGTGCGAGAACCACTAGATCATGTACTTGACGATCAACGTGAACCACGGCGGGAGTGAATGGGTCACGACTCGCCAGAGACGTGAAGGGCAAAGGACCCAGGTGTGATGATGATGATAGCACCGTCCTGGGCTGGGCCGAGCTGAGCTGGCCGTCCAAGCATCGTCAGTTTCTCAGTGGACACCTCTGGGGCCTCTCCAGGTCGATTGACTGGAAACAAGTGGCGCTTACCACGACCACTCGATGAATCCGGCAGCGGAGATCTGCTCCCAACCAAGGGTGTACCTGGGCAAGCTGCCAAAATGGACGAAAAGAAGCATCAGTCACGTTCCGTCCAGTCCCGTCGTCGCATCGCGCTATCTCGATCTTCGGTTCGACAATCAACGGACGGCTTCACGGCCAACTGCGGGCACTTTTCGCGCTTGTCGAAACCCCACAACGTCTGGCGGTGGCTTTTATTCCTATTGACTCTCCCAGAGGCTGGCGGACTTGAGTACCGCTTTGGACGGTGGATGGTCGCGGCTTCTCGGATCGGATAAATGAATTGGCCATTCACCTGCCTGAATTCGTGGCTAGAGTGAAGCCAGGGCTGGCTGCAGTACGAACCCAATCTTTCTGCCTCACCGGCTCACTTTCCCACAAGTCCCTCGTGCCCAACGCACTGTTGTGCCTCATGTCGGTGTTCTTTACCATTCACCACGAGTGATAAATGTCCTAACCATGTCTCGCCCAAAGTTATTGTACCTGACAGACTGCGAATGCGGAGAGAAGGAGCCGCAGCGTGACGTCGAACTACATGATTTCCATGTTGAAATCCTCACGCCCATATCGGAAAATGCGGTTGTCACGAGTCGTCTCACTACATCCACCACCTGAAAGCCTTGCGGGCAGGTCAATTATTGGCTGGGGTAGAGTCAATCAAAGCAGCCCTGGCTGAAGCGCATGAAGCCAATGTTGGGCAGCAGGACACAGAGCGGGAGGGCTAAATGCATCCGGTCGAGTCCCGTGACTTTCAAGCCAAGTCTCTGAAGCCAGTCACGTTTCAAGCACCGGTAGGGCTTTCACTCTTCTCTTGCAGGATTGATGCACAGAAAGGGATTTCTCATCATCTGCTAGAAGATGTAGGACAGATTTCCATCCGTTGAAGAGATATCTCGAATTTCCGCAGAAACGAAGAAGCACGTGCTTATGCCCTTCGCAGAAACCGTCAACTAGTCTCCCGGCCTTAACTATTGTACCTGGAGGTGAATACCTGAAGGGGATGGGAGGAAAGAAAGGTGTCTTTCGAGTAACATACAATTAGCATAAGTCAACTCCAAGAAGTTGCACATGACGGATGAGCCTTGCTAAAGGCTTATCCCTGGTACCTAACCGTAACCAGCGCCATTACGCTTCTACCTAACATCGCTGAAGCCAGTATCATAGTGGCGTGTCACTCCCATTCCATATCCCATATATCCCCCTCGTCATCACCCCGGGCTTCTGCTTCTGCCTCATATGCCCCGCCGTGTTCTGTGGTGATATGCTCATAGATCTGCCCGTAGTTAACGAACATCTCACTGCAGAAATAGCACCAATGAACGCCGCAAGTCGGCACTGCGCACTCCATGTGTCAACACCCACCCGTCCTTTCCGTGGCCACGCCACACCCTGGACACGGCCGCGTCTCCTCTTCAAGAAAGTTGCCCTTTTTGCAGTCGTCACACTCCCAATTCCTCAGCGGAGGCGGATGTCCTTGAGCACACATCCTTTCCATGAATCTCTTCGCCGTATCGCAGCTCTCACACCAAGCATGTACCCAGTATTCGGATTCCTCAACAGCCCCTCGCAGATCCCGTAGACTCGTAATCCCGCTGATGGTTCTTGGGACTGCCGCTGCCGCTGCTCGCCGCCGGCAGAAGGGGCACGAAAGCGCTGCAATGTTGATGCGGCCGGGCTGATTCATGCCATACCATCCGCCTCGACAGCTGTAGCAGATAGGCTGCTTGCAGCCTATCCGCCCGCAGGCTGAGCTGAGTTCACGCTTCTTATAGCTCGAGAAATACAGGCTACATTGGCCGGACTCGACACGGCGGGATTGGATCCAGCGCGCCAGTGTGATCTTGAGATCTGGAGCGTTCCTTACGGACTTGCCCCGGAGGGTAAGCTTCAGCGCGGTATCCCCAGTACCAGGTAGGACCTCAACTTTGGCGGCAAGAGTAAAAGGATCCGGGATCTTATGGTCATCATTACGCAAGAGCCAGCCCGTACCGTTCTCGCGTGAGAGTTCTTTGGCTGATGTTTCGATATCGACTATTGTGATGTGGCCGCTCGAGCATGCTGGACAGATGAAGTTACTGAAATCAATGTCAGGGTGTCGATATTCCTTGGGCCAAATCATCCGGTTCAGACATTGAATACACTCAAGCCATGGAGCCGTACTTGAAATTTTGCCTGAATTCCCCCTTTTGAGCTCGTTCGCCGATTGTTCACGACAGAACTGGCACTTCGGCCGGACGTTCAGTGTGTGAAAGTCGTACACGACGTATTGAAGGCGACAGGTCGATACGTTGCACTCAAACCGTGCTCCCTCGGTAGTCTCCGAATTATTTTTAGAAACATTACGATAAATAACCTTTTCGAAACCTCTTCTTTGATTCAGTGGTAGCGAGCTGCTGTACGAGCAAAGCCCACAAGTGCCTCCTGCAGCCATCATGGTAACGGAGCGAGGGTAATTGCATTCACGGCAAATGACGCATGGTCCCATGGAGACTTTTGTTTTCTCTGGTTTCCAGCCAATCCGAGCTACAAGAGTGGTCGACATATTGGCCTTCATCATGGCAATATCAACAAGTCGTTGGAACAGGAAACGATCGCTGGGGCTCAGGAACTGAGCATCGTGGGGAGGAGTTTGACCCCAACCAGCCCATACACGTTTCATGAAATCTTTGTTGGCGTCCAGGATGAGGGACAGACACCTAGCGTTCCATGTTTCTGGTATATCCAGGTCATTCCATCTACGCTTCCATGCGAGCATCATCGAATCTGCTGCGCTCTGCAATAGTTTGATCCCCATCCGGATGCTCAATGCTGCAAGAAGAGCAGCCGGTCGTCCGGCAAGTTTCGTCCCAGGGACTATGAGGTGTAGTAGGATTTTCCAGAAAGAACGGTTGTAATTCTCACTGGCAAGAGCCAGAGGTATGCGACATACTTTCTGCTCCGTAATGGCTTTCAGGTGAGCAGGTAACTCGAGCTCTGAGGCGATGTAAGTTAATTGCGTCAATGCTTGGCCCAGTCGTCGCAGAACTCGATAGTCGCAGGAACGACCAATCTCTAGCAACTCGTCACGTGTGAATGTCGATGCTCGTGGCACTTTATCCTCGCCAACGACGACTTCGCCATCCAGCGTGGTAAACCAATTTTCCGTAGGATCAAGCAAGACACAGGGAAACCTGTATTCGTGCGGGACTTCTTCAATTATTTCAGCAATTTCCGCCTCGTGATTGTACAACTCTGCCAGCCATTCCTTCATCTTCAACCGCTGGGAAACATTGGAAATACACTCGATGCTAGAGCCAAATTTGGTCACGAGGGCGTCCCGCGCGTCACTTTTCCGGTCGTTACAGACACTGCGCCATAAGCTCCCGAAAACGGGGTTTATGGCGATAGACGAGACATCTTCGTCAATGATCTTGGTGAGATGGTGTACGACGACTTGTCGGTATTGTTCATCGGTAGCATAGCGCTTCGCGAAGTCTTGGACTGGAGGGCTTCGGGCTTGAACTGCATTGCTAAGGTCCAGGCCGTTGATCTGTCGTTTGTCGATATTCGCGCGCGCAACCTCTTCGAAATGCCTATCGTCCACCTGTAAGAAATTTTTTGCAGCCCGGTGGTCGTTTTCATCGACGAGGCTAGCGATCTGTGATATATCCTTATGCTCGAGTAGCTGGGCGTCGAGTGCTTGGGCAATGCCAGGTTTGTTCGTGCCTAGCCACGAGAGAAGGATGCTCATGGTCAGCGAGCTTATCAAATCAGAATTTGGATCTTTGACCTCAAAGCAGGAGCCCAAAGTGCGTGCGCACATGTATGTATACGGGATCAGGGTGTCGACCAGATCACTGCCTACGATGGAGAAGACCTGAGCCCACTTCTCACCAGTACGCATCAGATCAACACCGCGCACCCAGTCGATAAACATAGCACTACTCGGTCCGTATCCACCCATCGCGAGGAACTCCTGCTCCCTGTGGCGATTCAGCTCTTTGTTCCACGGCATATGAGGAGGTGCATCTGTATAAAGCAGGATCACTGTTTTAGACTCTGCCCTCATGATGGAGTAAGCCCTGGCCAAGGCGGTCTTGGTAGCTTCGGGCCAGTCCCCGCCATAGCGAGGCAGAAGCCTCGCGGTGAATACGATCAGCTCGTCTCGAGTGGTGTTGCCCCCCGGGCCACACCAACTGGACCATTCCGTGAGTTCACCATTGCAGTGGTCTCGGTAGACCAAGACACCTATCCGGGCGAAGGAATCAGTGAGGCTCGAAACAGCAATGATCTTGGGTAAACTCTCATTCAGTGCCGTGAGATAGTCACCCATTGAGGCGGTAGCGTCTGTCAAGATCAAAAGATCATATTCTGGATCCCGGGTGATATCCATTGTGACATGTGATAACTCAGTAACTATTAGAACGATGTACAAGACAAAAGAGAACCCCGGAAACGAATCGTCTTAGCTGAAAACATGGCTTTCCATGTTGTTGAACCTGCGTTGTCTGGCTCATGCGGCCTTGGGTAGGGAAGGCAGCCTCAGACAGTGGAAGTCAGCTGGGGCAGTCATTGCCGGCCAATTGACAAACTGCGGAACATACAAATCTGTGCATATCTACTATCGAGTTACTTACAATGCTTGGAAAATGCATTACTGGTAACTCCACAGATATAGACCCTGTGTATAGGTTCATGGTACTCCTAGTATGGGTGGTGGTGCTTTTTGGCAGTTGCGGTTCACCCGAGAGTCATGCAAGAAAGCCTAGCAGTTACCCAGGTAGGAAGCTCTTCGACACCATTCAAGTACCTCAGGGCATTTCATGCTACTGGAACTTCCATGCGTAGTTGCCTGTACCTGGATGACTGCAAGAGATGTATGCTCCTAGGGAGGTAGGCGCGGCCCAGGACATCGTTTCGTTGGGTAGGCATCAAGTCTCTTTCACCATGGAGAAAGGACCATCGATGATACGGGGATCTCGCCGACATTGCATGGGATGAGCTGAACCATTGAATAAACGCTCAAATTGATATTTCGCCCCGTTTTGACCTTTGACTGTGAGATGTTGCGGGGAGCCATAGGTTTCCATACTCGATATCTTGTCACTATAAGACTAATAGCATGAGACTTACCCGGAAGAACCGCATCGACTATAGACAGCGGTGGCCCACAGTGCAGACCCTCGTCGAGAGCCGCGATGACCATGGGAATCCGATCAGCAGCCAGGAGAAGAAGTCCAGGCGAATCAGAGCTCTTCAAGCCGTCTCGACACCACTGCTATGGATTAACATGAGGTTGGAAGATTGGCAAGTGAGTATCGACCATCGAGTTGCGCTCGTCGAGACGCGCCAGCAGTCGCAATTGCAGAGCAGTACATCCAGTAAATCAAAAGAACCCCAACAGCGTGATTTCAAGCTGCTCGGGCACCGAAAACCGGGGAAATCAACACACCCGTACGATACAGCAGTTGGTCGGCCTGCATCGACAGAAGAAGAACAGGAGCATCGGCACAGTACAGCTGAGAGCTCGTGTCCAAGAATGCGACCGCCGGCGAAAGGCAGTACAAACGAGTCCCTTCGTGTGTCAACAAGACCTTCATCCACACGGGACGATCAATCGAACCCAGATTCCGAGTCTCGAGCTAAAAGGATTCGCTTCAAACCCAAGATCAAGCTGCACCAGGCCGCACTGTCCAGCGCGTCTCAAGAAATACCAAAGGATACGAAACAGAGACAAAAGAGCGCTACCATTCCAGTGGGAAGTTTGTCGGAGTCAAAAACTGGCAAAAGCACACGAAAAAAATGGTGGTGGCCGTTCGCGGGGAGGCGTGCGCCAGAGGCTGATGAAGTCGATGTCAAGGACACCGTCGAGCAGGCTAGCAGTACAGCCAGAGGCGAATCGATACCTGGCTCTCCCCTACGATTCGACGTCACCCGGAAGAATTCGAAAGGTCGTCACGCAAGCAGGTCATCTCCAGCGACACCTATCCACGCGAGAGCAAGGAAGAGTTCTGTGGCGAGCACGCGAAGGTTAGCACAAAAGAACGCAGCACAGAACCGCCTCAAGGAGCAGATGCCGGGTACAGTAAGCAAAGACAAGACCAACGTGAGCGCATCCAATTCCACAAAACCCATACGAGCAGCGCACACTCGCATACCGATCACACCAGCCACAAGCGGCAAAGCCAGCGAGCGTTCGACTCCGTTGAGCCATAAGGAAGGCCACAAGACAAGCATTTCCTCGGCCCAGACGCGACCCAGCACTGCGGGTTCCGCGGTGGGCAGCAGTGCCGGTCAAAACGATGAGCATGGATCCAGTAACGAGTCACTCTGGACGTCAAATCATATCCTGCGACTGCTTTCACTTCCCAAGCGAACACCGCCGTCCAGTACTATAAGCCCGCTAGACACCGGCATGTGCGAGATAACGAGTCCACTGCCACTTCCAGGGCGCGCAAGCTTCGAGAGCCGCATATCGCGGCATCAGTCACTGGAGGGCATGGCAAGAGTGTGGGCGTCATTCTGGGGATCACCGAAAGCTTTGCCCGAAGACACCGGTAAGGAACCGCGGAAGTCGTCGGGCGAGGGCAATAATGCGACTCAGGCTCGGGGGACGGAAGCTGGCCGGAACGCAGGCGGACACAGAAATCGGTCCGGGGGAACTTCGAGGGCCGCATCAAAGACCAGGTAGCTCGCGCCATACTCAATATCAGGCTCTGCTCTAGGTCATTCAGACGGTTTTGTGTATTGGCTGGGTGCGAGATACCGCGGCTGACGACGCAGCGTCTCAAAGATAACGTATCAACACTTGTATCCGTAGCTGAAGTAGAAATTCGAACAATATTCTTTTCCCATGGCACATAAACCTGATTCAGCTTTAACCTGGCACTCAAATCTTCTGGCATTGAACCTTCGATATTAGTACGATTGGACTGTAAACTGATCATGTAGTGCGGACTGAGAATAGACAGATGGCAAAGAGACAGCTGGGACCTTCGGAAAACTGCCGTGAGCTCTGGTCGCGTATGGCGTTACCTAGATGTTCCAGATAAGCACCGCGCTGCGCCGGTAAATCTTGGCTCTGTACCCCGGATTTTGATCCTTCACGGAACCGGGCATTTGTCAGCACCGAAAAAGGACATTGCTACCATTTTCGGACTGGCAGACAGTCCGTCCTACGAAAAAAGAATGGACATGCATAGGGGGTAGATATCTGAGCAGTCGTGAGACAGTGCACTGGAGCGATTGGCTTGGGTGCATATAGAAAGCCATGAGCTAGGTACTACTTGCATCAGCATTGATTGTGTTGCTTTGAAATATCTCTGAAGCCAATGAACATATATCGATATTAACTTTTAACCTAATCCTCAGATCCTGCAGTGGAGAAAAGAAAAGGAAAGAAACACGAAGAGGAAAACATTGATAAGAGAGACGCCTCCCGATAATATCATTGTGCGGGTGCGGCTCCGACACTTGGTGGAGAGCGACCAAACACTACCAAAATTGCGAGCCAGAGGAAGAAGCCGGTGGCCAAGAGATGAAACCGAACGAATAGTGACGAACCCTTCAGGCCTCGGTGCGGACTCGGCGGCCCGGTAAGAGGGATGGCATTACATTACAGGTGGGATAGCAGCACAGGAGCAGTAGCCGGGTGGGGGTTTGAAGCTGGACGGCAGGGACAGGTGACGACAGTGGACAAGCAATGGCCAAATGCAGGGACTGACCCATGCGATGATGCAAGTTATTGCCGCCTCCGAGGGATTGCCCCTCCAGGAGGCCCGCCTTGTTCCCCTCCCATGGCTCATCTCACAAGGTAGTTACATCTTGATGCGCTCTACACTAGATGGTAACTGGAAGACGTAAAGGGCAAAGAGATATTCTGAGGTGATCCCATCCTTGGCAGTCATGAAACAGAATGCTACTAGACAAAATGCCGAAGATAGACTGCTAGATCGAGAGATGGTGGCGGTTAAGGGAGCGGTTAAGGTGGGCTTCATGGACAATACCTTTCGGATACTGTCACACCAGCAAATAGTAGATCATGCCTTCCTATGTGAAGTAGGTACCTACCTACGTATGGGTACAGGTCTGCGGGCAAACTCTGGGATTGACCCAAAGAGTCAAACACGGCGGCAGTCTCGGGATGGGTGACGATGATAGAGAACTACAAGGTAGTAGTAGGTAAGGTGAGGGGTGGGGATGCATTCATTATTGGTAGCAATGGTGGATTTGCTTCCTCACCACTGCCCGTTTCAATGCGTCAAAATGCAGCTACCTGGACAGAGCCTGGACTACTGCGTAGCTCATGGACACACCTTTATGCAGCTTCCCAGTCTTGTATCAAACACTGACCCGATCGTCATAAATTAAAATCCCCCCTCCTCCTCGTTCTGAGTTCCCGTAGAGTTTTCTCTGGTATTCACATCTTCAACTCTCTGTCGACCCTGTTACCCATCTACTTGCTTTTGTCTAACCTCCTCTACGAATACTCTACCCCACCAAAAAAAAACCCAACCCAAGATCCTCCAAGATGGCTTCTAACCCCCCGGCCAAGTGTTGCACTGTCGGCGTCAAGCATGAGTACGTCGACGATTCCACTCGATTGCTCCCTAAAGCTACATACACAAACCCACGTAACCTCATGAGCTTGGGCTAACGTAATTCCCCCGTCCCTCAGCGGCGAGACCACCGGCACCGACCTCAAGGTCGGCAAGTACGCCGCCTACCTGGCTACGCCCGAGGCTTCCAAGGCGCACAAGGACACCGCGATCCTCTACATCCCCGACGTCATCGGCATCTGGCAGAACAGCAAGCTGATGGCGGACCAGTATGCCGCCAACGGGTACATGTGCCTCATCATCGACGTCTTCAACGGCGACCCCCTGGACCTTAACCGCACCGGCGACTTCGACTTCATGGCCTGGCTGACCAAGGGCTCGACCGGCGATAACCCGCACACTCCCGAGGCCGTCGACCCCATCGTCGAGGAGGCCATCAAGTACCTGAAGCAGGAGAAGGGCGTCAAGAAGCTGGGCGCTGTCGGTTACTGCTTCGGAGCCAAGGTACGTCTCGCTACGCTGTGTTAGCTACTCTCATGGGCGCGGGGGGGGGGGGGGGGGGGGCGGCCCGGCGGGGGGGGGGGGGGCCGACGGCCCGGGGGGGGGCGGCTTCACTTCCGGGGGGGTCGGCTAGGGAGGGGGA
>MU388797.1:0-88188 GCA_022578815.1 Xylariaceae sp. FL0016
CGGGCCCCGCCCCCGCCCCCCCCCCCCCCGCCCCCCCCCCCGCCCCCCCCCCCCCCCCCCCCCCCCCCCCCCCCCCCCCAAGCTGCTTGGTGCCCTGTTCGACAGATACAATGAAGTCATACCTACCTCCCTGCGTTTTGCCTCGAGGACGGGCACTTACCTAACATTCTAGACGGCTGACCAGCACGCATCCGTCATCCGGTCAGCCAGCCCTGTCTGTGGAAAGGTTACCTGGCAATTGGTCCCTTGGCAGCTGAGCCTCCAGGGCCGAAGTCCAGGGGCCTCCCCACTGTCTCGGGCTGTGTGACTGAATTCGGTTTAGCGGACGACGTGCTGCTGTAGATTCACTGCTCAGGCCTGCTCAGGCCTGCTCAGGTACCGTAGTTAGATCCTGTCAGCGATACCAATGACCAACACTGATGGACTGTCTGTTCACTCCATCGTATGATCTTCACAATTTGCCATGGCGTTCGAGGTGCTGTAATGCTGACTGGCTAGGTGTCAATGCCTAGCTACGCTCATGTTTCAGCGACAGCTCCGGTCAATGCGCCAGCATTGGTAGAACTGTCTAACCCAGACCTACTCCCGACTTCATACCTACAACTGTCTTTATTGTAATTGAACACCAAGACATGCCCAAGATGCAGCTTCTCGATCTCCCTCCCGAGCTTCTGCACCAGGTTCTGGTGCAAGCTATCATTGCGCGCGGCGTGAAGAGAGGCTTAAGACTTAAACTCGTATGCCGTAAGTACAGATGTTCCGGATGGTCATCATACCTCCCTACTCACTGAAGATTCGCCAATCTCTGTGTCCCAAAAGGTTGATCGAACTGCACAGGTACCTTTGCAGCGGCTGTGAGACCAGCACTGTTTGAAACAAAGCTTCTCGACCATTCTTTCACCGCCGAGATTGGCGCGCAAAGTTGGTTCAGGATAAGCGACATCACTACTCAACAATTATGGCATTCTTATGTGGTGCGCCGAGTCAGAGAAGAGACAGACCCCAAAATCGGGGGCTTCGTCCTCCTTCGTTCCGTCGCCGAAGCCCTGTGTCAGGAAACTACAGCTGTTGATCTTCACACGGTCATAGACGCTGTTTGTTGGATGGCTTTTGAGAGCCTTTTTAAAGTGCTTCGCACGATTGAGCAAGTCTGTATGGACTCGGTCAGTAAGAGCCAGTGGAGCTTATCTCTTCTTGCCGCTGCGGTGCGTTTTGACATCTTCCCCCTGACGCAGCGGCTGCTGCAGGAGGGCCATGACCCTACTCGAAGGAACATATTACCGTCAGCTTGCGAGACCGCGGCACGATGGGGGACCCCACGGATGCTCGATTACCTCCAGCAACACATAGGAGAGGGAGAGAGTGTGTCTTATATCGCCGAGAAGACTAAGCGATCTGATTTGAAGCTGCTGGAGTCAGCTCTGGAACATGAAAAACATTCTGCTTCACTAACCTCG
This sequence comes from Xylariaceae sp. FL0016, assembly GCA_022578815.1. Taxonomy (NCBI): domain Eukaryota; kingdom Fungi; phylum Ascomycota; class Sordariomycetes; order Xylariales; family Xylariaceae; species Xylariaceae sp. FL0016. The sequence goes on from MU388797.1 coordinate 1,458, forward strand.
ACTCAAGAAGAAGCTATCACGGCCGATGAGTCGAGCAGGAGTCCAGATGAAGTTCCGCTATCCAACAGAGTTACTTTCGCCATCCAGAATGCCTGTTGGGATACCCACCGACCTGAAGTATTATCGCTTCTCCAGAAATACTGTCCTATGTGCCCAGGCGATCTATTTGCCCTAATCAACACGCATGCGGGATTTGGAAATCTAGATATGGTGCGGTACCTCCTAGATCTCGGAGATTCTGACCATTTACACAAGGAAACTGGCTCATTTCGTACCCCTCTCAATGCTGCTTGTCGAAAATGTCATGAGGACGTAGTTGATCTGCTTTTGGAGAGAGGCGCAGATCCAAACCACGAGGCTTCAACGCATCAACGAAAGACCAATTACACGGCTTTGACAGCGGCCGCAAGGGTTGGCAGTTTCGCAATCGTCCGAAAGTTACTTGACCATGGAGCCGATGTAGATGCGCGTATCTCGACCCCAACAGCTATAGAGTGGGCATTTCGAACGGAACACACGGCCATGGTTGAGTTACTTTTATCCAGAGGAGCAACATTGGACGGACATCCTGGTCGCCGCGCATTGAAGTATTGTTCGGAGAAGGGGCTTGACTCAATGGTAGACAAGCTCCGTTCATTAGGCGTCGTGTCAGACTCCATAGAAGGCGATGGGTCGTCGGGAAAATAAATTCTCGAGGCCCTGGTAGATCGTTGTATACCGGTTTTAACATCAACCTCTTTAACGAGGGCGAGCACCCATCAATATAGTGTCACAACACAAATACGGCACCGGGAAAACTCAGATACATCGCATACCTTTTGCAATTCAAGGTGGTAAGCCAGAACAACGACACCTCCTGCCGAGTTGCGGGCCCAAAGCTGTCAGTTTCGCCAATTTGTCACTGTAGGAGCCGTTGTCCACCTATACATAGTAAAATTTGTCAGATGTCCTATAAATTACACGACGGTGTAATGCACAAGCTAGAGTGGCGATCGTTTGTCGTTACTTTTCTTGTTCGAAGCTGGTTATACCAGAATGTTTAAACTAATTAATCTAAAACTACGAAACAGCCTTTTAAGAAAATCGTACTCAGTCTAGAGTAAATTGGCTAGCAACCGCCTCTGCCGGAGGCGAGTACATGCCGGATTAAAAAGACAGTTCTGCCTTCGAATGACCATCGACTACACAAAGAAACCGGCGAAATGACCGAGACCCCCGAATAGAACTGGCATAGCTATTCCCAAGGCCAAAACAGTCATTGCAGATGTGTATGATTTGGTGCCACCTGCGACCTGCGCATACGTGGATGCCGGCTTCCCGGCTCCCATAGTTGAGTTAGAGCTCGGAACTCCTGACCCGGTGCCATTCGACGACGTTGGTGAAACAGAATTGCCGACGTCACTGCCGGCATCGTTACCAGCGTCACTACCGACTCCACTGCCAGCATTGCCAGTGACTTCGCTATCGAAGCCGCCATCGCCTGGGGTACCAGATGCCGCTGGCCGAAAGCCAGTACCAGCGCCTGCTGTATCGTAGTTGACATGGTCCGTGCCCGGGATTCCGGACGTCGCGACGACTGTCTGGAAAGACTGCGCCTGGTTCGGGCCCAACCCCTGAGGGGGTAGCGGCGGCCCAGGCTCCAGGGGATCGTCAGTAGCGGTACCTGGCATCGTCGGCTCTGACGGTCCAGCGACGGTAATAGTGCAGTCGGTGTGAGTTGTGACAGGATATACCATCGTTTCGACGGACCCCTGGGCTCCTTCTCCCTCCGAAAAGATGGTCGTGGTGGTGACGACATGCACGAAGGGCTTCGTTGTGACGGGGATGCCGGACTGGCCCTCAGGACTGCTGTTCATGGTTGTCAACGCGTTCGATCCCGTCCTCGTCCCTGAGTCACTTGTGATGGATGGCGATGCCGTGATCGTGATCTGGATATCGAACTCGTACGGCTGGCCACTTGCTTGGTTAATCGCTCTCACGTGGATTTTGATCATCCCAGGCGGGTATCCCGCCGGTACAGTGCCCGAGAAGGTACCTGTCTCGGGATCAAACGTGATCCAGTCGACGTTCGGCTCGATATCGTATCCCGTGATCTGGTCCCCTGGATTTATAAGGCGGTCACGAGCGCTGATGGAGATGCGGCCTCCGGGCCGTCCAGAAGCAGCGAAGTTCCCACTGGAAATGACGATGTTGATATCAAACTCATACGGCTCTCCAGTGGCTTTGTTGAGCGCTCGTACACGAATCGTGACGACTCCTGGAGGGTAGCCGGTCGGCACGCTTACGGAAAAAGTTCCATATTTGGTGTTGTACGAGATCCAGTGGACAGACGACGGGTAGACATCGTAGCCCGTGATCTGATCCTCGGGGTTGACGAGATGATCGCGAGCGCTGATCGTGGTGCGACTGCCCGGTGCCGCGGTAGTGGTATAGTCATTGCTGGGCACCAGGATCTGGATATCGAATCCGTACGGTTCTCCAGTAGCAGCGTTGATCGCCCGGACATGTATCGTTACGACTCCGGGTAGGAAGCTGGCTGGGACCGTGCCGGAGAAGGTGTTGGCGGACGGGTCATAGCTCACCCAGTCCACGCTTGGATCGGTGGTGAACCCAGTGATTCTATCGTTGGCATGGGCGAGGTATCTCCTTGCGCCAATAGCAAAGGCTTGCCCTGAGGCTACTACCACTGTTTCATCACCTGTCACGTGTAGCGTGATGTCAAATTGGTACCGTTGACCGGTCTTGGAGCTTAATGCTCGTACGTGTATGGTCACGATACCTGGGGGATAATCTAAAGGCACTGTCCCCGAAAAGACATTGGTGGCGGGATCGAATGAGATCCATTGGACGGTAGATGGATCGACCGTGAACTCTAAGATCTCATCGTCTGGGTTGACTAAATCATCTCTGGAACTGATGAAAAAGGGAGTCCCTGGTGACACCATAATCGATGCGTCGCTGGCTTTACGTGGTGCAGGACTGTCGGGATTTGAGGGATCGTTTGGGGCAGATGGGCTTAAAGGGTCCGATGGATTGGGAGGGCTCCCTGGATTAAATGGGTTGCTTGGATCGGAACGGTTAGAAGGGCTTCCAGGGTTGGAAGGGATGGACGGGTTGCTTGGAATAGGGGGACCCTCCGGGTTTGATGGAACATCTGGACTCGGTGAACCTGGTGGGCTAGATGGGCTGTCTGGACTTGAAGGGTTGTCTGAGCCCGCAGGATCCTGAGGATTGGAAGTGTTTCCCGTGACAGTAGGCGCGCTTGAAGTGACAGATGCCACGGGTCCTGTAGAGGCGGTTGCGCTAGGTGGAGCAGGGATACTGCTGAGGCTGGTGTCGATAATGATCTGGAAATCAAACAAGTAAACTTGTCCTATCTTCGCGCTCCTGGCTTGTACATGAACATTGACCTGCCCAGGAGCCGGATAGTCCTTTGGTACGGTACCCGAAAATGCTCGGGTCTGGGGGTCGTATTGGACCCAGGTCACATCGGTAGGATCTGTAGTGAAACCCGTAACCTGATCCGCGGGGTCTGCAAGTAGCCCACCGACATCGATGAAGAATGGGCTTCCTGGAGCAGTGTCCACGAAAGCATCTTTTGGCCTTATCACATTCATAATGACGTCGAACCCATAAACCTGGTTCGTGATGGCGTCGAATGCTCGCACGTGAATGGTTACGGGTTCCGGCGGATACCCAGCGGGCACGACACCGGAAAAGATATTAGTATTGGGATCGAAACTGATCCAGTCTACCACCGCTGGATCTATGTCGAACCCGGTGATAGTATCGGTAGAGTCGACGAGGGATCCGCCAATCCCAATAGAGAACGGAGATCCGGCCGTGGCAGAGGTGCTTATCTCACCTGGAGTGACAGCAATGGATGCTTGGAACTCATATGTCTCACCGTTTGCCCGAGCAGCTTTGACGCGAATTCTCACGATTCCTGGTGGGTATTCTGCTGGCACCATGCCTGAAAAGGTCTTGCTTTCTGCGTCTAGATTGATCCAGCTCACGTCACTGGGATCAGTGGTAAACTCTAGAATGTCGTCGCCGGGAGCTTCTAAGTAATCCGTGACATTGAGCGAGAACGCGCCTCCATCCTTGACTGCGATAGCTGAGCCACTTGCCGAACTAGTTGGTGGTGAGTATTGTGTCGCGCTACCAGTGATTCCTGCCGGTGTTGAAGAGGACGGTATGTCGACGCCGTTACTGTTGCTGCGTACAGCAGTTCCACTGATTGTTACTTGACTCTGTGAAGTAGAACTCTGTGAAGTAGAACTCTGTGAAGAAGTGATGTCGTATGCGGTGACCAGCTCACATCCATTACAGGCGCCGGGTGTGTACCCTGGCACGTTCTGTGAGAAATTAACATTGCGGCTTCTAAACTTGTTGAGATGATCCATTGAAGGGTGTACAGGGATGGGGGATTTAGATCAAGAACATCAGGAGAGAACTGCACGTACCGCAGTCGTGCTTGTAGCCACGCATGTGTCACACGACTGGAAGTTGAAGATAGGAGTGGGATCAGGCGGCTTGCCAATTGTTGAGGTCTACACATGCTAGATCAGTAACTTGGTCTTGTCAATCTAGGCCCTTAGAGGCTCAACTCAGGGATATGGTCAGGGTAAATATTACGTACCGTTTTCACAGTGATAGTCTGACCAGACTTTGGAACCCCAATAATGGCTGGGTAGAAAGGCTGTCCGGAAATAGGGGTAGTAGCTATATCTCTCTGGAAGATGCTGAGCGTTTGTTCGGCTGTGGTCAACGCTCGTTTAAACACTGTTCGCTTTTGTGGAGTGTCGTTTATTGAGGTATATACTGATACAATATAGATGATTTCGATTCCGTAAATATCTGTATCTCTGGTACTGATCTGTACTGGAGATGGATTGTTTGGAGAGCCAGGCGTGGGTACAGTTGTTGTTGGAGCAACCTGGTCAGAGCTGGTGACACTAGGAGGTTCAGAAGCCGCTGGTGGTGCAGTTGTCAATGGAGGGACACTGTCGGACATGTTGGTATCAGAAGTTTTAGAACCCGGGGAGTTCGGTGGGATGGGCGAAGAGGGATCAATGGGTAAGGATTGAAACGACACAAGCTGAGAAGAAGAATCGTTTGGTTCCAGAGTTGAAGATTGAGGTTCGATCGAAGTCTCGCTAGTTGAAGGGCTGACAGTGTCAGTCGAAGGGTTAGTCAGAGATGTGGTACTTGTACTGGTCGAGGTTGTTTCCGTAATTGAGTTGCTTGGAGAGAGACTTGTACTCTCAAGAGGCGTACTTGAAGAGTCTACCACTGGAGAAGTCGGAGTGTCAGTCGAGGATGTAGTGTCTACCACGGTTGATGATGCCAGTAAAGAAGTGGAAGTATCGGCTAAGGATGAAGTGTCTGAAAAAGGCAATGATGAAGCACTAGGAACGTCACTCAAGTTATTTGAATCTGTGCTTGGACTTGATGAGCTGGAAGATGGATCAGTGCTTGTTGTTGTGATGGGTGTTGCACTGTCTGACGTAGTACTGGTATCTGTGATGCTCAAAGGGCCGCTTGATGTCGGGACATCTGACGCGCTGGAGGATGAAATTGAGCTCGAGACTGGCGGGGAGGTCAAACATGTACCACTAGGGTCGACGCCGTAAATACACAGGCAAGCTGAGCTGCACGTGTTTCCAGACTGGCCGTTGCTCGCTCCGGCATCGCACTGCTCCCCGTACTGAGCCTGGACGACGCCATCGCCACATCCCGCTGGCGTCACGCCACGGGCGAGGATATAAGGAGTCCCTGAAGTCCCATCTGTGAAACTGCGATAACCGTTTCCATTGCGGTCCTTGTCGATTGCCAGTGTCTGGAACGTGAATTGAGTACCGAAAGCTGTGCTGTTTGGATATGATGCGAACACGCCGTGGACGGAGTAGCTCCAGTTCGAGATGTCAGTGTCTGATAGGTTTCCCAGGGCCGGAGACTGCGCAACGATGTGACAGCTGTTGTCGCCGCTCACCGTTCGGTACAAGAATGTCCCAAAATAGTCGAGAGCGTCGATTTTGGTGCCTACAGTCGTATTTCCCCCAGTACTCGGCAGCTGTATGTATAAGCCAGTGCCGCTGCCCTGTGCAGTGAAGTTCACGCTATGAGCTATCAGTGCAGCGGCACCGGGAATGGTCCGGCCGTGATTACCGGGATCTGTTCCGACCAGGATTATGTTCCCCGTGACGGCTGGTCCCCATGTCGCCTTTGAGTTGTTGAGGAATGTGAAGGCGGAATAGGTTCCGCCACCTTCGGTGCCATATGGATTGACAAGTAGCGCTCTGTATTGCGAGAACGTGCTCCGGTTCAAAGCCTGCCACTGCGTTGTATTTACAGCGTCAACTGCAGGTTCTTGGTATCAGTAATGACTCAAGGTTCTCTACTCACTCTGATGATGAGATTGGTCGGATACGCACCTGTATAACCTTGCGCGACAGCCTGTTTATAATCTACTGTCGCAGTATAGTCTCCTGATGACGGCTTTATCATTAAAAGGTCGGAAACCGCATGCACTTGCGACAATGCCCCGAGAGCTCCATAGAGCTTGAAGAGGATCATGCCTCTCAATACATACACGCTGGAGTTCAACGTTCAATGGACAGCATGAAATCTAAGGACATTCTATCTGCTTCAGCCATCGTCTCACCGAGCGATATATGCTGAGAGCCGCAGCATGGATATTTCAGTACAGCTGATGGCCGAAGTAAAATGCCATGTCTGATGGAAGTAGTCAAGTTGGTGTCACCAACATCTGAGACACTGCTGTTCCCGCACATGCAATTTCAACGCATTCCATGCGAAAAGCCTCGTGCATCCGTCCAGGTACATAGGTTGACTCAGCAGTCATCCGTACGAATCTGGCCATGGGCACCGAGCTATATGAAACCATTGCTGCACGCGCCCAAAATCGCTGGAATGCCAGCAAGCCATGAGAAGATGATACGACGAGTAAATTTTAACCCAATGAGTGACCGCTTGACAAATTGGAGGAATGTTAATGATCTAAGCACAGTATCTGACCATTCACTGCCAACATACTAGTGAAAGCATGGCCATGCGTCTCTTTGAATGGGAAAGAGAAAAGAAGGACCAAATATAAACCAATATGTAATGAGAAAATCCCGGATATCGGACTTACGTTTGGTGACTGTCAGCAACCTGACTATATGGTGTACCTTAGTGATCTGAGTTGTGTCGGAAAACCAACAACCCAGGGAGGTGAATATCGCACGACTAACCGAAAGATGTTCCTAAGATTCGTCAACCATCAAAAAAGAAGATGCCAGACCCCTCCAGACGAAGAATGCGCAATATTCACAGAGACGGTTGAGCCATTTAACACTTTCGGGACGAAAGTTACATATGTATATTACCTATACATGATCATGCAGGTTGCACTGGTCCCTTTGAAGCCGACTTCAGCGCCGAGGTTTGGAAGCCTCAAGAAATACCTAGAGGAATTTACAAGGAGTTTATTGAATTCCATCTGCCGCTTTCGTCATGTAAACCGTGGTCTCGACCTCAGAAGTTGGGCACTGAAGCCGGGTGTCTCGACAACACCGGGCATGGTTCTCTCGTGATTTGAGACCACACTAGCCAAAACTCATGTAGAGCGACATGGTGACGTGGTTGATGTGATCCGCAGACTTTGATCTTTAGAAGTTACGCATGTTCTCTCAGACTGGTTAAAGCGTAGTTCCTCAAAGGTCAGACGCATCTGGGTGACTCCAGTCCGCCATATACACATGTCAACTTGCACCTAGACTTGGCACTGCTCACCATCTGCCCGGCGTCAGTGGCTTGAGATTAAGGCATGCATTTCACTCGCTTCTTCACACCGCTAGATTCTCATGCTATCGCATTCGCACGAGGAAGGGAATCTCAAGGTGTGAAACCCCAGAGGTTGACGCTTGATCGTGTTGTGGGGCGGTCGAGGCTGCAGCGATATTGTAATGGCACCAGGTGTATACTCTCTCGAGACTTCAGACGTACTGAGATGGGTGATTCCTAGGAAGATATATTCCGACCTTCCCGAATAAAGTACTAGGTACATATCTAGGCACTGCAGTCCCGACTTCTTTGAGATAAATTCGATCACGTGTCCTGCACCAACTCAGCGGTGTGAGCACAGCTGAATAGAACGGCTTGCTTCCTAAGTGTCGCCGCTGACGACTAGTCAGCCTCATAATGCACCAAAATAAATGTAAAAAACGCCAGCCATCACCCTATCCTGGAAGAATTCATTCTGAGTCCTGCTGCCCGTTTATCGTAGTGGTGCGGTCAGTAGATGTGCTGAAGCTGTAGAGCCGTATCACGCCTCAGCATCGTAGATTACTAGATCTGGACCATCGTCGGGAACATGGACCAATCATTATTCCCCATCAACAGCGTGGTCCCGGCGGTCCCGGCAGGCAATTTCGAGATAGGGCGTGCAGGGCGATTCGGGTTTTCTAAGTGCAGCCCGTGAAGTAGGTCGAACAGATCCACGAACAAGTGGGACGAAGCCACCATAATGGAGTCGTTTCCGTCTAGTTCTCGCTTGAGGTGTTCTATCCTACTCTAATGATTACCCCAAGGCGACTTGGCCCTCTTATCTCTATGCACTAATATAATCGGCACACAACCAGTCCTGCCGACCCGTCCCGCTCTCTAGTCCGAATGACGCTACACAAGTTCCGATGCGGACTCGTAGTCAGAGGCAAAGGATCGGGGCAATCCAGATTATATAGACGTGTGTGTACAGACCAGAGCCGACGATACTACATGTGGCGACTCATCATCTATGAGCGTTGAGTTCCGATCTAACATGGCCACGAAGTACATGCTGCCTGGGCTTTCGGCCTCACAATGGGTACTGGTCTTGGTGGCCATGGCCGGTAGTCTATTGCTACTGAGGGCAATCCACCGAAGCCAAAAAATGAGCATGAGAATGCCACCGGGACCACCAGGCGAGGCCCTGCTGGGACACCTGCGCATCATTCCCTCAGAGCATCCGGAGTATCAATACGCACGGTGGGGAAAGGAATACGGCTCAGATATCCTCTCGCTCAACGTTCTGGGCCGTCCCATAATAGTGTTGAACAGTGTCGAAGCTGCACGAGACCTCATGGACAAGAAAGGGGCGAATTATGCAGACCGTCCTCGCTTCGTCCTATTCGAAGTTATGGGCTGGGGCGTCACGTTGACATTTCTGAGATGGTCGCCCCGCTTCAAATTACATCGCAAGATGCTCCAACAGTCCTTTACGCCATCCGCATGTAAAGCATACCGTCCTATCCAACAGCAAGAAGCTCATCGAGCCGTCAAGGCCATTTTCCAGCAACCAGACAACTGGGAGTTCTTGTTGCGGCAATTCTCGCAAGCCGTGGTGCTTCGGATCGGCTTTGGGATCGAGGTACAGGAAAAAGATGACCCTTACGTTCGCATGGCTATTGATGTGGAAGAGGCCACTGGCGAGGGCGGTGTTCCTGGCGGCAGTATCGTGGATGCGTTTCCCGTGTTACGTTTCATTCCAAACGCACTCGCCGGTTTGACCAGCGTATTGAGACCTTTGGAGCATGCGCGCCGGACCAAGAGCTCGATTCAGCAGCTGCACGATGCTCCATGGGACGCGACCGAACCTGCCATCCGCGGTGGCAAGGCGACGCAGCCGTCTTTCATGCTAACCCACTTCGGTCGGTATCTGGAGAGCGAAAGGAGCGGCAAGTCGAACGAGGCAACCATCGAAGACATCAAGGGAGCCGCTGGTGCCATTTCCATCGCCGGGGGCAATACGACTTGGTCCACCATCATCGTCTGCATTCTCAACCTTATCATAAACCCCAAGATCCAAGCCAAAGCCAGGGACGAAATCAATTCGGTCGTAGGGGTGGATGAGGACGGTCACGCGCTTCGCCTCCCTTCGTTCGAAGATCGTCCGAAGCTGAAATATTTCGAGTATATACTTCAGGAGACGACTCGCTGGGCGCCGCTTTCTCCCTTGGGCGTTCCTCACGCGACCATATCCGATGATACGTACAAGGGCTACTTCATCCCAGCCGGGTCGGTAGTGTACGCCAACGCCTGGGCTATGTCGAGAGACGAGCGGTTCTATTCCTCGCCAGAGGTATTCATGCCAGAGAGGTATGTTCCAGTCTCGGAGGGTGGCAGGGGAGAGCCTCTCCCGGATGGCAACTTTGGATTCGGTAGACGAGTCTGCCCTGGACAATATCTAGCTATGGCAGGGGTTTATATGCTAGTATCAACCCTCCTGGTGACTTCGCAACTGAGTTGCCCTGTCGACGAAGAGGGGCAGGAGATCAAGCCGGTCGTGTCATGGAGTTCGGGTTTGAGTGGCGTTCCTGACAGCTTTCCCTGTGTGATCAGGCCTCTCTCCGATCGTATGAGGAATCTATCGGAAAGCTCATGTTGACGTTATTCATGACAGAAGACTTAGTAGCGCAGTGATGCAATATATTCGTAGAATGAAACTCGGGTTTCTCGTACCAACCCAGGCATGTGACGAACCAAATGCTGCTGTGAGCACAAGCCATTCCATACAGCGACACAGGGCGAGGTTCCCATCCACCCTTACAGTCGTCATGTGATGATAAACCTCTCTTATTCCATCCACATACGATCTGATAAAACCTACAGCTCTATTGGAAGACTGTGGCTGATTACCCGTCATACAGAGTTGACTTCAAAGGCATCTAGCTGGCACTATGCGTATCTAAGCGTGGACCTATGGTGTTTTCGCTCAATATGAGGCGCTGCAAGTATGACGTGCTCATGCAAACCAGGCTGCGGCTTGGTCAGCTGCATCTGACAATAGCTCTTGTCCCTTTGCCAAGATTCCTAAGTCAAATGCGCAATCAGCAATAGTCACGATAATAAACCAGTAATGGTGCATTGAGCCTACCGCTGAATGCAAGGGTACAATGCGTGCTACCAGCGTACGCCTTTACAAGTACGTTAGAGTCTGCCTTCCCGCAGCGCTTCCAGGATTCTCGTAACTGAGAGGCATAAAGCTCTGCTTCCGGCGCGAGTAGGTCCTGCTCCGCGATCGCGATCCATGTACAAGGGCTTTCGGACAACAAAGGTTCTGGAGCAAGGTTCGGCGATGCCTCCCATTTCAGAGCGTCATCCTCGTTCGCCAGATACATCTTCCGATACCAAGTCATGCGTTCCGGTGTAAGCCAAGGAGCGTCCTTCCTCGTCGACCATACCGTAGACGCGGTCGCGGTGTTGTCTATGACTGGCAGCACGAGCAACTGAAAGGCCAGTCTGACGGGCGGAGATAGCCGCGCAGCCTGTATGCAGAGCGACGCGGCCAATTGCCCACCGGCCGACGTGCCTCCCACCGCGATGCGCTCGCTGTCGATGCGGAGCTCGGCAGCGCCCTCGGCACTGTGTACCCAGCGAAGCGAAGCGACGGAGTCGTCGAAGGCCGCGGGAAAGGGATGGTCTGGCGCAAGACGGTATCCCACCGACACGACGACGCACGCGGCCCGCCGGCAGATGAGCGCGCAGATGTCGTTGCCGCTGGCGATGCTGCCGACGGCCCAGCCGCCGCCGTGAAACCAGAGGAAGACCGGGAATCCGCGCGACGGCTTTTCGGCGTCTGGCGTCCACACCCGCGCGTCGTATGCCCCCAGATCGAGGTCGCGGACCTCTTTGACTTGGACGGGTGTCGATTCTGTTGGTGGCCATGCTGACGACGTGGTTCGCGCCGAGCCGTCCCAGACTTTGCGGTCGTCGGGAAGGACGTATTGGAGGTACTTGTCGTGAAATGCGACGTATTCGGGGTCTAGCAGGGGTCTGACTGCCTCGTGAATTGGCTGATATACAGGGAGATCTTGGGCCATTTTGCTCTGAAAAACAAACCTTGCTTGGAGCTGCATACGTACTGATGTATCTCCTACGTATCTGTGTAAGTAGGTATGTTATCAAAATCCAATGGGTTGATCGCCACAGGTCATTATCCCATTAGTGTGCTGCCTCTAGGCAGTTACAGTACCTACCTCTCCGCGATTTATTTAGTTGACCGGAGGCGCTGTAAACATGCCGACTGTCCCTTACAGCAAAATCTGCCATCGGACCCGGCCCGATCATGGAGGCCAGTACCTATCTGGACAGGCACAGACTGGGGCGTCTCTCCATTCAGGGCTGAACTACCTAAGTAAGTACCTACCTGGGTACTTGGCGTGCATTCGTTCGCTGATTTGCGCGAATCCCGACAAGTGATGCATAAGTACTTACATAGCTGTTGCCGGAGAAATAGCTTACTACATGAACTAAGGTTCTTATTAGGCCCACAAGCCATTCTTTTACTCAACTCCCTCATGAATATCTAGCCACACACGCTATCTCGGCAGTCCAATGCAGAAGAGGTACAAGCTGACACCTACCAACAAAGCATGGGTTTGTCACCATCTCAACTCATGTCTACTCTGGTGATGGGCCAAGGATAACATCATGGAGAATGCGAATCTCCTCTGCGACCGAGCTCTTTGCTGCAAAACAGAACACATTATTCACGATCACTCGTTTCTTGCCCATCTCATCTTGAACCGCCTCCCCAATCTCCTTCGTGTGGAAATCTGAAGGAACAGGCGACCAGATAACGCGGAAGCCTGACACGATGGCCTTACCAAGATTCTGATATCGTCGACCTGAGCGGCCAAGTACAACGAGATGAAGCAGGTTCTCAGCCCGTCCAGTCCATGGTCCCATATCTTTGTTCATAGCCGTTAGCCTCTCCGTGACACCTCCGTATGGTCCAGCTCCGCGTACTCTACGGATCGAAGTCAACATCAAGCTGATACCTTGGGGAGGCGGCTGCTGGATGAGCATCTGTCTCCACGATGCGCGTTTGTAGGCAAAAGCGTCCTGCCTTGCCATGATATGTTCTATGTTCAGAAAGGGGTACGCGCCGATTGCGCGGCTAGCCTCTACTCGGCCGATGATTTGTAGAGGGTCTTGTGCGGTTGGATCAAGGTGAGGGTAACAGAAGGGGAAGACTTCAGCCAGAAGTGGATTCGGGGTGGTCTCTGCATTGTGGTCCTCATCGAAGAAGAGCGCCCTTCTCAGTGTTGGTGAGCTTCTTATGACACTGTTCCAGTGATGTTTGCATCGCTGAGCGGATACCAACAGCGTTCTCATGTCGAGGTGAGCCAAGATGGCTTCAAGGAGCTCAATTGTGCCTAAGGTCTTCTCCATGGCGCTTGGGCTCGTCATGCTGAATATCATGGACAGTGCTTCACTCACGCATAAGAAACTTACAAGATGGGGAATACAACAACCACATGTAAAGAAAGAGCGCCAGATGACGCGAAAGCCCGTTTGCTGTCAAGAATACGCAGGGACAATGGAACAAACAATGTGTTTGACATAGACCACTCAAGCCCCTTGCCTTTCAGATGCGATGGTCCTGCAACCACAATGATGCCCGTTTGGCGACAGCTACAAACGTAACGTAAGACGATATATATTCGTTCCTGTTTACCGCTGCCACTACGACAGATATACTTCAGCTCAAGCAGTACAATTACGCAGATAGCCTCTCTGCGTTCCTCAGCATAGTCACCACTTGTGCCGCTGTATGTGTGTTCTGGGAAAGCCAGCTTCTGTGTCATCTTATTGACAATATCTGTCAAGTACCTGACCACTCAGATGGTCCTTGCACGTACGCTGCACCACGTGGCTTTTCGCTGTGCGATGTTTGTTGGCTTCGTTAGACAAGAATCAAACCGGTTTTCTCTGTTCTGATATGCCAAACAACAACAGCCCGCTTCGTTTATTTGACTCATTTCGTCCTGTGCAGGCTACCTATTTGGTCAGCCAAAAGGAACCAAGGTTGCAGACGCGATCCAGGACAGAGGACGGGCTATCAATTGAAGAACAGCCCCGAAGTATTCCTCGTTCGAGCTTCGAATTTCTCAAGGCTTGTTGACTCCACTGCGGTTTTCTTTGCACAAGATAAAGAATAGCTGGAGAATCACTGCATTTCCGCCGCCCGAAAGTGATCGACAGCGGGTTCAAATACGACCTTCCAACATGAGGCTATAAGCATGCTGGAGATCTGGCTTGGCATAGAGCGGGCAGGGACAAGAAGGATCTATTGATCCCTTCAGTGCGGCGATCACCGTGGTTTTGCCGGGCCTTGCCTTGATCACGGCAATCATCGCCATTTGAAGATAATCGAGTTCGCGATTCCGAATCAACAAGATCACGAGGGAGACCGTTACCTTGGTGGGGCTGGTCATCATGCCATAACTCATATGTAGGTGAACGCAACTCCATCTTCTCACGATACGAGATCATCATGAAAGGAGACACCATGACGTTCCAGAGAAGATGCGGTCCTGGTGCTTTGCGGCACGACCTCGGTAGGCCGTTTCCATGTATTCTCGCCCCGGCTGCGAGGTGATAGGTTCTAGAAAGCGGACATGCCCCATTCCAGGGGACACCCTGCTGCACTCTGCCCCTGGAAGCGATGAAGCGATGATACTCTGCCAACCTAATCGCACCCTAATCTCAGCGTTTAAACAGACGACTCGAGAGCTACCTACCTACTTGGCGAAGCTCGCCGATAGAGCCAAGCCCACCAATACCACCAAGCGATACCAAGCCATGACAAGAGATCAAAGTAACCACCAAGAAAGCTTGGAGGGCATCAAGCCTCGCCAAGGGAGCAGCCAAGGGCCATCGTGGGGCCGTCATAATGCGCCGATAACACTGCCAAGGGCCTGCCTGTTGAGGCAAGGCGACTGGGCCGCCCGACTTGGGAGCTGCTCTGTTGAGCGATTACCCCGGATTGCGACTGAGTGCCAAGAGGCTCATCTTCCAGACGCCATGCTTGCTCTGGCTCCGGATTGGCTTCTCGATGGCATGGGTTGCTGGCCTCCATCCGCATTGCGCCCTCGGAACCAACCGCTTTGTCGCGTCTAGATCACTCATTCCAATATCGAGAGAGCCATGTTAGGGGTCGGGCATGATGTGATGCGCATCATATGCGTGCCTCATATGTCCCTTCGACTAATCTCCATTGCTATACCATGGAGTTCTGGCGAATACTTATAGCGGCTGCGCGCCCGCCTTTCATCAGCTTCTGTCGACATCAGCATCCTTCCTGACAGCTATCTAATCCAGTTCACATTCGTCCGGCTCGCATCATGATCTCCAACGTCCTCCCGGTCGCCGCCCTCGCCGGCGCAGCCATGGCTGCTTGCCCCCTCTCTGTCGAGGTCACCGGCACTACTGGCAATGTCGCTCAGGTCGCTATCACCAACACTGCTAGCGAGGCCGTCACTGTCTTCAAGGGCAACACTGCCATGCTCGATCATGCCACGATGGATCTTCTGGTTTCTGATGCTGGTAGGTGAAAGACGACGCGTTCTCGCAGGAGCGCCCCAGCTGACAATTTGTTCATAGAAGGGAAGGACCTGCCTTTCACTGGTAGCTTCGTCAAGTACGCGCGTTCCAGCATCTCTCCTGAGATGTTCCAGACTTTCCAGCCTGGCGAGACCATCACCGCCGAGGTCAACGCGGCCAAGTCGTACAAGCTGGCCGGAGTTGAGAAGGCGCAGGTGTCTGCCCTGCAGGGCTTCCACTACGTCGCCGGCACGGAGGCGCCAACGGCACTGAAGGATACCGAGTTTTGCGAGACCTCGTCGAGTGCAGTGGAGATGACCCCTGACCAGAGCGTTGCCGCTGAGTATGTCTCATATCCGCATCGATCCACACGAATGCGCATTCTAACATATTGTATCTAGGCAACACATCACAGCTGGCGAGACCGACTTCAACTCTCGCATCAAGAAGCGATCTATCTCCTACAGCTCCTGCAGTACTTCGCAGACTTCTTCCCTGAAGACCAGCGTCTCCGATGCCATCAGCCTGGCCAAGGCTGCCCAGACCGCGGCCGGCACCGCCGCCTACTACTTCACAACCTGGTTCAAGTCGACCTCGGTCGAGTCCAAGGTGCAAGGCATCTACGGCGACGTCACCAACGTGCAGACGACGTCGCCCACCATCTCGTGCACCGACACGTACGGTGACTGCCGGGACGGCACCGCCCTCCTGTACACGGTGCCCGACAAGAACACCATCGTGCCCTGCCCCAACAACGGCTACTGGGACTTCCCCGAGTTGGCCACCACCTGCGCCGACGACGACTACGACAAGGCCGGCAGCATCCTCCACGAGATGACGCATCTCTACGGCACCAACGACTATGCCTACGGCCAGACTGCCGCCAAGAAGCTGTCGGCGGCTCAGGCTGCCGCCAACGCTGACACCTATGAGATCTACGCTGGTAGCGTCAGACTTGGTGGATGCAGCAGCTAGAGAGGTGCAAGATCTGTGTATATATAAATCAGTCAATATCGTCGAGTAGTATATAATGTATATGTGATGCAACTTGAATCTGAGCAGCGTCAGGGATCGTCATGTGGCAGAATCATGTGCTTCGTTACTTTCAGCTGGTACTATGCCCTTACCAGACTCGTTTCCAGGCCATAACCGTCAGTAGGCGCATCTTATATCCCCATGCGACATCGTTATCATGGGCGAATGGAACCTGTAGAAGGTCTGATTGGTTGGCGGCATTCATCCGGTAGATCGCTGACCAGAAGGGCGATTACGGCAGCTTGGCTAGCTACAGGCCCGTAGCGACTATACAACTAGTTTATCAACAAGACAAGATAGCTCACGTGTCTGGCCTGGGATTGAATGGTAACAAGTGGGACGTATCCTTCGCTATAACCAGCCATTGGCGTGCGACTCAATCTGCTGTTGACTTGAAGGAGAATGACATATCAATCCTATTGCCCAACACCCCATGCAGTCAGACAAACGAGGCCGAGAAGTGATGCAGAGGCCTTTCATCCGCTGTGCCCGTTCTTGGATCTCTCCATAGTCGAACTCAACAAGCCTTTCCGTGCTCGTAGAGACTCCAACATGGATTGAGAGCAGCATGTGAGCGGGAACGATAGACACGGCCGGCAATCTAGACGCTCAATGATGATTCCAATAAGGGAGGCGGGGAAAACCTACCAATGACGATCATTCTCGCCAAGCTGCGCGTCCCTAATAGGTGACACAGGGCACTGCATTACCGAGCTGTGTTGAATAGATATCCTTATCGGTCGAGAATAACCTGCCCTTGTGTTGGTAGTCGCGAGATCCCCTGCCTCACGTGCTGGACAATATAAGAGTTTTCTACTTGACGAGATAAATATAGGCCGACTCTGATACATTGCATAGGATTTCCCCCGTAGTCGGTTGTGAATTCCTGTACTACTCTGCCATCGGGATACTATGTGTGACGGGTTCTGATGCCCCAGTAGCACAGTGATCATTGCAGCAGATCAAGGAGGCCGCAACACATTCGTATGCAATTATCATCTTCGTTGATACGACTCTTATTTGTGTCCATCTCCAGCAAACTATGCAAGACATGCGCTGCTATCAATTTTTCCGATTCACGACAATTAGCATGCTTCCGAGTCTTACTAACCAGGACGTACGCATGTATCTCCCGATCTTAGCACAAAGTTCATGCTGGACACATGGGCTACATCGTGAGACTTTGATGACTACTCTCCTTCTTCATTATACGTTAGCCCTCGGCAATTCTGTGTTTGCTATTGTCCCCTCCCCTTTTCGCGAACGGTGCTGTGATATAACCCCAGCCCGCCGTCGCATTCTTAGGTACTCACGCAAGTGGCCACAGTGACTACGAACGAATAAGTCTTGACTCTCAAGACGCATATTTTGAGGAGAATTCAGATACTTACAACGATTCACAGAACCAATAGAAAACTCTGACGTTTAGTTGAGTTTGACTTCCTTCGACAATTAGTCAAGCGACGGACCCTACCTTTGGTATCCGACATCAGCGAATGTACATCACGAAGTTATTGTCGACTTTTGACACGTTTCCAAAATAGTCCCGTTCAACAGGAATGCCGTACTCTTGTAGAAGCAAGCTCTTCACGTGTCGCAACATGCGGCCAAAGCCAGCGCCCGGTGCACAAGATACGCACCTAATACCTAAGTCAGTACCTCCTAGGCAGTAGAAAAGCGGGCTTGATGCGCCGTCTTTGCACTGGTGCACCGTTGAAACCCCTCACAGCATCTCTGTCACTAGGTCGGCGATGATACCTGTTCGTCGCAGCTGAGATACACTATATGTGGTGACATGTGGCTCCTCAGCTGTCGACATTACATCACAGCCCCTCCTACATAAAGTAGCTATGTGTCGTATGCTTTGCCGAGAAGGGAGCTGCCATTATGAATACCTCACATTGAAATGGTCAGCTCGGCCCTGTCTCGGCCTCCAACTCTCGAATAGCTTCGAACATCTCGTTGCCCTACGTCCCGTATTTACCTATGGCAGTGGCTCGGAGTATATGCCTAGCCCATCGTCAGATAATCAGCCGATGACTGTCTGTTTGGTAATCGCCTCTTGGCTTTGCGGCAATATTGACATCGTCCAACCAGATCTCTCATCAACAAGCGATTCCTCCGTGAATTCTGTGAGATGGCCCGAGGATATCCTCATGCTGATCTGAAACTGTAGTGTACCTTCGAGCGTCAGTCAGTATTAGGTATTCGGTTTATGTAATACCAAGTGTACACTCGGGACGATCCGCAGACTCGTGACAGGTGAGACAGGCATTGCGCTGCTAGGAGGTTGCAAGGCAGCACCAGCTCAACCAACCAAGCGCTACTTCAGTGTCGTAGAACCAAATCGGCAAGGTATGAGCAGCAAGCTTCCTCGATGCCGAGAGTACCGGTACCTCGCATCGCCTCGCAGCAACGACGAATCCGAAGGTCCTACCTACTTAACGCCTCACTTTGATCACAAATGAGGGTCAGACGACAACACATGCGACTAGCGCAAACCGCGACACAAGGCATCGACTTCACTAGTCCATGCATGTCAGCCAGACATGTGAGAGCCTCGAGCCAGTGAGGCAAATAGTTACTAGTCGTTATTGTGTAGATAGCAGGCTGCGAACTTCCCACGTGGGGGCCTTTCGTCCCGATTGCCTGGATCAAGGGTCGAACGCCGTCCAGAATAATCCGAGAGCTTTCCCAGTTCGTCGAAAACCGTCGTGTAGGACGTATCCACTTCTTACTTATCTCTTACGTTACGTCAACTTCAGGCATCGCAGAGACGGGGGAGGAAGCTTTGAGGATTTGCTCAAAGTCGACGGCTTTAGATCAGTCTCCCACGGGAACATTGAAAATAGTCCTCGTCTACAGAGCAGCAGCAATTTGTCGCAGCGGTTCGTCATGCAGTGAAATGAATGAATGAATGAATGAATGAATGAATGAATGAAATGGTCGGGGTCGCGAGCATTTCTCCGAGTCTCTCGCCCGAGGATCCCGGGATCCCACCTCGGTCAAACAAGGCATGTCTCGATGCCGGTTCCGCCCGCCAAACAGGCGATGCCGAGACAGAAAACGTCGACGGTTCTCGCGCATGATAGAAAACAAGAAGTCCTGCATCGAAACAGACTGCATTCTTTCCCCCAGGCCAGCACACCACCCGCAGACACTAGCTTCCCCGCCCAGGAGCCGTCTAACTGGTCTATTCCCGTCATAACCGGATCCTTTCTGTCACACAACTCCACGGACGGGGGATCGGATGATGAGTGGGTGTGGTCAGGTGTGTGTCCGCCCCGGCCTGCCGTTGGTCAGCGACCGCTTCGGTCCGTTCGATCTTCCCTTGGCTTAGCGACACAAGTACACAGCATAGACTTGGCGGCTGCAGGCCTGCCAGTCGCACCACACCCACCCACTCTTCACATTGTGTGAGCGTGGGGAGCGATCCCAGCCAGGGTTGGCCACCCACCCCTGCACCGAACATGGGTGCGCGTAGTCCCGTTTCGAGGCATCATCACACATTGGATGGAGCCAGATGCGTGATGCGCCAACCAGCCAACAACCGTGGGAACGACATGGGAGGCTATCTCCAGCATGAATGATCATCGGCTCAGAAAGATTCTGGTCAACTTGTGCCGCTCTGCGAAGTATATAAGTATCGACATTCCCGGCTCGCTTGAGGAATAGGAGTCTCCTACTTCGTCAGTAAAATACACTTGCTCCCAACGTCTAAGACCTTACAAGAAACTCTACGAAACAAATACCTGTCGATCCAGCCATCTTCAACCTCGAACAACCTTCATCATGCCTGCCAGCTGCGGATGTGCCTCTTGCTCTTGCAGTGACTGGTAAGTCGATCTCGCTGAGTGGCTGTCGTTATACGAATTACAATACTAACTCCTGTCATAGCAAGTCCTGCTCCTGCTGCGTGAGTAAAAACGTATACTGACCTAATACATCCTTCGACTAACCCACGAATAGAGCCACTAAGTGAATTCGCTTCGTTTTAGTGAGGTCTTGTTGACCGTTTTGCGAAAGCTAGGGGACGTGCAATTCAAGATCTAGTAACACTTGTCTTTAGTCAGGGCTTGGTTGGGGATTGTTGTGTAGCCAGTTGTATACGCTGCGTCGATGATGCGATTGATAAATTGACACTCATTGAAGCCTGCCTGCTATGTAAATGTCCGCAGATGTGAATGTGTGCCCAGGGTATCTCATGCTGTATCGACCCATCTTCTAACGCCATCTAATATGCTATGTATCCAGAGAACATCTATCCGGACTGTGTTAATCTGTCATTGGAGCCCAATTCATCAACCATTCTCTGGCCTTGTCTATATTTGAACCTTCAGCCTCGCAAGCCGCAATACACCACTCCAGATCCCAGGCTTTCTCGGCCGCCAGCAACTCCGCTATTTGCCTCCTTCGTTGATTGGTCTCATCGACGCAGAAGTACATTGGCGAGTTACTGTCTTTGACTTTTTCCATTAATGGTTTTATCATAGGCAAGACGACTTGTGCGGTAGAGCCCTTCGGCTCGAGGCCGGCATTCGCCCTTCCTGTTTTGCACCACTCATTCTGACACCACTTCTTCTTACAGCCCTGCATCATTTGTGTGAGATACCGCCGCTCGATGCGCCGCTTCAGAGCGTTCCCCTCGGGATCGTGCAAGCTGACATAGAGAGGCGAGAAACACATCGAGCATAGCCCGATATCGTTGCCCGGACCCTGACCCATCCGAGTTCCAGCACCGACAGCTCCATTTTTGCCGACACCGTGCAGAGTACGACCGCAGTTCACATTTCGACAGGCTGGGGGCTTCGGCCGATGAGCCTTTTCCAGCTCATGATGCTTGAGATGCGCCGACATATCGCGTAAACGAATGATCTTGGAGCAAAGGTGACAGTCGGTGGTTCGAGCGCCATCGGCCACTTCATGCTCAGTCAGGCCCGATAAGAGTGTTTCGGCTGAGGGTTGGAATGGATCACCCTCCTGTGGCACCTCAAGGTGGCAAAATTGACACAAGATAATCTTTCCAGGGCATAGCGAGGTACGGTGTCGTGCTAAGTCAGGGAGTGAATTGGTGGTGAATGGGCAAGCTGGGCACTGATGCTCATAATGAAATATGCTGTCATGCTTAGCCTTGGAAGCCTCGGATGATCCATAGGATTCGTCATGTGGACAATGCCAATGTTCTTTCCATTCGTCAGATTTCGCTTGGAAAACACCACCACAGTGAGGACAGGCTACGTTGTTGCGACGACAGAAGTTTTCGTGCAGCAAAATCGTCCGTTTTGGGACCCATTGATGGCAGTTCTTGCATTGTTCCTCGTCTGCCGAATGCTCTTGGACATCAACATGAGTAGAATTCGAGGTTGACGTATCTTCGACTGCGGCCACATTCTTTATGCGTAGGTGGTATCGGCGAGGAAGACTCTCAGTGTGGCTGACAGATGGATCCGAGATATAACCGTGGACGGAAATCATGAGCGACTCTGCGTTCTCAAGCTCGACATTTCTCGGCTGTATGGTTATCCGTTTGATTCCGTTTTCCGCGAAAGTAAATGCCCCAAACACGTGTTCTGAGTCACGAGGGGGGGCTCTTTGTCTGGCAGACTTCGGACTAACAAATAGGTCCACGCCGTATTCATCGTCAAGACCTCCAAGATCGATTTCTAGAGCTCGTGAACGAGACCAGGACGGGAGCTCATAGTCTACATAGTCACCGGCAACGACTTGACCATCGATGTCCTTCCAAATATTAACCTCTTGTCCCACCGAACTGCCACCGGCCGTTCCGGGGGCTTTCTGAGATTTCGCCATTATCTGTTTCAATGTCTCTCTCGCCTGTTCCTCGTTCAACGCTTCGATGTCGACTTCCAGATCTGTATCAACGACGCAGATACCGTCGCCTTCGGGTCGGAACTTATCAATCAGAAAGCGAAACGTCTCTCCCTTGACACCCCGTACGGATAGGAATGCGCCATTGGTAAGGGTGGTATAGCTCTCGCGCAATTGTCTTTCGAGAAGGGACTTCCAATCGTCAGGATCGTAACCAGCTTCCAAAGGCCGTAGCCGAACATAAGTACCACGAGGCAGATGCTTCGCATGGATTGTAATGCGGGGATCCGTTCGAGGCTCGCGATCGACGTCTATAGCCTCCTCCGACGAGGTGCCGCTCCTTGCCTTGCCCAGCTCTTGAGCGTCGATCCCCAAGGCCTCCAACAGATACGGACTCAAGAGGACCTGGTCCTCCTCGGCGGAGAACTCTCGTATTCCTGCATGTACGACATTGCCGTTTACTTGGTTGACCAGGCGAAACATGAGAGGGTTGGGTAGCTGCTGGTGGGAGTCGGCGTAGAAAGCATGTTGGACAGATGGAGCGGAAGCTAAGTAAGGATTGTTGCGATCAAAGGCAGTCGACCCCGAGGGGCCCCGAGAGGCAGCGCTCGTGGACGCGGCAAGAAGCTGTTCGAGTGAGGATTGCGGGAGTATGATCTTGTCGCCCTTTAGATCTCGAGAGGCCGGAGCCACGTTGAAGGTGCTTGACCATTTGAGCTCCGGCTGGTCAGCCATGGTGGCCCGCTCTTCTGAACGTGCCTGGCCTTGAAAACGATGGGGTGCGCCGGGGATTTAGGTATTTACCAGGTCCATAGGAGATTAATGTAGCTGATACAGGATCCTTCAGCTTTGAAAATGCACCCGGAAATTTGTACTCGTTGAGGTGGCTCGAGACTGTGCGTAGGTTGGAGAACCTCAGTCAGCAATTTAATTCTTCGAGGTTCCATCACGCTCGTTAGAGCCGATGACGACAAAGTCGGCGCTCGCTGCCCCGCCAGATTCCGACCCGTAGACAGCCCTGCCGCGGGGCACTATCTTAGTCGCCCCATCATATGCATAATATTGTAGTATATAGAATATCTGATGTGGTTATGTGTCTAAGAGGAGTATACGTAAAGCGAAGTCACTTCGATGCGGTCTCCTGGGAGGTAAATGCAGGTCGTTTACACAGCAAATATCGCCGAGCTATTCTCCAATGAAGCTTAAACTTCACAAGTCACCAGCTTGATGTAGAATTCTCTCTCAGCAAATGGACTGCAACTTTGGATACTTGCGGCTTATCATAATGCATCCCGTGGTCTTGAAGGAGAGCCACTTTCATCAGCGCCCATGTCGTACTAGATAAGTAGCTGGACAGGAAGTGGTCTACCCTAGATGGGAATTTCCTACCGATAGTACTGTATATGGCTAACAGAAATGGCGAAGGCTGTTTGATGGTGAAAGATTCACATAGTTCAGGGATGGATATCTCTGGTAATCCACAAGTGAGGTACCCAAGGGGCGCCTGTGCCTGCATATCTACGAACTCAAGTATGTAGTAAGTTTCCACGCTTTGCTATTCGGAGAGCTGTGAGACTCCCAAGTTGAATGTCAACCTCCTGTTTGACAGTGGATGAAAAGATAGTTCCGTGCATCCCGCCTCCCGTCTGTGCACATCAACTCCTACCATGGAATCATACTATAGTTACGTATATGTATATACTAAGATTACTCAAGCACGGCAATTTGTGTACATATGTGTTTGATTCATGACTATTACCATAATGGTAGAAACGCCAACCATTTACTACCTACCCCGCTACATGTTCGTAGACACGCCCGGGCCGTGATCCGGCCTCCGGTCGAGCTGGCTAATGTAACTTATTAGTAGTCGGTGTGGGATATCTGACAGGCGTCGCTTAACAAGAGACCAAAATGTCTCAAAGCGTCTGACATCCATTCACACGACACTCAGGGTCGGAAATGATCCTCATCAACTGGATTGGACTGAGCGGCCTAGACAAGAAACATTTCACTCAGACTTCTTACCGCCAAGGTGTTTCCAAGCCGGAACTAAATTTGGATGTTGAAGAGCCGAGCAGCGGCCAAGTCGAAGCCAAGTAGCGGCCAAGCCAGACAGGGAGATGGCGTGGAGGGCGGGATGTGTTGTTGCTGACGATCCCGTCAACACCTTCCCCCTCAAGCCCCCTTTCGAGGGCAGCAAACCAGATCTCCGAGTCCTCAAACGTGTCCCAGCAGAGTCCCAGCCATGTATACGTGGAGTTGATCGAGCTGTTCCGCTGTGCCAGCGCAGAAGGGCTCTCTCGCCGACACAGATAAACGTCTCGTCAAGTTTGAGTTTGTCAAGCTTATACTACCAAGTATGTCATAACTAGGTATTTCCTGCCCATGAGCTGTACACCTCTCTCCATCAGGTAGGTATCGGGCAGCGTATCACGGGTCATCGTAAATGGCTACCTACCATCCAACTCCTCCCGTCTCCTGCAAGGCAGTCTACTGTCAGCAAGAAGCTCGTATGCATGAGGGATATTTGCATCACCAGGGCCCGGTGGCGGACGGGCGTTGGACGCTCAACAAGTCAGCACACTGCAATGCAATGCGCGCCCCTTTGCCAATCGCAGTGAGGCTATCCAGGCGGGAGAAAAGAGGGCGATGCGACGCTGCGGGTCGACCTGCCAAGCACGGGCAGCCAAGTCGCCAAGCTGCCTCGCCATGCCCATCCTGGCCGCATTCCTGGCAGTAGTCGTTCAATGATGTTCAATGATGCGTGATAGTGCCGCCATTGCGATGTGCCAGAGCCTTGTAGACGAGGAAACAAGAAACACTCTCCCCACCTCCTCAACACTGCAACGGCAGGGATCTCAAGACCCTCTCTGCAGCTCTCTGCATGACTCCCAGTCGGATCCAAGCCTCTTTTCTTCTTTTCTGTATCAGCCTGTCAATGAGTCCTGGTGTGTCGCTGTGATTCCCCAGCAATTTAGGGCAGTATCGCCAGGGTTCTGATCGACTTCCTCCAGGGCCGATCGACGAGTCTCGTGCTCCTTGGTGGTTTCGCCTTGTAATATACTTAAGATATGTAGTGCTCGACTCATGCCGCTACTCGTTGGTATTCCTCTGATCGTAGTCTACATACCTTGGCTACCTTATATACATCTCTGTATTGGCATCAAACAGACACAGATCTGGGAGCATCTCATTGCTGTGTACCAACTGTCTTTCTTGGGGAGTTCATCTGCTTCCCCAACGCTTTGCCGCAAGGGTCCTTCGACGTCAGCTAGCAGGGTTCTGTTACCTGCAGCCATCCATATAAGCCAAAGTGTCCTACGAGCAGCAGCTGCCCTTTGGGGATTCGTATATCTCCCTTAACTCGGCTCTCAATACGGAGAAGTGTCTTTCAGGCGTGAAATTCAAGCCTCCCAAGTGCAGCATCGTGGTTTCATACTCATAATTGCAGCCGGTCTCTGCATCTAATGGCATCTGAAGACAGAATTCCACAGCACGCGCGCGATCTGTCTCCAGCTTCGATACCAGCCCTCCTCGAGCTATTATCCAACACCCTAGTCCTCCGACAAACCGTCCCCTACCTCCCCATCGCGAGCCTCTTCAACCTCGCCTCCACCTGCCGATTCCTGCACAATCTCATCCACCAGACGCCGGGCGTATTCCGGCATCTCGATCTGACCCGCGCCAAATCCGCGCATTTCGTCGATGTCCCCGGCATCGACCATGGAGGCCAGGTCTGGCGCAATGCCCAGCTCGACGAGAACCTCACCGAAGACGACTTCTACTCGGGCCCCCTGAGGGGCATCTTCCACAGCATCCGACGGCGCAACATCCTGCAAGATGTCCACACCCTCGTCCTCGACGGCCTCTCCGTGACGGCCGAGTTCGTCAACGACATCCTCGTCGACCCCTCCTACCGCGTCCGCGTCCTCTCGATCCGCGGCGTCAAGAACCTCAACGAGCGCAAGCTGATGCAGTCCCTGCGCTACGTGTGCCGCCCCACGAGGCCCGAGGGCACGCCGCACCTGAAGGGACTCTACGTGTTTGGGGCCAGGGACGGCGGCGCGTCGTCGCAGCCCCAGGACGGCGATGACTGGTACCAGCGCAAGGGGCGCCTGTTCCGCCGGAAGCCCGCGCAGGAATGGGCCGACACGCTGCTCGACTGCCGCGGCGTGATCCAGTTCGACGCGACGCTGTGCACCAGCCCGCGCCACCAGAACTCGCCCGCGTACGGCAGGACACCGGTCTCGTCCGCGCGGCCTGCCGTCGCCAGGCAGTGGTGCGTCGCCACATTCGCCCTCGGCGGGTGTGCCTCCTGCGGCAGCGCCCCGGAGGGGCTCACCACATACGGCGAGACACCCGCAGCAGACCTGCCGCTGCTCTCGCCCGTCCCGTTGCAGTCGTCTAGCGTGAAGGCGGCGATTTGCCCTTCCTCTCCCGCGGGAAGTGATGGGTCTGGGAAGGCCCAGTTCGTGCCGCGGTGTCTGGATTGCATCCGGGAGAGGTGCTGCTTTACTTGCGACCAGTGGTGGTGTGAGTCTTGCTATGAGCTTACAGGTTCAGAAGTAGTTGCGCCCGCTGTGCAAATCGTCACCGAGCTGAACGACGACATGGCGGTCGATGGATTAACCGATGACTTGGAGCAACTGGCTGCGTTCGAGCAGCCGAAAGCCAAGGTACGGATGGGATATTGTCTCGAGTGTCGCGCGAGGTCTACCATCAGGAAGCATACCACCCCTTCCCCGGACTACTCCCGCTGAAAGGATCTTGAATCCCCTACATTGCCCTAATTTTCCATCAACAAGAGTTTCTGTAGGGATGAGCAGAGACAGCTGTTTCTGTCGTCCTATCGAGACTGTATGCGGCGAGAACAACCCCATTTCCTTAAAGCACAGCAAATGACTATCCACATGCTCATCGAGGTTCGACGTTGCTGACAGTTATCCAGCAGACGCCCAAGGTCACTCGAAGTTGCTGGGAGTGCGAGAGTAGTGTACGTATCAATTCCATCACGAGTAGAAAATTGTAAAATATATAGGCTAATCCCGGGATAAAAGTGTTTCGATTGCAGCGCCAACACCCACAAGTATTGCATGGCTTGTAATAACAGCTATTGCATAGTCCACTACGAAGGCTCAACCGCGACGCTGGTAAGTACTTGAACGCCCTACAATCCGAGCTATGCCACCTCGTGCTAACTCAATTACCAGTGCGACTGTACGTTTTGTTCTTTGCTCCAGGTGTAGAAATGGCCATGTGTCGCCAATGACTGACCATGCTACAGGGTGCTCCGCCAAACGAGCCCATCGGCGCCGATTTAGGGAACTATATTGATCCGTGACCCTTCAGGGGTTCCCAAGCTTGTTTGCGAAAGAGCGGTCTGTGATTCAGGAGACACGCATATGGCATCTTCTCATTCCTCTCTCGGCGTTGGCGTTTAGGTCCTGCATGTACGACTCTATGACTAGCGAGGCAGTGGCCGGGCCGCGCCTGTTCAAGGCGCTTGGTTGATAGAATGCAATCTCTTTAGGAGAGCATAAAGCAAGATACCCGGCACGAGGCGAAGCCAACAATGAATTCAAATCACCACTCATATTACCCCCGTCGGTTGCTTGACCTGGAGTAATGATGGTCACATATCTACACATCACCACTGTCTCTCGTCTGCACCACCGTGTCTTCTGGAATTTCTCGTGATCGACCTGCCAAAGACTCGTTTCAGATGTTTTCGTATCACTGTGCCAGCTCGAAGCTTCGCCTATACTAACCCAGGATCTGGATACTCGAGGAATGGGCGAAATCGTAACGCGTCAGGTTCGGGTGCAACACAACACATCCAGCGTCAAGGTCATACACACGGCCGCGAATGCCCGGTGTTTCTGGCACTTGACGTCTGGGAAGGTGGTGGACACAATCTGCGACACCATGGGCCAAGCACATTCCAGAGATGAAAATGCTGTACGAGGCAAACCATGACTTCGATGTCGAACCAAGACATGCAGCTGGACGCGTTTGCTGATGTGCCATCTTACGCAACAGCGTCCTAGATTTTCTGTCAACCCCCGGGGAGCTGATGAGCAGCTAGTTATACATGGGTTTGGAGCCTGAGACGTGCCGCGCTGCCAAGGACATGAGCAACCAGATGACCATGCGAAGAATAGTAGACGCATTCCTTACCTCGCTTAAGTGAAGACCACCTTCCACCTCGAGACGTTTCAAGGTGATGCCGTTGACTAAAGCAGGCATTTGATCTCAAGTGCCAGCCTTGTGCCGATACACCAAATCTTGCAACATTCCATCCGTTAGACGTGTCAAGTTTGTCTTTCACAGGGGAGCTTGCGAATCACAACAGTAGCATTCGACTGGTGTATCGCTTACAAGACGCCACTTATACACTACACAGTCTAGCGAAGGCAACAAAATCGTACAAGTGGACAGAGTATGACAAACAGGGCTTTTTCTGACAGCAACTGCGAAAATGCCCCAGGGTTTTCAAAAGCCCATGTGGAAGATGATATAAATGAGACGATCGCATTGAAGACACTCATACGGGGGTATCGTCAACATTCATCCCCTCGGACGAGATCGACGACAGAAAGCGGTGCCAACTGAATTAAATAAAGTTTGCTCCCGGAGAATGGCTACCTTGGCCAATCTCATCCGACTTTTCCTTCTGGGAACCATCATTGCACAGAGTACGGCACAGAACAATGGCAATACAAATATATCCATCGAAATAGGATTCCAAACCAGCGAACTTGACCGGATGAACATCCTCAGGCAAGAATCGGACTGGACTTTCGACTTTCTCTCACAGCCAAATTACACTTATAACCCGGGGTCTGTCTTGAACGCCGATTCGACTACGTTCCCTGCGACAGTTGGTAATGGCCTCACGATGGCGTGGGTATCTCTTGGACCATGTGCTAGTCAGTATTTGCAGCGATGTCATCTTGCCCATTCTTTGCTTTGGTATTCTCGTATTGAGATCTAGGACCTGAACAAAAGCAGCTCCCCACTAGAAACCCTAGGTGAAGTGAGATCTGACCTCATCTACAAAACAGTGCAACCGCCTCACTACCATCCGAGGGCCTCGAACTACATAGCGTCGGTAGCCGGCGAAAACGTAACGACTTACATGATACCCGAGAATGGTGGACGATTGTTCACCAATAGCATCTGGCCGGGGAAGATGACGTTGTTTCCAAAAGGGAGCCTGCATGCAATGCAGAACACAGGTAGTGTGGACCTCAATCAACATCAGTCGGTATGAGCTGACAATGTGTCCTCAGGATGTGGGAATGCGACTATCGTCTCGGCTTTGAATTCTGAAGATCCAGGCACGCATACGATAGCCAACGCACTTTTCTTTCTCCCGAAAGACATCATCTATGCTGCACTCGGCCAGAATCCTGACACTAAAAACCTCGACACCTTCGCAGACTTGATCCCGGCGGTCGGATCAGGTATCACAAATGGTTCTGCGGAATGTCGAAAAAGATGCGGGATTATTTAGTGAGGTATGGCGTGTATCTCATCAGCTGAAGTGCGAAAGACACGCGTGCTCAGCCAGATGAGGGACGTGGACTGCAGATACGCGGACAAAGACCGAAGCTTCTCTTGACTGGGCGCGCCTGCAAAGGACGTCAGCAGTTGTATGCACCGTAGATTATCCATCTTGATCATTGATCAGAGCTCGATTCAGATACTTTCAGAATTCTAAACCTGCCGAAAACTTGCGAGCTACCCAGCCTGCACCATTCTCCTCATACTCTTGCTTGGTAACCGAGAGAGACGCAAAATGCTCGTGTTTGACCAGGTTAGCTCCACCGGTCCAGGTACAAGTGATAGGATTGTCCGGTCGAGCAACGCGGACATGGCATTCCTCAGGCACGAGCTTCACAATGTCTTTTTGCAAACGCTCTATGAAACCAGGGAAGAGCACGTTGCCACCAACGACGACGATATTGGCAAGGAGACTAGGCCATAGTCCAATGGGAATGACATTTAAAGATTGTACCACAAGATCGGCAATGCCTGATTGGCGGATGCCGATATCTGATGGATTGAAAAGGAGCTCAGGGACAGTGAAGCGTTCGTTCCTCAATGTCAATACGTCTTCATTAGATTCGGCCGCAGCCAGTTTTTTCGCCCTGTATGATTGCGTAGGGTCGTATTCCCGCACAACCCCGTTTGATCGAGTGTGGAAGTCTGGGAGCACGTAATCTTTCGCGATGCCTCCGCCGGTCACGTAAGGTTCTCGCCGTTCGCCACGCGTACCTTTCCAGGAGCGCTCTAGATGATCATTGAAATCGAGGGAGATATAGCAAGCGGCCTCTTTCATTTCGTTGACAATGTGTGTCTCGTTGCGCATATCATAGTGGCGAAGGGAGAGCAGTCGGGCCAGATAATTGGTTAGGAGCTTCCCTCCAACATCGAGTCTTCGAATGGCAGAATGGATCGGTTTGCCTTGGAGGAGTGGGGTGACAGTCGTATGGGAATACCCAGAGTCGATGACAAGGACGATCTCGGCAGGCAGCTGCGCAATAGTGCCAGGCTCTCTGGGAGTTTTCAGGAATGCTTGAATGTCGTGATATGCATTAAAGGACGGACCTGGGAGATGGCACTTTAGCATTCTTGACTGCCTGGCACAATGCGGACACAAAGCAGGAGGAGAGACCAACCGATTCCACGGTAGTAGCTAGCGAATCCGAACTCCTCAAATACCATTTGGTCGCAGTTCGTTTGTAAGATAGGCAGCGAATTGGAAGGTTCGGTAAGCAAGAGTTGTGTCTCTGACGGGTCGCATCGCTGAGGGGCTTTGGGATCGAGAAATTCATGCTCCCATATCTCCTTCTCGGCCTCCCAGCCAACAATAAACCCTTTCTCCACTGGGCGGCGAAAGGCCGCCTCGCTGAAGTCTTTACATTTGTCAAGGTCCGAGGCGACGTAAGCCTTCCTATCGCGATCGCGTGCGATGCAGTTGGGAATGACGCGAGGCTCATCCACGATATCGCCGGTGACGAACCCAGCTTTGATCGTGTAGGCGCCGTTGTCAAGGATCAGTGTTCTCGAAGGCGGCGGAGGTTGGTGGACTTTGGATTTACGAGGAGCCATGCTGGCTTTCGAGATGCATGGCCAGCCTCCAAACAGCTTCTTTGAACAACCGTGGGTGAAGTTATTTGAAGATCGTCGAGATTGTACAGAGGTGGGATGGTGCAAGTGTCGGAATGGATGATGCGTTAAGCGAGGCGCATGTATTCTCCTATCACGTATAATCTACTTCGAAGTATAACGTGTCGGATAGTCCAATATATCGTACAATCGTACGAATATATCGTACAAAGATCTTTTGGCGCAGTATCATACATCACCCCAGTCATTTCCATCGCCGTCGATCTTCTCAAAATGCGTACCCGGATGCTCCCATCTTATCGTGCAATTCAATGTAGGGTTTCACATTATTTCGGCAGTGGACCACATGTGCATAGGCAGTGACATGAACATCTCAGGAGGGCACATCGATGATGACTTTCTTTTCTGCGCCGTAAGACGGGATATTGGCCTCAACAGGATAACTCTCTGTAGCTCAACCATCATACGCTTTGACGATTCTGATTATTGTCTGTGAAAGCAGAAGAAGTTCTTGTTCTATATACGTTTACAATTTCTAGAAAAACGGGTACCTAGCAACCAGGCTATGT
Organism: Xylariaceae sp. FL0016; assembly: GCA_022578815.1. NCBI lineage: Eukaryota > Fungi > Ascomycota > Sordariomycetes > Xylariales > Xylariaceae > Xylariaceae sp. FL0016. The sequence continues at coordinate 33,404 of MU388797.1, forward strand.
GCCTGAGTACATGTTTAACCAAGGAGAGCATGTCAAGCTTCCTTTCCGACTAAAGTGTTGACCGGCTGGTTCCCCTCCTGCGGTATTTGACCGAAAGTGCCACACGATACAGCTACGAGTCTCATTTAGGTGTATTCGCAGTCACCCATGAGCTGAACTTGTCTGATCTTGAGCCCGCCATATCGTGGATCCAGTGTCCGACAGAATCATGAATCCCAAACCCAGTCTCAGTATTCGCCGGCTCCTCGACAGGCGTCTTCGAGAAGGCGTACGCGAAGCTCGTGTCTCCGGCGCCATTCAACGTGGTCGGGTTGCCGTCGAAATCAGTCCAGCTCGCGCAACCCGTGCAGAGAGCTGTGAGCTTGAAGTGAGTTGCATTGGCGGCAGTGCCTTTAAGTACGGTGTACTTCGCATCGGCGTAGGCTGCTGGGGTATAATATCCTCTAAAGCCGATCAGCTGCTGACATCTTTGCGAAAGTGCTCAGATGCTAGAGCTCGAGTTTACTTACAGGGCTTGTCGGGAGGAGAACTCGACGCTATTACCGTTCTTCCAGACTACCGTGAGAGGATTGTATGTCATCATACCACCCCAAGCCCATCCAACCCAACCCAACTCGTTGGGTGCCACTACCTGAAGGATGACATCGTATGCCTTGTCCCCAGTCGCATTTCCTGGCAAGGCAAGTCGATAAGTGATGCCCTCGTCCGTCGTTTTAGATTGGAAAGTGATGCCCGTATCAGCGTCAACAAATGCTGCTGTTTCGGTTTGGGCCAGCGCTGTGGTTTTGTGAGTTTAATATATTCAGTGTAAAGTAAAAAGGCATGAAACTTTACCAGTGCAAGCAAGGCCTGTGATGCCCAACGCAAGAGTGAGCCACTTCATATTGTATAATTGACGAGGTTGGGGGGCATCCTCTCGAGCCAGCTGTGACCCGTGTCAGCGAGATTGCCAACTTATAAGTGTAGAAGCATCACTGTGGCCAGTTACCCTGGCCAAGCCAATCAAACTGGATTAATATCAGGAGACTGGGCACCTCGATTCGGATGTATGCGGCTCAATATAGCTTTCCCTGAGACTAAGTCATCACTTAGATTGACTTCCTGGATACTTCCTTCGCTAACCAATTATACGCCTCGCGTTGACTTCATGTCGCATTCGCTCAGAGGGCGATATTCAACGGTTCGCCTGAACCCAGCGTGTCATTCATTTGCGACAAATAAGACTGGCTATACTCGCTCATGATATGCTGGGTTCGGCTTGGAGATTTCGAAGTCTACACGTACCAAGTAACTGTGGCTGATTCTAATGAAGAAAAGATCAGTTTCCAAGATTACCAGTGACGCAGCCTAACCACACGTCTCTACAGCAAAAAATTACGTGTCAATTTGGAGCTGCATCGCATATTGAGTAGTGATGGGAATGTGAGCCAAGTATTTGCCAAGTCTGCAAATAAAAAGCACACGTGAAGTCATCGACTTTGGGTTCGACTTGATTGGGGGGTTAATTGCTGAATCGGGGTATCCTGGAAGAACAGATTTATTGCCTTATGGGTCTAGCGGCGAGAAGAATGCGTTCTTTTTGAAATCTGTGGGGGACAGACGTGGACGGTGCTGCGGATCGAAGTTGTCTGCAATAGATGGGCGACATGGAGGGTTGTCTATCCGCCGTATTCAGCCTATTATCCGGCGATGGCAAGGCTCCAAGCTGGGAATCGGAATCGCTGCTGTATCCGATGAAAATCCAGCTGTTCCGCATGGGAAGCTGTGGGAGTGCAAAACCAGATGACCCAAAGCTCCAGAATGCACTTACAGGCTGGATCGTGTTGATATAGCAAACTCAAAGCTTACACTACCTAGGTAAGTAAGTATCTACAGGAGAAGCTCAACACCCACAATATCAGGCAGGACTTCGCCTTATCACTAATCATAGTATTTGGCAGATCTGCCTCCAATGATCGGCATTTCCTCGGCGTCCAAAGTCGACGTTTTGCTCTTGTTCACATTACCTGCGACCCTGGCCTTGACCCATGCCCCGGCAGTGATGCCTTCTCCGCCCTTGTTGTTCTCAGTGTCTTTATATCCCAGCCGCCGCAGCACCTCGCTCTCTACCGGTCGCAGCTCAAGGTTATCCTCGGGACGTACAAAGTACAGTACACCCAGACGGTCGACTTGGCTCTGGTCTGGAGGAGGAGCTACAACCCGGTGAATGCTGCTTTTGAGAAAGCCGTTGGTCAAGAACTCTAGAGAGTCTGCCAGGTTGACCGTGATGCTTTCTGGGTACGGCTTCACCCATTTCCAGTTGCCATCGGGGGTCTGAACCTGCAAAGCCGCGACCGGTTGCCGGAAGAGGAGCGTCAGGCTCCCGAAGTCGGTATGGCCTCTTACCCAGACGTTGCCGAGCGACTTGTTCTGTTCCTCGCTACGGTGGTGGTACTTCATATACCGGAGGTGGCAGTCGCTCCTTTCGTCGTAGCGATGGCACTTCAGGAAGTAGTCTTCGGGAAGCTCGAGGATCATGGCAAATAATGTCAGCAGCTTCCGTACGATCTCATCATGGATGTGACGAGAAAACCTCTCAATCTCCGGCCGGTTCTGGTTGATGATATCCGGGTGTGACCTTTCTAGTTCAGGAATGAACTTGGGGATGTTGTAGATCTCGGTATTGTCGAAGATCCCGGGGCGAACCTCCTGGGAGACAAAGTCAGCCCTCATTACTTCAATGCTTACAGTAGTGACAGATGTAACTCACTCTCAAGCCGAGTGGCTTGTATCCGTTGTAACCCCCTTTCTCGAGCTCAGCCCTGTACTGAAGTTTCTCATCTGCGGAGAGGTTGAATATCTCTTTGCCAATAGCGAACTGCCGGTCCACAGATTCTTGTGACAGTCCGAAGTTGGTAATGTAGAAGAACCCTGTACACGATGTGAGACTTTGCCATCCATGACGATATGGATCATAACCATATATTATGGTGGCCGAACGAACCTATCTTCTGGATGGCGTCGAAGAGCTTTTTGGCCAATACCGCTTTTCCATCGGGCTTGTCGAACTGAGAGAGATCTAAGGTCACCAGGTCTGCCCACTCGACTATTCGTTCGAAATCTCTGTCAGTACTCAAGATGTCCCATTATGAGGCTCTTTACACATACGGTCATATGAGGTCTCTGGGATTTGGTGATAGGTGGGGATATCAGAGCCAGCAGCCGTTGGCGCCTGGACCAGAGTCGCCATGATGTATGTGCAAGAGAAGAAAAATGGGACGATGTGTTATACTTTTTAATGTGACCTATAATAGCGATATCGAATGGTCAAATGTCGTTCCCTTGACGAGATACGAGCCTAGTGTAGAGATAGATAACAAGGGAATAGATTCAATGCGCCTCCGTCTCCCATTTATCAATACTGATTCTACCACAAAAGCTGTGTAGACGCCTTTCTATTTTCTCCGGGCATTGACAGGCCAGCTTGTTGCTGGGTAGGGGTTCTTGGGGCGTTCATGCGGAGACGCTGATACTCTCGTGCCCCAAACACGCCCCTCTGCACACCCACCCCGGATTCGTGATCATGCTCCCAAGTCACGACATCCCTTAGCCTCTGAATCCCTCCGCTCACAAGTTTCAGCACCCCAACTCGGGGCAGTCGTCGTCCTATAGGGTAATCAGCTCGGACAGTATTGTAGAATGCCCTATGGACTGTGTTTATAGATGTACTTGCGAAAGTTGCTCCACCAAATTCGCCATTTGAGTGTCAATGAGATGAACCTGTGGCGACGCCAATTGGCATACGCGTTGCGTTGAGCTATGTTTACTGATAGTCTCTGGTTATAATACCATGTATAAAGGTACTCTGTCTCGTGAATCTCTGTAAGTGCCCTATATCGGCCTACGTTACTCGATTGCTCCCGCTTACATCAATTACATGCACCATGTCGCTGGAAGGAGGGTTGTTACCAGCCAAATCCTCGCCGAAGGAGACCACGACATCAGCAGTGATCACCGAAGACATTCAAGGAGAGAATGAGCGACGCTTTCATTATGCCAAGAGAGGTGAAGCCTTGACCCATGATTCGAGCGGTGATGATATCGATGGCTACGACAGCGAACGGATGAGAGACAGAACCCTTCTCACTGCAGAAGAGGAGAAGAAGCTCTTGACAAAGATTGATTGGCATCTGATGCCTCTTTGCTCTCTTATATTCATGTTCAAAAACCTGGACGTTGACAATGTTTGTAACCCCGATGGAGCAGGCGACTTCACTCGCGATGATTTGATACTTACCAGATGTTTCTCAATATAGGTCTCAAACGCACGCATTATGAACCAAGGAACAGACCAGAATATCATGACACAGCTAGGGCTTACATCTGACCAGTTCGCTCTTGTTACTGTTCTTTACTACGTATGCTATGCTTTACCTCATCCCGATGACCTTAGAACGGGGATTGATGCTAATCGACTATCTCTAGATACCGTACATCGTTGCAGAAGCCCCTTCTAATCTGTTACTCAAAAGGTTTTCACCTTCGAAATGGCAGTCTAGAATTATGATCAGTTGGGGCATAGCTCTTATTCTACATACTGCCGCCAGGAACAAGAGTGCTCTGTACGCCTTGCGTTTTCTTCTCGGTCTGGTATGCATCAGATTCAATGTCCAGTCAGATCGTCCTTTTAGGCCGATAACTCATCTAATGGCACGATGGGAATATTGTAGCTAACATTCTGAATCAAGGCGGAAGCAGGACAATTTCCCGGCGTCATCCTCCAGATGACTTATTGGTATCGACCGGACGAGATGTCACTTCGTCTTCTGTACTTCTGTGAGTAGTCATGAGCGCACATTGCATATCAACTAAAGCGGCTCAGAATCGCTGACTTTTCGGCCTCGAAAGACATTTGTGGAAACTGTTCCGGAATTTTCAGTGGTCTCCTTGCTTTCGCGTTCGATCATGCCTCTGGAGCTGGTGGACTGTCAGGGTGGCAATGGTATGAAATGACCCAGCTCCCAAAGACCCGTTGGTGATCAACGTAAATTGATTATTTGGGAACAAGGCTTTTCCTAGTAGAAGGCATAATCACCATTCTTGTCGGCGTCGTCATTTGGTTTGCCCTTCCAGACTGTAAGATTCCTTTATTTTCCAGCACGTTCCTGGCGATGAGAAGTGCCAGTAGCTAACCAATTTACCAGTTCCAGAGACAGCTCTTTGGTTGACCGATAAAGAGAAAACGTTTATCCAAGCTCGGCTGCCAGCGAATGCTCCTCGAGCGTCAGAGGTCAATTTCAACTTCAGTGAAATCGTCGCGTCCTTGAAAGACCTGCGACTTTGGCTGTTCACGGGAATATGGGCCATCTTTACAATCGGCACGAGTGGCGTGCGATTCTACCAATCGACTGTCATCGCCAACCTTGGTTACACGTACGTGCTGCCTTTGGTAACCTACGTAAAATTAAAGTATCCAATTGCCCTGTTCGCTAATGTTGCTCATCGACAGAAACATCGCTACAGCCCAGATCTTGAATATACCCATCACAGTATTTGGTCTCTTGGTCATCGGCACGACTGGCGTGCTAGCAGACGGTGGCCGACTTCCTAGACCCCTATACCCTCTGACTTTTCTCTGTGTCATCATTGCCTGCTACGCGGTTCTGGTTGTCTATCCCAGCAGCGGCGCTGTCTATGCGGCCACATTGATCGGTAATGGTGTGACTGTCGCCTGGTTTCCCATGATGTGGCCGTGGCGAGTCCAGACAACATCGAGGGCGACTGGTTCCGCCTTTTCCATCGGCTTCGTCAACAGCTACGGGCAGATTGGAGGAGCCGTAGGACCTCAAATCTTCCGCAGCAAGTTTGCGCCCGAGTATACAACACCTTTTACGGTAGCCATGTGTCTCGTCGCCGGGTGCTTTTGTCTCACGCTGGTGACGTGGTGGGTTACTCGAGTTACCGAAAGGGATACCAGGAGACTGAAGCTAGCAAGGCAAAAGGCCAATGCACGAGGGGATGCAATATTGGAGGATGTCGTTGATCAAGACTTGAAACGATGAACCACGGGATAGTATCGCGTTCTGTCAGAAGTTCGTTGTGCTTGCTCGTAGGACTTAGAAGCAGAGGATGACCTTAGGGCACGAGAGTCCCCGACAAGTGCTTTTGGTCGACTTAAATACCTATGAATGCAAGTTACGTTAGTGATCATACCTACCTAACCTGGCTCTAGACATTGAAGACATTATCCAAGTACGGTCGGTATACGCAGGCTTTCAGCCTGATCCGGGTTTTATTTGACGACATCCAGGTATCCCGATTACTACGAATTCGAGATGACATTAGTAAATACAGAGGCGAACTGTTAGAAAGTACTTAGGTTGTCAAACTGAAGTCGTGTGGAGATACTTCATGCTGTCGAGCTCCCAACTGCAACGCAGGCCTGGTTAGCAATGGTCGTCGTGACTGAGTAGTGCTTCCCGAGCTACCACATAGGTACTTCCTTGTCTACTTGAAAAACCTGGTGGTTGATGGCCTTGAATGTCATCACGGTGATAAACATAGCGTCGATTATCCTTGCTAGGTATGTCGCCAGCTGGGCATGACCTAGAGTTATGGCGCAGACCACTGTATTCAAGTGCGTGATCCAAAATGTCCGCTGCGGAGTACTGTCGCATGCTGCACAAGGTCCCCGGAGAATTGATAATTAGGGGACCTCTCTGTCCATGCTCGGAGGGTTCATGTATGTACACATGTACGTGACGCACTGCGGCAGAGGATACCTAAAGTACTAAGGTGGCAAGGTATCGCTAATAAACCCTCCGAGCTCAGCGTACTACTGCATTATCACGATACAACCCTTGTCCACAGTCGGAGAACTATCGGGCATCGCAGCCGCGGCCGGTGTCCCGCACTCCACTAGAGGGCCGCGTTGGTCGATGTTGCCAGAGATAGTGTATGTATTCGAAATCCTGGTAGTATAGGATTAATACGTCAAGGTGCCGACCAGAAAGGTACTGCGCATCAGTGACACAGTCTCGCAAACGATAAACTTGTGCATTCAGAGGACGGTATCATGTCAGCCATCGACACCCGGACTGAGTCGGCTTTGTCCGCCTCGGCTCAGTCTTACCCGTATGATCTCGGCAAGTTCAGCCGCGCCGTCAGCACAAACAACCCAGAAGCACAGCTATGGTTCAACCGTGCTATGCTCTGGACGTACTGTTTCAACCACGATGAAGCCATATACTGTTACAAACAAGCGATTCACCACGATGAGGGGTTGGCAATAGCATACTGGGGCGTGTCCTTCTGCGCGGGGCCGAATTACAACAAGACATGGAGACTCTTTGACGAGAAAGATCGTCTAGAAGCCATAAGCCGGACGTACTCGTGGTCCCAGGAAGCTCTACGGCGGGTAGAAAACGCATCGGACTGGGAGCGGGCGCTCATCGAGGCTTTGACAAAACGGTTTCCCGACGACAACCCGGGACGGGACCTAGCGGCCTGTGACAGAGCCTACGCGGATGCCATGCGGAATGTATATGAGCGTCATGGACATCAAGATCATGACTTCGACATTGTCACACTCACTGCCGATGCGCTGATGAACGTCGCGCCGCGCAAGATGTACGACACGGCCAACGGCCAAGCAATCCCTACCACGCCCGTGTTCGAAGTCAAGGCTCTCCTGGAACGGACGTTGAAGATGCCCGGGGTTGAGAAGCACCCGGGTCCCGCGCACATGTATATTCATCTCATGGAAATGTCGGCCACGCCTGAGGCAGCCCTGCCTGCCGCGGACATGATCCGTCAGCTCGTGCCGGATACAGGACACACATATCATATGCCCGCGCACATCGATGTGCTCGTAGGGGATTACCGTCGCGCAGTCGAGTACAATCTGAAGGCGACGATCGCCGACGACAAGTACTTTCAGAGGAACGGCAGCAAGACCTTCTACAGCTATTATAGACTACACGACTATCATTCCCTCATTTATGCGGCCATGCTGGGAGGCAAGTCCAAAGCAGCGCTGGATGCAACGGGTCGCATGGAGGCTACCATCACCGAAGAGATGCTCCGTGTACAAGTGCCCCGCCTCGCGGACTGGATGGAGTTTTTCAAGTCAGTCCGGGTCCACGTCTACGTACGCTTCGGCATGTGGGATGCCCTGAAGGAACTGAAGCCCTTGGGCGAGCCGTATTTCGTGACCGACGTCATGAGACACTACGGCAAGGCCATCGCACATGCAGCGACGGGAGAAGTCGAACTGGCGGATCGAGAGCGCGCGCTGTACGACGAGGCCTCCCAACTGGTACCACCGACACGGCTCGATTTTCCGAATCGGGTGGTCGATATCTTGAAGGTAGCTGATGCGATGCTTGATGGCGAAATCGAGTACCGGCGCGGAAACCACTATGTGGCGTTCAGCAGGCTCCGAGATGCCATCCGGCTCGAGGACGAGATACCATTTGCTGAGCCGTGGGGATGGATGGTGCCTGCTCGTCACGCCTACGCCGCACTGTCTCTGGAACAAGGGCACGTCGAGCAAGCCGCGCTCGCTTACGCAGAGGATCTGGGCCTCTCTCCTACGCCGACGCGATCGCATCAGCATCCTAATAACATATGGGCATTGCATGGATACCATGAGTGTCTGAAAAACCTCGGCCGCAATGCTGAGGCAAACATAATACGTCGCCAGCTTGTGCTAGCGGCGGCCGAAGCGGACATTACCATAACTTCATCTTGCTTCTGCAGGGGTGGCCCATTGCCAAGTTCTGTCACTGACAAGTCGGCTAACAAGTCATGTTGTGTGAACGGCATCATCGGCATCAGCAATAGTCATGCAGTCGCCAATGGGGACACATGAGATCAATCCAGGGCTCGCGGCGTATTAGGAAAGAATATACGAGGTAACAATTATCAACTCGTGGTGAAAGTATGAAGATGCTATTTCAAGCTAGAGGGCCAACCTGACTCTGGTCGAGCGCTTATTGAAAGCTTATAGATCTCACAAATATGCTGACAGTCTTTGCTGGACCATGTAATGATGGATGGCGTATTGTAGCCAAACTTTCCAATTGACAAACTCAGGCACGTATAATTTTACAATTTACCTGCATGGCATTGATAGCCTACAGATCCTTGGAGCCAGATCCATAGTGATCCGTTCCGTGCCCCTTTGATGATGAAAGTGACTTGCTGCCATAGCTTACACTAAACCACCATGGCCCAATTTTTCCCACGTCTGTCCTTCTAAACTGCGTGGATTAGGTGTTTTGGCTGGATAGAAGCCTTCCAAGAAGGGGGCAGCCCCAGTGCCCACTGGACTCTCGTTAACCACACTTCCCACAAGCATGGTGCACTTTATCACGACAGCCCGTCAGCGAACTTCTTGAACCTCGTACGAACTTCCTCAACAATACGATAGCACGGTGTAAGTATGTCAGATGCGGCGCTCTGGGGACAGACATCCGACGGATCGGGGTTTGCGCCATAACCCTCTCTCCAACAACGACCCCCCGGGACTCGACAGGCCTCGTGCCCAATGAGATGACGATTACGTTGTCTCGACTCAAACTGCTTTCCCAAGGACAGGAGCCTTTCGGCATCGCTATGTAGGGCGTGCGTGATCAGCTCATATAGCTTCTCGCCGCTGATATCGAGCCCGGGTCCGCAGACGCCATCTAGTCCAGGCATAAGAAATACAACCTCTGTTCCATTTTTCTCCGTCAGATCCCTACACGTTTTCTGTACCCAATCTAGGTATGTGTGATAGCCGGCCATCAGGTCTATCGCAAGCCGGCCGATCAGGAGGACATTGGGCAGAGTTGCGCGAGGGGGTTTGGTCGTGTCATAGCAGACGTGACACGTCAGCAGCTTCTGGACGAGCGAGACTCCCATACGCAAGACAAGTAGAGTGCCATGGGACACGGGACCGCGGTCCAGGGACCGTCCAATCTCGAACACTTTGTCGGCGCAATTGCACGTTTGTAGTTGCATGGACGATATGTCGCAAGGGCTCGTAGATGGCAACAGCGCATCCCGACCATGCGTGTTTTCGTCGAGACACGATCCAAAGAAGTCAAGCGGCATCGAGGTGAGCTGATCGCGAGTGTGAAAGTTGAAAGCGAAGGATCCAGGATCGGAGAAAGCCGCCTCTTCAGCGCCGGGTTCGGGGTGAATAGAGATGTCTTTAGTAGCGGAGTTCGGACTGCAGGGAGAGTTGTAGGACTCGTACGCCAGACTCGATGCGTCCGTAGCAAAGACGGAGCTGGCAGAGCCGTACTGGGGCTCAGTTATCGGGTCTACCGTAAAAGATCCCATCCCGTTGATGCACGGCTGGCGTTCTGGCCCCCTCTGCTGTGTCTGGACATTCTCGTCCTGCTGCGAAGGTCGCCGTGCCTCCTGTTGCCGACCGGCTGCATGTAACCGCTTCGAAGGCCGGCCGGAGAGTCCCTTGTCCAGGAACTCGCAGGTGAGGCCCATGACCGCACATCGCGAGCATCCGGCTTTCTCGCCAGTGCATTTGAGCTTCCTCGTGCCTGATGGTGGGCAGATGCCCACTCCAACATTAGAGACAGGTATGAAATAATCGACTTGACGGATGCTCTTCCATAGATAGGTAGTACTCCAGTGGTGATAGACAGCAAAAGGCTATCTGCAGGAGAAAGACCAAAACTCACGGCATGCTTCGCACGATTGTCGTTTTTGACGTGCAACACCAGTCCCCATAGCTAGAATGGAGATCTCTTGCTTCGTGGGACTCAGATCTCCTTCGTTTCTGGTGGTGCGATACCGGTAGGGACTCACGCATGTGACGACAGATTGTAAGTAACCGGCAGCGTTGAAGTGGACTGAGGCTTTTCTCAAGCTGGTCTTACCATGTGTGTAGATAGTATCAAGGTATTGAGAGCACCTATCAGTACCAGCGTGCACCCTCCCAGTGCTGTGCATTGACTGGTACACGACAGGCATACATCATACACAACGACGATGGCGACATCGAGGAGCTAGCAAGCTTGACGTTGCCAAGATCCACCACCATCTCCTCCTCCTGCTGCTCCCCCACAGCCCACGCAACCCACAGATGCCGCATTATTGTTGCACATGGCCGAAACAGGCGAATGAGGAGACGCGAGCCCGGGGATCTCGGACTGTTTTTGAGAAAACCATCGAGCCCTGTCGCATCCGACCCCGGCACCCTTTAAGGTCCGCATCGGTCGGTCATCCGTCTAAGACCGAGAAGAATCACATCGACCTAGAGACGTGTCGATGCACTACACATACCTTGAGTCGTTCCCAGGTAGTCGCTCTGGATACTTCGTGTAGCACTCTAGCTTTACATTATGATCAAGTCTATGACGGCGCACGAGTTGCGCCACCACTGGGCAAATCGCATCGAAATTGCACTGCTAGACGCCCGCGAAGAAGGACCGTATTCGGAAGCGCACCCATTCTTCGCCCTGACGGTCCCCGTCTCCGAAGTCGAGACCAAGCTACCGTCTCTCGTGCCCCGACGGTCAGTCCCGATCGTAGTCTACGACGACGGGGAGGGTTACGCACAGCGCGCCGCCACTCGCATCCTGGCCATGGGGTACCCCGACGTCCACGTCCTCGCCGGCGGCCTCTCGGCCTACGCCCGACACGGCGAGGTGTTCCGGGACGTCAACGTGCCCTCCAAGGCCTTCGGCGAGCTCGTCGAGGCCATCCGCCACACGCCCAGCCTGCCGGCCCGCGAGGTCAGCCGCGTCCTGGCGAGCGAGAAGAACGTCGTGGTCCTGGACGCGCGACGCTACGAGGAATACCACACCATGAGCCTCCCGGGCGGACAGAGCTGTCCCGGCGGCGAGCTGCTGTACCGCGTCTTCGAGGCCGCGCCCGATCCCGACACCACTGTCATCGTCCACTGCGCCGGGCGCACGCGCAGCATCATTGGCGCCCAGACCCTCGTCAACTCGGGCATCCCGAACAAGGTGGTTGCGCTGAGGAACGGCACCATCGGCTGGACGCTCGAGGGTCTAGAACTGGACAAGGGGGCAGTCCGGAGAGTCGAGCAGCCCTCTGAGGAAGCTGCTCGAAAATCACGACAGCTTGCGCAGTCTTGGGCGCGCCACGTCGGTGTGTCCGTCATCAAAGGGGGGGAATTCATATCGCTCCTCGCCGAGGCGCAGGAGAGGACTACTTACTTGCTCGATGTGAGAGATCCCGATGAGTACTGGGAAGGCCACGTACCCGGTTTTGTGAACGCACCTGGCGGCCAGCTCGTCCAAGCCACCGACGAATGGGTTGGCGTGAGGGGATCGCGTATCATCCTGTACGACCAGGACGGAGTGAGAGCCCTGATGACGGCGACTTGGTTGGTTCAACTGGGATGGGAGGTTCATGTGCTGGAAGAGGGATCCGTCCTATCCAATGCCATCTCGCCACCCCAAGGCCAAGTTCCTCGATGGCAACCTCCGAGCTCGGATGCTATAGGGGTGTCTGACCTGGAAAAGATGACCAATGTGACCATCGTGGACCTTGCCCGTAGCCCCGTCTACCGCAAGGGTCACATACCTGGAGCGTGGTTCTCTTCTGGCCCGGAGCTAGCGCGTGACCTGCAGTCCATTCCTGGCGAAAGTGCCATTGTCCTCACCTCGCCGCATGGCCAGATAGCTGCCAGTAACCTAGAATATGCCCGCGAAGCGGTTGCTAGCCGGTCGCGACGGGTCTTATGCCTGAGAGGCGGCACAGAAGCCTGGAAAGCAGCCGGCTTGGCTCTGGAGACGGAGCAGAGGTGGTTGTCCGAGCCAATTGATGTGTACAAGCGTCCGTATGAGGGGACGGAAAACGCGCGGGAGGCTATGCAGGGATATCTTGACTGGGAATACGGTCTTGTAGCTCAGCTTGCCAATGACAACATCTCGTGCTTTCACGTGGTTCGCGGAATACCTTCGGAGGTATGATGAGGGTGGAACGCATCTTACACACCTCCTCAAAAACAGCGGTAATGAGGTCTTTGTTCATTATCCAAGTTTTGGTTGGGCTTTACTCACGTGCCAGAGTCATCGGCCTGGAAACGTAAGTATGCATAATAGATAGGTATGTCAAATAGGTCTCTAACATTCATTGTTTCTAGACTTTAGCCGCTAGTAATTGCTTATAAGATAATAGTGCTATCAAATTGCGATCATTGCAGATGATGTGGGTTGTCTTTGACAGCCCTCTCGGGATCAGCGTACCTACGATACTTTGTCCACAAAGGCAACCGCAACTCCGACTGGAACTCGCTGGTTCCTCCTCTACCTCCCTCGGCTGGAGCGCAAGTGGGCAATGTCTAGATATATTTCCATGGCACAGGCTATGGCAAATATGCACAGAGTGATGGTTGTCACGATTCTAGAAGCGAGACCAGGCTTGCCTGCGAAAACACGCCAACTGCTGCTTGCTGGTAACGTTGTTGAACGACATCCAAGAGAGCCGCATATGATCGAGGGCATAGGTATAATGGTGGTGCTTCAACTGCCCGTCTCAGGGTTAAAATGATTGTTCGTAACACTCTCATGCACTTGCACTCAACACGGCACTAACATGGCTCGGCCTGCAGGCTATGCCGTAGATCTGGGAACCATGAGAAAGAAGGAAGAATTCCGTTTGCGGGGACAACCGCCTATTTCGAGACAGCCTGGGGCCCACGGTTTTGCAGCTTCCTCCGCCGTAACACTACATAAGTAAGTACCTGACATAAGTAGTCAGGTTACCTCCGGTTTCCGAACTCATTACGCCGGCCGAGTTAAAACAGATGAGAGCGATGCGTGACTGTGAGCGAGATCCTAGTAGGCCTGCATACCAGGCAGACGAGGTGCCAAACAGAATATCCCTCCGCGCACAACATGATTATAAATCTCGGACTGGGACTGAATGCGAGTTTTCCGACGAATTCTCAACCCAGAGTTAGGTAAGCCTACCATATGGTTGTAGATACACCAAGCGAACCCAAGTGCTAAGGCATGTAGTTTGATATATATTGGAGGCACGAATCCATGGATTCGAGGATGGACCTTTGACGACGCTCAGGGCATTAATACCGTAATTACCTACCGGTATATGAAACCAGCTTCTTAGGAAAATCTTCTTAGCTCCATTGTCCAGCAGCCACCAAAATGCTCGTCCTTGTCGCCGGCGCCACAGGCAACATCGGCCAAAAGATCCTCGCCAGCCTCATCCGCCACGGCCACCAAGCGCGCGCCCTAGGCCGCAACCCCGACAAGCTGCCCTCCCGCCTCCATGCCCAGCTAGAGTCCTTCGTGACCAGCACTTCGTATTACGACATCCCCGCCCTCGACGCTGCCTGCCGGGGCGTCGACGCCGTCATCTGCGCCTACAACGGCACGCCGGAGCTGCAGGTCGAGGGTCACATGCTGCTCCTGCGCGCGACGGAGCGGGCCGGGGTGCGCGTGTTCGTCCCCGCGAGCTGGACGGCCGGGTGGCAGAACATGCGCCTGGGGCAGCAGGAGAGCTACGACCCGTTCATCATGCTCCGGCGCCAGATCGAGATCAGCAGCGACATCAGGCCGAGCTGGATCATCACCGGCATCCTGGCCGAAGTCCTGTTCAGCGCGCCCGGGAGGGTGAGCTTCACGCCCGCGTTTCATGGGTCGTGGGACGGGCCGGGCAGGCGGGTGGAGGTATGGGGCGATCCGGCGGTCAAGTGGCAGTGGACGACGGAAGGGGACGCTGCGGACGGCGGATGGTGGACGGTGGCGAGTGGACAGCACAGTCTGGTGGAGTTGGCGGAGACGTATGGCAAGGTCCGCGGCTGTGATATGAAGATTGAGCAGATGGGTTCGGTGGAGGAGCTGAGAGAGAGGGCTCGTGCGGCTCGAGCAGAGGGTAAGCCGAACGCGTTTTGGTATTACATTGGATACTACTACATCTTGTTTATGGTGGACGGAACATATCATCGCGCAGACCTGGACAATGACAGACTGGGTATCAAGGGCACTTGCCTAGAAAAATTCCTCCAGGACTATCCAGAAGTCTAAGCGATAAGCTGCTTACTAGCAAAGAATAATACGTCAGAAAATCGAATCTGGAACATCAAGAACACGCGAGTCTATGGTGTAGTGGATGAAGATGCGATCATCAGCTAGGTACTGCTCCATGTAGCCCATATGCGAACTGCTGCAGCCTTGCTATGCAACAATACGTGAGGGGCTCTTCCGCTTCTCGATTATGCTGATTGGGTATATTCATATATAAATACACCCTCTCGGCCTGCGATAGCGCTCCTGACTGGCGGATATGTAGAGGGCATGGCATTCCCTAGTCGCATCTGTGCGTGAGCTTCTGCCTGCCAGTTATGATTATGTCGCGGTAGATGAAGATGAATGAGACCCGCGCCGATGCGGTTTGAGCGTGCGCATTGCAGCACCAAAGAATAAGACCGGTTCAAGGGCGTGGAGGCGCATCAGCCGCTCATTGGCCAAGTCCTCCGTCAGTCTTTCTGAAAGCATGAATCAAAGTTCAGTCATGTTGAGTTTCAAAAGGCAAGTCTGAAGTCCCCATGCCTGATCCAAAAGAAGAAGAAAAAGACGATAGTGACATGGATGGAATCTCGAAGAAGGAATTATTTCGATTTAACCACCATACAAACCAAGGCGCGCCCCAAGACGTGGGTGGATGGATACTGACTGGTATCGACTCTGAGAGTGACACTACATATGTACATCCTTATCTGATCCCCCATTCGATGGAGTATGTCATAGATATGTGCCTACTCTAGGTACTCAGGTACTGTGCAGAGTATGGGAAGTTGACGATTTGTCAGCGAGTGCACTAGAAATGGACCCCTATTCCCAGTACATACCAGTATTCTCTCAGGCACTGCTGCCACACGTGTTTGCCATGTTTCCTCATTTTACCGCCGCCGGCGCCGCCCACCTCGGCACACAGCTTGAGCAGGGTTTCGACAGCCTGCAGCTCTGAGCTAGGATCTGGGCGGCCTTGGCGTACCGTCTCGGCCATGACGTGCTTATCGTGCAGTATGCCAGTATCGCAAGCCCCCCCAGTTATCGCCCGCTCTGCATCTGCGGCATGTGCAGTTGAGCAGGTTTGATCCAAAGAAACAACATGAAAGTCCCCGAGATCGACTCTTCCTTTTGTCCTTCCATGCTTCTCCCGTCCGCCTCTTTCGGTCCTTTCGGAAAACGTCTCAGTCACAACATCTCTAGTGCGCTTGCCTAGTTTTCTAGTTCCCGCTGGCCAGATTTAGTATTCTCATCCTGGTGATGATTCATGAGTACTAGGATTGATAGATACTACACATGTACATGTTTTGCTTCTTATTATTTACATTGCCCGTATCTGACACTTCGCCCACCCTGCATGATGCCTTCTCTACGCGCACTATCCGCAACCAACACCATGACGCTGCTCTTCGGAACAAAAAGCAGTCGCAAGTGATACCCATCGCTATCATCATTCTTTCTCTCCCTTTTCACTTCCACCCCAAGAATCTACTTGTAACCCCCACATCCCGCCTGAGACCCAGAGGACCCTGAACATCGTGGAATCGATTTGTGGCTCCCGATATAATTCTTCGGCGGCATTGTGATTATCGAATTTTGGCCTGCACACTACAACATCCTACTTACTCTCATTGTCTTGCTTGTACTCCCTGTCAAAGGCGTTTCAAGCGAGTTCGCGTCCATCTATCCTACTTGGCCTGACGAGACATGTCCATTCACAAAATATCTCCCGCAAAGATGGGCTCCCTGGCGTCCGACCCACCACCACCACGGCGACCCCTCCACGAGACCATCCCACCTCTGATCCTCGGCACTGCGACCTTCAACACCCAATACGTTGAGAACCCTTTTGAGCTGCCTTCCGTCTCTATCGTCTCGCGCGCCCTCGACCTGGGCGTCGCCGCCTTCGACACCTCGCCCTACTACGGGCCCTCGGAGATCATCCTCGGCGGTGCGCTAGCCCATCCCTCCATCACCTCCAAGCACGCCCGGTCTTCCTACTTCCTCGTCACCAAGGCCGGCCGCATCTCCGGCGACGAGTTCGACTACAGCCCGTCCTGGGTCCGGTATTCGGTGCACCGCAGCCTGCGCCGCCTGCACACCCCCTATCTTGACCTCGTCTACATGCACGACGTCGAGTTCGTGTCCTCCGCCGAAGTCCTGGCCGCCGTCGCCGAGCTGCGCCGCCTGCGCGACGAAGGCATCATCCGCTATGTCGGCATCAGCGGGTACCCCGTAGACGTGCTGTGCGCGCTCGCGGAGCTGGTCCTGCGCGAGACGGGGGAGCCCCTCGACGCCGTCCTGAGCTACAGCCACTTCTCCATCCAGAACACGACGCTGGGCGCCCCGCGCGCCATGGACCGCCTGGAGGGCGCGGGCGTCGACGTCGTGCTCAATGCCAGCATGCTAGGCATGGGCCTGCTGACCACGCGCGGCGCCGACGCCGGGCCCATGGCCTCGTGGCACCCCAGCCCCGAGGGCCTGCGGCAGGCGTGCCAGGACCTGGTGCCGGTCGCCGTCGCGGCCGGCGAGAAGCTCGAGGTCGTCGCGATCCGCTGGGCGCTGGACAATTGGTCGCGGGCCGGCGCGGTCAAGGGCGTCGGCGCGCCCGGCAAGTTGCCCGACGGCCGGCAGATCGGCGTAAGCGTGATGGGCGTCTCGAACGTCGCGGAGCTGGAGGAGACGTACCGAGTCTTCAACAGCGTCGTGGAGGGTCTTGCGCCCGAACATGCGACGGACACAGACCTGGTGCGCCGGAGGCAGTGGAGTCTGGATCGCCGCGAGAAGATCCAGGGCGTTGTGGAGAGGATGTGGGCGGTGTTGGGCGAGTGGAAGGATTTCAGCTGGAGCAGTCCTGATCCGGGGTTTGTCAATACACGGAAGCCGTCAGAGATGGGCGTCATACCGGATGATGATATCCTAGTCCAGGACACATCTAAGAACCAGGTTCACTTGAAGGTTGCAGAGATACCCGCAGTCGGACTTGAGGAGATTTCCTAGAGTCGCACCTTCAGTGGTGTAAGTTGTTTTTTTATTTTGCTCCTCGATGATTCTGCATGAGTTCAAGACGAGGGTTGGCATTTTGAATATATCGAAGCATAGCATAGAGCAATGAAGAAAGCATAATGAATGGCTGCAACGGATGTATGATTTCCTTGTCCGAGTTCTACAACACAAGGATCTAGCTACTCACACGCTCCAGTAACCACGAACGCAGATACGGTAAACTCATGCCAACCACCACCCCGAATCTCGGCATCGCAGGCAATCGCAACGCGGTCTAGAAGCTCGGGTCCATAATACAACCAATCCGAAAATGGCCACGAAAGACAGTTGCTAGTACTCAGTCTGTGCCCCGGCAGATCCGTATTCTCGCCCGGCGCCATCTCCCAGTCGATCCGCCAGTCCTCCCAGACGAGCTTCGAAGTCGCTCCACCGAACATCTCTACAACCTCCTCGCGTCGAACATCGACGGGAAACATCCTCGCCTCAGAGGGCGTCGCGGCAAGAAATCCGCCGACCGCCACAGCCCAGATCTGCTCAAACGCATCCATCATGTCCACGCCATCCCGCTCCACGCCCCCCAACACCAAGGAGTCCTCGTCCAGGGCCACCGAGACATGGACCACCGCGCCGCTATCCCACTCGCCTCCACCGCCCAGGAAACGCCCGGGATACCCCACGCGCACCGCCTGCTCACGGGCGACCTCGTCCATGGCCGGTACCAGCTTCGCGCGCACAGCATCATACACGCCGTGCAAAGCCCTCGGGTCCCCCGCCGTCAGCACCACGACCGCGACGCCGTCCTCGTCCAACACCACGATCTGGCTCTGGTACCCGTATGCCGGACCTGGCCTTGCCGTAGATGTCGATGGCGTGGGGGTGTTTCGGCGTGAGGTTCCGGCTGCGGTAGATCTCGCAGGGCATGCCGGCGAGGGAGGAAGGGGGCCCCGGTGGACGAGGAGGGCTGGAGCCAGGACGATGTGGTGCGGGGTGCGTGGTGTAGGACCGAGCGATGTAGTATGCCGTGGAGGAAGACGGAGAGGCCGGAGAGGCTGGAGACGAGACCCTCCTCTGCTGTAGGCGTGGTGTCGTGTCAGTTTCTGGATGTGGCCCGAGGGGAAGAATGACGAGGTTCGGTGCTCACGGTGCGTCATCCCCAAAGTCTGCTCCCCAGCTACTCTCCGTTGAGGGAATCACCGCTGCGCTATCGTGACCGGGGCTTCCCATGGTACTGCGCAGTTCCAACGGTTTCACGGCTAGGTCTCCCAGGAGCTGCGAGTAGCTCTTCTCCGTCACCGCTTGTACGGCGTAAATGAGAAGCGTGAAGGCGATGTTCGCGTACACGGGGCGTTCGCCGGGTTGAGCAACGGGGTGGACTTGGAGTCCAGAAACTCCGTGTTATATCACGGGTTAGACAAGAGGTGGAGTGTTCTTGGTTTCGAGATCGATGAACTCACGCTCTTTGGTACATCCTCCATTCAGCCCGATCACGCCACAAGGAGCGTACGCACTATCGTTGAGATGGGGGAACCCTCAGCCCTCGAAATAGTCCTTGAGGTAGTAGTACTCCGAAAACCCATCTAGTGATATCAGCCACGTCTCCTACCACTGAGTCTTCCAAATGGCTTACAGTTGGGCGGAATCCCAGCCATCTGACTAACTAGATGCCTTTCCGTGATATCGACCCAAGCAATGCGCGAACCCTCCGCAGCAAGCTCCAGGATATGTTCCGTGATGAGCGTGTCCAGATCCAAACCACGCTTCAGTGGTATGAGATCCGTAAATACCTTCCAAACCGAGCCGATGGGATACTGCGAATCTCACCCTAGAGCCTTGGTCCCTTTCACATTGTCCGCCGCCAGACGGTGATACTCCCAGACCAGCACCGCCTTGTCCGGCTGATCCAGCGCGACAAGGCCGATGGAGAAGGCAGTGTCAATCCCATCCCACCTGCCACCGATCTCACCATCGATAGCCGATTCGAGCGCCGCTACGAGATCGCCGGCAGCCCTGACGAACCGCTGCTATTGCGGGGTCGCCGTGGGACGAGGGACGATAGTCCCAGGAGGGCGACAGTCCAATAACGCTCTTGCTGATGATAGGAATATAATACAGACAGTAGTGTGTGCGAGCATCATGGCAATAAATAACGGTTATCAAAACACCACGGTCAATGTTTGAGGTAAGTAAAGTGAACTGAGTTGCTCCTGGCCATTCTTTTAGCAGCCGAACACCGGGGCGGGAGCAGATGTTTATACCAGTGGAGCCAGACTTCGCATAGTGGCGAAGTTCCGTAGAAGGTACATCACGGCTACCTCAGAATATTGAAAACTGCCTTGAGTTATTTCGGTCTGCTGCGTTGGAAAGATACCTGCAGCTTGAAGCCCGAATCCTTGTTAAATTAGTCTTGATCGCCAAAATACGATGAAAACGAGAGAACTTGCGCCATGCACAATGTTCAGCTAAACTGTTAATTCGGCCATGTGTCCATTCCTAGCCCAAAGTGAACCATCGGATCTGGGCATTAGCACGCCCAGAGCTTTGTCCGTTTGACGGGTATTGCAAGCGACAGCATAGTGATCGACATTTGAGTCGGCTTCAAGGTCAACACGAAATACGACGACCGGTGGATCTTGAGCTACAGGTCTGCCAAGACCATTGTCCCAGCCGCATGATGCCAAGACACCGCGATGATTATGAAAAAACTGCCATACATAAGGCACTGTGATTCAGAACAGTGAAAGCTCAACGATGAATTAAAAGGCTCGGACCTGGTTTCACAGGGACGAGCTGCATCTAATCGCTCCAAAATCGCTATAATGGACCCCCGTACACCATGAATGAATGTCACTTATCTATGTGTACCCTAAACACCGTCCCTAGAGAAGTCAATCATGCCGCCTTGTTGACCCAATGACCTATGCAAATACCCCGAGAAATTCCAAGAACAGATTCTTCGCTCATCAGGTCCGCGCTGGTGAGACCACGTGAGTGTGTAGAAAGAGTGTGCTGAGTCTGCAATGAGCAGAGCGTAGGTTTATTGAGTAGAACGGCTCGTCGTGCCTTCCACGCTATCATGTCCAAGCTGCTTCGAAGTACTGTCGTTGTCATCACCCATGGGGGCCGGTGTTTCGGGGGTGATGATTACATGCGGAGGAGCAGAATCTTCTTTCTTCACGTCAGGGTGCGACTTTGTATCCTCCGTATCGAGCCGGGGGAGGTCCCCTCTCTTCTCGTTGGTATCGTCAGCAGTTGAGTCTCCCGCATGCTCGACATGTTCACCGTCTGCCTTTTCGCTTTCGTCGTGTTGCGAATCTGATCCGGGACGGATGCCCCCAGGAACCTCAGACTCGCCATCGATAGGTACACCCACCATTTCTGCCAAGCTTCTGAAGTTAAACATAGGCTCCTGCCCAGAGGAATCTCCTTCGTCGCTTCGGGCGCTGGCGGGTTGATCCTCCATGTCTGCGCGCTTGCCGTTACCGCTATCGTGCACACTATCCGCACCGCTAGAGCTGATAGAACTGGCGTTACTCATCTGGCGGAGATGGGACGCCCCTCGCGGCCCAGAGCATGGTGAAGGGATGGGCAGCGATGATGAGCCATCAGCTGTAGAGGACGCATTCGAGTCCCCGCGATCGACAGCCTTGCCTTTGTCGTTTGATGATCTCTCGTTCCCTGCATTATTCTCGTTGGCCTCGGTAGTATGGCCGGGCGTCGACGAAGTTGAGGCAGAAGTACCGGCCTCCAATCGCAGGTTGCTGGCGGCACTATTGCCACGTCTCCGTCCCAGGCTTAGGCTTAAGGAACTAGCACTACTGCCGCTGCCGGAGTAGACCTCTCCCCTTTTCTTGGCCGCCTTCCGTTCATCCTTCTCCCGTTTTTTAGACTCCTTTTTTGCCTCTTTTTCTGCCTTCTTCCTTCGCTCCTCCTCATCAGCAAGACTCAACCTAATGGCCTCCGCCATCATAAGACTTTCCAAATGGGCAGCGTCTATTCTCTCCCTGCTGGGACCTGTTCGTCCTGAGGAGGAACGCGGACCTGGCTCTGGACCCGCCATGTCTGTAGCTCCATCGTTACCACCGGAATTAGCGCTACTGCCAGTATTATCACCGCCACGCGGCACGGCTACGATTCTCCGGCTAAAGCGAGATGGCCGTCCAAAAATTGTCCGTGATTCCTGGTTGCCCATGACGAAGGCGGCCTGGTGAAGGGCATCCGCAGCTGCTGCTCTTCGACGCTGATGAGCGCGGGCACTAGCTAGTCTGTTGGCCCAATCGGGGCGAATACGATCAGTAGTAATAACACCCGGTGCATTCGCCGAGACACTCTGTGTTCTCTTACGATTTACTTGCGACGGGGCGTTTGCAGTTGTTGGGGACAAACTCGAGTTGAGCGAGCTCGTGGAAGACATGGCGGTATTCATAGCGCCAACTGAGGATGCGTTGCCGGAGTAGGCGAGACCCCTACGGAAGGGTGGAGGTTCGTAGACGACGCCAAATTCTGGTCGCGTGCAGTAGGGGCATTTGGCCGGCTCCATGATCAGCTCCTCGCTCGGCGGCTCCGGGTTTGCCTCGGAACTATTCTCTCCATCGTCGTGATGCTCTGGATGATGAGGGTCAGGTCGTTTGATCTGCACAAAGCATTCACTGCAGATTAGCTGCTGACAACAGCGCGTCCTATTCAGGAAACGCGGGTACTCCATGAAGCACAGTGAACATTCTTCGGTCTCTCTATACAAGAACACTTCGAGGGGCTGACCATTGAAGAATGGATCGTGAGGCAACTGGACTTCGCGGGGCGAAATATCGGCTTGCGATCCGTTCCGTGACAGGTTCAAGGCAGCTGCGAGCGACTTCTTCGGTGGTTTTAAGGGAGAGCTTATCCGCGGTGCTGAAGGAGAAGTTGGCGAAGGGAGGGAGGAACCCGGATTGGATCCTGTCTGGTCGGAAGACGCACTAAGTGTTCGCGAACCCATAGGAACGGTCAGGCTATTTAAATCGGAGGGGCGTTGCCTGGGAACAAGATGCTCAGGAACATGATCGGCAGGAGGAATCTCGAGACCGCGGGCTGCGGCAATGATCTGGTGTTCGGCCCAGTCGCTTTTTATCTTATCCTCCAGTCCTCGCCAGAAAGGAGCTATCTTACGTTCGATCTATGGAACAGTGACGAGAGGAGATTAGTCTGAAAGACTGGGCAATAACAGAGTAGCAATGTAGCTTACCTGGAGCTGGCGGACAACGGCCTTGTTATAGTCTTCAGAAGTCGTGTATACCCCCATAGTTACTAGGTAGCCTCCATCCACATGCTCTTCCTTCATACTTCGTGCGCGCTCCTTGACTCGGGCGGCACGTTCCTTCTCCAGCTTTCTTGCTTCTCTCTCTTGCTTGGTCTCTCGGCGCTCGAAGGGAGCATCTGGTTGCTGGCGGGAACTCGACGAACTACCGAACGGCAAGCCCAGAACGGTCAGATCAGGGCGACTCGCCCGGCGTGACCTGTCACCATCTTGGCCTTGGGACTGTCCGGCTACATCACTAAAGGGACCACGACCTGCTGGTCGCGGGCCGCCGCGCGACTCCCTGCCGTGGGTATTGCCCATGTCACAATATGGCTAGAGTGTGTACAATATGGCGCTGTCGCGGCAGAATGCGTGCGGTGAAGGTTGTATCGGGACGAGGACCGGGATTGCAGGTAAGCAGGTAGACTCGGCGTCACGGGCGAGGTGCTACCAGCAGTCGCAGCTCGTCAGATAGAGGGGAGTGGCTGGTTCACATGCACGAGGGAATGGGTCTCTATCGAACGGTCGAGGTACAGAGCAGGCAGTTGATCTTGATGCAATGTAATAACTCGGGTCTTATTCCACGGACGGGTCAGCGGTAGGAATGTAGTTGAGGGGATGTTGCGCGAGGCAAGGCAGAGGTGGGCGGCTGGCGTAATTGACGAACACTCCAGCCTTGGTGGTTCGGTCGACTTGGGAGTGTCGGTCGGGGTGGGAATCCAACGTGGATGCGGATGTGGATGTGGTCGAAGACGTGGGTATGGATAGATGTAGCCTGTGTAGATGATGGGGTGGTGGATCAGGAGGTCCAGGGCTCTGCCAGGGCTGCCAAGACGAATTGGGCTGATAGATGCAACAGCTGAAGCTTGCCAACGGAGCTGATGGCGGCGGGTGGAGATGTGTTGTTATTTGAAGTATTCCCTGATTCAGGGCCGAAAGACTGACATGAGATGTTGGTCAATAGAAGGTAGGTATAGATAGGGTAAGGCTTTATGCTTGGCGACCAACGTCGCGACAGTCATGCACATGCAGAAGACCGGTACAGGATGACAAGATGAATGCAGGATGGTATTTTGTTTGGTCGGTGGGTGCCTTGCACTAGAGATAATGCTGTAAGAAGTAGGTATGTATTGTCGAGGTGACTGTGAATGGCCACTACCTCTTAGCCAGTAGGTAGCCCGTGGCCAGGGGGAAGTGGGAAGTGGGAATGACGTCCAGTCAAGTCCATCCATGAGGTGGATAGAAGCCAGGACGAGGGGCTGCCGAGGGGCCTAGCAAAGGTTGATACCTGCCAATACCTGCCAATACCTGCACCCTGTTGGTAGCGGCTACCCGGCATGCTACTGTGTATCACCGCCTTGACCATCTGTAGGGATGTATTTTCAGGTCCAGTTCAGTCGCTTAGGTGTTCAAGTAGTATCCACCTCACATTGTGCTGTTGGGGCCAGATAGGAGAAGACTGATGTTGTTGCAGGTGCAACTTAAGTAGCTACAGTGATTCAATGATTGATATTTGGGGTTTCTCAGAAATTCAGTGATGTGACCGGGAGCACATGGGAGGATCCTTGTGAATCAACCCCTTGCGCGCCGTCGAATCTATCAGAAACTGAAAATGATAAATTGAGCGGCAACCTAAGGCAGATTCAGGTACCTATCACCCCTAGTAAATGGGCGAGGTACTACTACAGACCCTACGGCAGGTACAACAATCTGGCCATCTGCACTGTCCCTTCCATTCAACCACTGCTTTATCCTCTTGTAATCTTCTGTTGGAACTAATTACTTACCTAAGTACCTTGGTAGGCACTGAATCACCAAGAGGTAGCCAAATTATTATTCTGAGGAACAAAATCCCGACATTGACGCCCGGTATAGAGAGGTACCTACATGCGCGTCTCGATAGCTAGTATCCGAATTGGGTCCGGGCCTGGCGGCATTACCGAACCATATCTCACGCCGGTGCCACCGTAGGTATGGCGTGAGATATGAAAGACAACATCCTAGAAAGGCTCAAGAAGAGTTGTTTGAACAAGACTTGTTGCCCGGAGACAATCACCGCTCTGTGCCCAATCAACTTCGGGGTTCCGAGGACACCGTCAAGCCTGCTGTGCTTCGTGCACCAGATGGAGTGCCTCGGTCTGTCATCCATGTATCGGCCAGCTAATCAACACCTACTATGGAAAGAGTATGGACGCGTTCTTAGGTCATTCGCACACAAGTCCAAACGGACAAAATCTGCCCGGGCTACCTACTTTACAACAACAAATCGAACCCCCTTTTTTTCTCTTTCTTTCTTTTTCCACTCTCTAATTAACCACTAGGTAATGCCCTAGGCCCGAATTCATGGTCAACGAGACGCTGCGTCAGTGACGTTCCGTTTCGAGTGTGCGCCTGACGGGCCTCCTTTTCGCCGGCCAACAGCAACATCCCATCTCCATGCCATGTGTATTCTCGAACACCAGCAAGCCAGCATAATTTAGTGTTTTATAGTATCTAGCGATAAGCACTTGGTTTTGACGGTCTACCAGTATGACCTACGTCAAACAGTTGACGGAGTATAGGAGTTGCAAGGTGATTCGATACCTCAGCAGCAGGTCAGAGGCACTCGCTGCAGGTGGATTATCACGAAGCTGTAAGCTACCCGCCTAGTAAGGCCGTATAGGTGGTCTCTGTGGTATCGAAGAGCAAATGGGCCAAGTTTTTGTCGTGTCTGTCCGCTGCTTTTTTATGTGTTGTGCCTATGATTCGAGCATCTACCACCGAAGAAAAGAAGGAAGTTCAGCATTTACCATAATTTAGGTAGGTATTTGTGTCATACACAACTGTGCTTACGTTATGAATATATCGTCTTACTCGTATTCTGTACAGGCCCAGCTACTGGCCCAATCGGCATCACCGGTACCGTCCCAGGCAGCAAACATGGGATATTTGCAGATTGGTCTTTCTCGGAGCACCCCTTTGCTGACAGTATCGTTGTTGAACTTGACCGAGACCAACCTCTCCACCGCTGTCCCCGCCTCGACCCAATCCATTAGAGCGAGGAGCGCGTCATGGTCTGATTCATTGCGGCCCGGGAGAGGGAATTCATGCTGCCCGTTCTCTTCAAGCAGCGAAGCATGATTGTTACCGCCGAAATACCACGGCGCATCATAAACGCTTCCGGAGCAGTGTTGCATACCCGGCACGAAGAACAGTCTGTAGAACTCATCCATGTCCACGCCCTGCAGTGCCATCTCCGTCCACGTTTGGTCGTAGAGCTCCCTGCTCGCGTCGGTCGGGATCAACCCGTCAGCATAGCCATGGTAAGTCAGGATCTTTCCGCCACGACTATGGAAGGCTGATAGGTTGTAGTTGAGCGCATTCACGTTTCCGGGGTTAATAGTAGCTGCCTCGACGAAGGTTGAATAATTGAAACTGGTTTCCCAGTCCCAAGACGGGTCATCGAAAATGAAGTATTTTGCGTATTCGGTGCCATAAAGACTCGGCGTGTTATTTTGCTACCACGTAGTGATGTTAGCGTCTTGCGCCTGATCACGAGTAAACCAGTCGCTCTTGAGCAGTCAACAAAAAGGAAACCGCAGAAACCTTGCAGTAATGCAAAGAGCGGCGCAAACCTCGAAAAGGTTGAGAAAGGGAAACCAAGTACAAGGGATTTCATTACGTACCCCAAAGGATGATGGCATCTGGATTTCCGAACCCACGCCGAAATTTGGGTACATAAACGTCAGATCATGGACATCAGCATCGAACTCGATCATAGGCATGTAGAGCTGCTTGAGTGTCGATACTTGAGCCGCCGTCAAGCAAGCAGATTGATTGCTCGGGTTTGGCCCGCAAAGTAACTTCTCAGGACGGAAGTTACAGCGATTTGGATCCATGATGATACCATCTTTCATGCCATCTGATCCATCACACTGTCGGAGAACCTCATCGCTGATCATAGCGAAAGCAGAAGTCGGGATGTACCGTGGGCTATCCTCGGGGAGGTTGATAGCCCCAACTTTGAGCTGCCACAATTGCTGGTTCGTAGAATGCCAGGCTGGAGCGCCTGCCAAAATGCCATCAAAGTCCTCTGGATGATCTTGTGCCGACTTGATTCCTTGTCTCCCTCCAGTCGAGCAGCCAGAATAGAGAGAAGTGTTCGCTGCCACGCCATAATAGCCATTGATGATTTTCTTGGACAAGACGACCGATCCGTGGAGACTTCGACCAGCCCAGTCCCGCTTCACCTCGGGGTTGTTCAAAGCCCAGCCCATGTCCTGCCCGGTACTATTATGTCCAGTCGAGGTTGACATGGAGGCGAACCCGTACTTGACGCCCGTGCCCATGTCATACCAGTTGATACCTCCGCTGAAGCCTCCATTCCCAACAGCCAGGAATCTGCTATTCCAGTCATCAGGAAGAAATAGACCAAAGGTATACGAGGACGTTGGTGATGAAGTCACGTTGACCAAAGCCACACACAAGGCAGGGAGGTGAGTCGCATTTGTGGGATACGCGATGTCGTTGGCCTGTCCAAAGGTGCCATTGGGACCCAGGTGAGTCACCATGAGCGTTTGCGCAGCATCTTCATCCGAGAAGAAAGCGTCGATACTCTCGACCGAACATGATGATGTTGTGGCCGCAACTCTTGACACCCATGCTAGTAAGCTCAGGCGAACGGCGTTCCTCCAAACAGACACCATCTTGAGATTGGTAGGTGTAGCTTCTTCGCACGATTCATTGCGTCCCCAAGACCCGGTTTGCCCGGACTCTGCCGCTTTATATGAAGACACAGGGCTTGGACGTAATTAAACCTGTGATGGATCTGGTCGCGAAGCTACCTTGTAGCTGTTCCCCGCTTGCCTCCACACTTTCCCCGCAACGACTACGAATACCAGAGGGTGAACCTTTAACCATCGGGGCTTGGAGACACGATCTAGATGGGCGGCGTCCTTGATGTCATCCCAGAGAGTGACTTTCTCCCGAACACAGACTATGAGGAACAAGAAACTGCAATAACTGCAAGGCGTGCTGTTCTCAAAGAAACTACGTGCACCCTTCCTATACGCATCCCGGTCGTAGTCTTATCTACATGTAACGGCGCTCTCGCACCAGAACTCGTTCTAATTAATCGTCAACATCTCGTGGCCCATTCTTCTTAAAGAACTCTTCATACTGATCCCAGCTCATAGTAGGGAACTCGGTGGGGCGAGTAATCGGCAAAAAGCCGACGCCTCGCTTCTCAAACTCCTCCAGCCTAGCCTTGGTCCTCTCCTTCGCCTTGTTGACACTATAGATCCTAATCCTATGAGCGCTACTCGTGACGTGCAGGCCCCAGTTCCAGGCGTCGCGCACCCCGATGGGTTGCGTGTTCAGGCTGTTATCCCAGCAGCGGACGACGAGCTCGATCCAGCCCTCGACGTCGCATGGCACCGACATGTGCCAGGTCCGCCACGCGAACTTGTGCTTCGCGCTCATGTTCTCCAAGGGGCAGGCGTACCACGAGAAGCCGCCGTCGGCGCTGACCTCGACCCTCTCGGGCCACCGCCCGCCGCCCGAGTAGGCCCACCCTTTCACCTCGATGCTGCCCCGGTGGACGACGACCTGCTTGTTCCAGGGCGACACGATGGCGCTGCTGACGGGCATCTCTTGGATCTGGATCCCGTCGGTCCAGCGCTGATTGTGCTTGCCGACCTGCTGGTTAAAGTATAGGTACTCTCGACTCTGGACGGGCGCACGGGTCGGCTCCTTGATTGCAGTAATGCGGTACAACCACTTGACGCTGCGCGCCCCGATGTAGCCCATGACGACGACGCGAACGGGTGCGCCGTGGATCTTGGGCAAGCCTTCGCCGTTCATCTCCCAGGCGAGCATAACCTCGTTGGCTTTCACCTTGGACCATGGTACACTGACAACGTAGTTCATCACCTCGTTCATCTTAAAGTAGGTGTCCGCGCCGGCGAGCTCGAGGTGCTTGGCGCCGTCGACTAAGCCCCCGCAGTACTTGATCAATTTCTTCAGGGACACTCCGACGTAACGGGCATTCCCAATTGCACCTTCGGCCCAGGGCGCGTTAATCATCTCATCGCCTTCGCCAGCATAGAGGCCGATCTGTTCGATACGCCTAGTGCCGCTGCACTGCAGAGTGACGAGCTTCTCCATCTTGGGGAACTTGGTCTCGTCTTGAAGATCGGCAAGGGAGATTGTCTTTGGCTCCTTAACCAGACCGTCGAGGCGTAGAAACCATGCTGACGGCTCGATAGACGGAATTCTCAGATAAAGTCAGCTCGAACTCTGCCTCAACATCTTCAGATGCTTGGTCGAGACCTATAGATAGCTTACCCGCCGTGATTTCGAACGAAATGAAGTGAATTCGGTGTGGTATTTTGAGCAGTGACAAGTCTCTTGGGCGGCTCTCCATTGTAAGGAAACTGAAGGAGATGGAGCATATCGGGGCTCTTTTCTTTGAGGATGATATCCCATGACTCTTCGGGAACTTTCGTGAGACGGCCTCCGATAGCTCTATGCCACAGCTTCCATCGAATACCTAGTTAGTGGGTTAGCTTATAAGGGCACTACCAACAATAACCACATACTCGGTGACAGCTGTCTACTCACCCTCAAGCACTGGATTGGTCCCCGGCACTGGTCCAAGCTGAAATTCAGGAGGTGGTGGAAAGCTTTGAGAGATCAAAATCTCGTGAGCCTTCTTTTTCTTATCTGGATAATCCTCCCATTCGACATATCTGAATATCTGTAAATCCTAGTGCCCTTCTGTGAAACTGAGGTGTTAGTCAAACTCACCCATCCCATCCACGTATCTCGTCCGCTGCGAGATCATCGTCAAATAGCTTGGAATCTCTCGCAGGCCTTTTCTTCTCCCAGCCTGGAACTGCGTAGTCCGGCTCTCCAGCTTGTGTCTGGTCAAGGAGATGAAGTTCGACTCCAGCCAGGCCTTGTTCAAGCTTCCATTCGTCTCCTGGCTAAAACAACCCGCGTTCAGCAGGCAGACGCATCAAATCTCAATGGCATAATACATACCTGGACAATGTGAATGGGCTCACGTAATGGAAGATCGGCCTGCATGGTGAACAACTATTGTTTAGCGACAATGATCAGATGGGTATGTCTATAACGATGAAGATGATGATGAGCCCGATAACATCGAAGTATCCCGAAAGTGAGGGGCCAAGCTTTCATTTGAATCAACTGCTAATATCCAACTAGACGGTTGAGTCCGAGCATGAATTTGAGTTCACATGGTGCTGACTGAGCGCCAGACATATCTGGCCAGCGGCATCCCTGGAATCTGCATACAGACGCCTGCACATAACGTACGATGCTACGGTGTAATTTTTGCTCTGAGGTCCAACACCAATCACACTTATCAAGATCCTTGAAATACGACTTTGGATACGTGTTGGAAAAATTTATGTTTATGTATATCATGGGGTATGTGACGTCAACGATAGGCTCTCCGCATGAAACAAGTCCGTCATCGTGAAAGTCTGTATTGTAGCACGAACTCGAACATATTAGCAAGGGCATACTGTTTAGCATAAGCAAGCAGTGTGTGTAGCAACGAAAATATTCGTAGCAGGGCTATACACTGAAATGATATCTTTTTTCCTACTGTGGAGCAAATATCTTCTCTATTTTTGTTACGCTGTAGGCTTTCATGATAGCCTTCATGGGCCATAAGCTGTACCGCAACCCCACCTCTGATTTTACCTCCGATCATGTCGTGCATAATGTACCAGTACGTACTTCCACAGTGGTGATTTTCTCCATCTCATAAGTCTCAGTGGTCTTCGTGATCAATAAAATTTTCATACAAGACCTTGCCAGCTACCTAGTATTATTGGACAAAGACCAGTTCCACATGCCCAAACCCACAGAAATGCTGTTCCACGAGTTCCAAAAGCAAAAAGGTCTCATCCATTGTTGCTAGTGGCTCATGCTTTTTAGAAGCTTGGGATTGTTTTTTCAGGCGTGCCATCGTGAGAACCCCTTTCGTCATTACCTATTAATCAGCACGAAAAACAAGCCAATATCACCCCTTGGCCATAGAGCCATATTTCTAGCCCCTACCTAGCCCTTGAGGATGGCCAACATGTTTATGTCGATAACAGCTGCCGTACATCTGTTGGAACTTAGTATGCATCTCCCGTGAGTCCTCTGATATCCTCATTTCTATGGGCGATGACATGGAATACACAATGGCAGATCGGGTGGCAGAATTTCTTGGCGCTTTCATTCCCTTCTATCGGTGGTTTCTCACAGAGGGTCTATGAGGAGTGTTAGGTAAGTCACACTTTCTAGGTAGTGAGGATATCAGCGAAAGCGCAAAGATCGTTGTTTACTGTGAAGAAAGAATCACTTGCACTACCTAGGAGGCTGATATTTACAAACCTGTTCAGTCATGTTCCAAGTGGTCGCCATAACAACCATGCCGGGAAAATGCCGATGGTAATGCATAACAGTTCGAACTCAACGATAACCGAATGTAGTACACATGCCACTTGCACTCATGTTTCGTTACTTAAATATGCAGAAGGAATAAATCACCTAGACGGAAGAGAAAAAGTAAGCAAAGAGATATAGATGTGAGCTCTTGGTATAGGTAAGATGAGGTTGCCATTGCGGCGAAGCTGCTGTCAGGCGGCATGGGATGGCTCCAGCTGGCGCTGCAAGCCCCGCGACCCCTCCAAATGTCTCCCCTCAGCTCGATATTGACAGCGGACAAAAAAAAAGTTGATGCCGCTGGTGCAGACCATCATATTCGAGATCTAAGCCTGAGCCAGCTGCGAACAATGTCGCACTCGTCCACAAACGATTCTCTTGAGACCCTAAAGGCTCTCGTCGGATCTACGACGACACTCATCACACAGTTCGAAACATTACTTTATTCCATCGCCGTCAACGCCGATACTGCCTCGGAGACTGTACCGCCGTCCTCCTCCCCTTCCGATCCACAGTCCATCGACCCGTTCGCGCTTGCACATGATTCCGCAAGTCTAATCAAGGCTCATACCACGAAGCTCTCCCTATTGATCATCAATGAGCCTTTTACTCCGTCCGCTATTATCAAGGTCCTCCGTGAACTCGGTGCTGGTGCCATACCCGGTATTGCCTCTGCAGTCCAGGTCTGCGATGCTGACAGGTACACCTTTGTTGCACGCCAAGACCTTGCCTGGAGATGCTATCGCGTACTCAAGGAACTCAAGGGTCTTGTTGAAGCTATTCCCCTGACGGGCAAGGTCCTTCCCAATGCGCGAAAGAATGGTGCGAAGGGCGACAAGGGAAGCATTGCTTCCACGGCCATTATTTGGGCGGCCTGTGACGAAGTCATGCTCATTAAGAAGCTCGGCATCGCGGGTTTACTAGTGAAGAAGGTGGAAGAATACAGAGACACTTTGAAAGATGTTCTCGACGAACTAAAAGAATGGTCCGAAGAGTGCGACGAGGACCATGGGCACAGCGAGTCGGACGATGCTGGCGACGAGGAGGTACAGGACTTGGCAGGACAAGTCACAAATGTGCACATTTCTACCCAGGAGATGCTCGATGACCTCATGAGCCCGCAACATATCCCCCGTGACGATCCCGACAACATCCGCGAAAGACTGGAGTCTTGCATGAAACGCCTACGATTGACAACATTACTGTACTCTGCCGTGATCAAGCGTCGTTTGAAGACTGCCCCCTCTATGTCAAGCCAAACCTCGTCGACCACTGCACAGCGTCTTGACGAGGTATTTCCGATACTGAAGCGGCTGCCGCACCGATTTGGAGAAGTCGCTTGTGCTTTCTACGAGCTGGATCCGGATGCTATTGACAGGGCCATGGACTCGTGCTTCTTTGACGCTTTTGCCGCCTCCGAAATGCTGATGAAGCCTTGGGATGATCAGAAGCAGAAAGACGAGTTTACTGATTGGGCCGAAAAATTTCAGGTCGGCATCAAGAAGCCTGACTAGAGATATCGTAGAAACCAGGCACATTTGCTTACGCAGAAGGGAAAAGCAATGATACCCACAAGATTTGATCTGTTTTTCTTTTCTTTTTTCGCCTTCTTGGATGTCTATGTGCCTGCAGCGAATATCTATAAACACGGACTCTGACAGCTCGGACCGCTAAAAAAAAAACCCAAACCCGACAAGAGACCGAGCAATTTGCTCCTACACTTGAATGGACACCGCGTTGAAATTGACCTGTTCAGCCTATCAGCCAAAGTTTTGAACGATGCATATATGCAGGTACACTTACGTGACCCGAAGAGGGGCAGCTGTTGGTAAATTTCGGTCCAGTCGTTGACTTTCCGTTCATTGTAATGGTCACAGCACCCGTCTTTCCAGTAAAGGGTATCTCGTAGAACGAGGCCTTACCAATAGTGTTTGAAACGTTGACAGGCTGGCTCTCACCCCCAATAGCAACGGTAATGGAGGCTCCAGAGTTCGAGAGAGCGATCACAGAGATCACGTCCTGGGTACCACTCGCCGCGGAAGCAGAGCCACCCTGGCCCCATACGGTACCTATTTCCGTTGTCAGCATAACGAAACCATCGTGAATGTCCTGCATTGCGGGTACGCACCACCATTGCTGCAGATTTTTGCTGGAGTTGTACGATACCATGCCATGGCGCCTTCGGTGGGCACGACTACGTTCGCTTTGCCAGACTTGTAAGCGGCAATGAAGTATGGCAGGACGAAGCGAAATGCTGTGTGGTCGTATCCGTTAACATATCCCTCCGCGCCACTCACGATCTGTCTCGCATTAGGAGCGTTGATGTAACTCGATTCGCCGTAATCGTTCCCTATTCCCGTCGGTCAGTCCCTTTCATTCTCAGAATTTCATGCTACACTCGAGTTCGATCTCACATGTGATGATCTCGACATATTCCGGTAGTACATCGAGCACCTGCGACCAGCGGTCGTACCACAGAGAGTCGCTAGAAGAGTACCAATTCTTGCCGTATTGGGGCAGATCTATTCATTAGGGCCGGTCAGTCTTTAGATCAGCATCTTCGCAACGGGCATCATACCAGTGTAGAAATACGGGCTCACACCCATCATGTATGACTTGCCCTGTAGAACAGATTTGTATGCAATGTCGTTGGCAGTCGACATGGTATTCTGGTTGGCTTCGGGCCACGCACCCCAGTTGACTACATCAAAATTGTCAACTGTGTATCTTACCGAAGTGTTGGCCGGGGAGTCCACTCACAAGCTCCATCGATCAGAGAAAGTTTCGCGCCAACCCCGGAAGGTCCCAATGATGTCCAGCTAGGCATGAGGAAGATACCCCCAGTAGAAGATCGCACCGAAGCCCAGTTATCAGCCCAGTTCGGGCCCTCGAAGGTCGAAACAACGGGCACGCCGTTAACCTTGAACTGACTACCATATGACTTGTAGGTGTTGATATAATTGACGACCTGGTCGACGGTCCAGGACGATGCCGCCATGTCGAAGGACAGGAATAGGCTGAAACCGCGAGAAGCCGCGGCCTCGAAGGCGAGTGGTAGCTGAGCGTCGTTGTATGAGTCGCTGGATCCGATATTCAGGGCGAAGCCATCAATACCAGCGGACTGGGCGTCGGAGATATCCTGCTGCCATTGGCCAGCTGATTGTCCATACGTCAAGCCGACCATATAGTGAGCAAAGACCTCGCGATTTGCCATGACGACCTTGGAGGCCAGGAGTGCCAGAAGCAAGAAAAATTTGGATAACATCTTTAGCCACAACTCTAGACCGAGAAACCCGCTTAGTCAGTCTTCAGACTTGCCAAGACTTTGATATGGTCATTGTGAGCAACGAATAAGTGAATCGCTTACTTGAAGCGACTTTAAAGCTTTGTGAAATCAATGTAAATGGAAGCCTGATTCCAGGAAATGTAGGATCCACAGGAGAGGGTCGTGGTGCACCAGGTAACGCTATGTACAGGAGAAGCAACTGTCTCAACTGATGCAAGCGGCGCAACCCGACTAAGAACGTTGGCCAGACACAAAGGACTGAGACCTTCCCAATCGGACCAAGAGAATAGGGGTTGCTTACCACCAAATAGTCAAAGAGGTTGTTGATGATGGCTATAAGTTCCACATTTGGGGCATCTAGACCTTCCAACGTAGGAAACAATCTTGATTCATGGGTTGTACTGAAGGATCTAGACGCCGGAATTTGAATCACTCGCTCAGTCGCGAAGTCTGGACATAGTGGAGTTGAATATCAATGAACTCAGATGACTGCATCCTCGCCGTCATCATTGCCGTTTCTCGTGTACAGGTGATGCCTTTTGCGTGATTCAAGTGCCGTCGGTGGGAGTCGCTGATTTTATGGCGCCGGCAGTCTTGCAAAATATGAGCTCTTTCACTTTTGAAGACGGTGTTCAGCTAAGATCCATCAAGATGTATGTCGCAGTGTCATGATATATTGGTACCAGTCTCACGCCATTCTTCAAAAATATCTGAAGATGTCGTTAGCTTCAGCGGACGATGTAAAGGGAACTTAGAGTGCATGCATACCCGCAGCGTGCGTTCAGCCTCTAGGCAACAGCTATTTAAGATGGCGTTTAGATGATTATTACACAGTTTGCTGTTCCAATGCGGAAGCTGGGAGAGCTGATGACCCACGGGGCCATGATGAAGCAGCATTCGCCCCCGGGATCATGCCTACATCGTTGTTATCGACCGGGGGTTCGCTGCCTCTGCAGCGCAAAGGGTTATTGTCGGGGAGGAACAATGAAGTTGCGGTCAAGAGCTGCCCCTTTGCTCTTCTTGTGAAGTATGCAATTGACAAATGACATTGCGGGATTCGCTCTCGTGAGATGTTCTCCTGCCTGTGGTTTTTCTGTTGGGCGCTGAATGCGATCATAAACGAAAATCCTCACGTGCAATTTTGAAGTTTCAGGTTGACGCCGCTTGGATCAACCATCCATGATTTCTAGCATGACCCCGAAGGAGAGTGAGTCTCGAATTGGAGGCTAAAATCCAGTGTCAACGGTATTCGCTGCATCTCATCCATTTCAATCGTCGCCCCTCAGTACAAAGACTTCGGGACATTGCTTCGTGGCTCAATTTGATACTCTCTAACAAAGACGGTCAGCATCAGCGTTTGCGTAACAACTCCCAGTCTTTCATCCAGTTACTCTTCCTCGATAGCTGAGTGCCACCCGAGAGGGACGCGGCTTCTATAGAGGGAGTAAAGGTACGGTACGCAATCATGTTCTGGCATCTCGCTCAAAAGGGCCATTTCGTTCCTTTCTACTTTAAGTCACCTCTCAGAGCTTTGCGGAAGTCGAGCGAGCGAGCGAACTCTTTGTTTTTTGTGTATTCGTCCTTGGTTTCTCGACCCTAGGTAACCATCAGAGAATAGTCCCTAGATTGGCGTATGAAAGCTCTAGATCTGATAGTGATACGCGCTGATTGTGCTATGTGAAAAGTTGATCAATTGCAGTCAAAGTGCGTCGAGCTCCTTTCTGGAAATCCCGTCAATCATCTCTCATCTCGGACATGCCGTCCCGAACTCATGGTTATGGCAGCGTTGGGGCACCGGTAAATGTCACCTTCTCCGCAAAACTGCTACCTGGGCACAAATGACTAGATCATGCCTACAATGGCTTTCCTTTGCAGTCTGGTTCCGTTTGTCTCTATTCGTTCATAATGGCTGGGTACCAACCTGTCAAGGGTCTTGGAACCCTGATCCCCGGCCAGCGACGGTTCTGTTTCCACCAATGGGGATTTTTTGATGAGCCCAACGTTCCATCATGAACCTGGGGTTTCTACAGTGGTAGTCGGATCTGATATAGCCTTAACCTAATCTATGATTCTTGTCCCTGGCATGCCGTGAGCCCCGACATGGTGACATACACTGCATTCAGAAGAGACCTATATAACAATTAAAGCATGTTCCGCGCTCGAAGAGCCGGCGATGGAGGAGGAGTAGCTTCGTGACCAACGACATTGGGCGTCTGCATACTGAACGTCATTTATACTGCCCATCAGTATCTGTCCATAATGCTGCTGCAGGTACTGTTTCTGTCTGTGTTCGCTTTCGCCTCATCGGCGTTTGCTGCCTTCGGCTATACCACCTCCGGCGGCAACTATGTCATCGATGCCGGCTCCAGCAACTCCCTCGTATTCACTGTCAATGGGAAGAGCTGCGATATCACATCGATCAAGTATCGTGGCACCGAGCTCCAGAGCAGCTCGAAAGGGACTCACTTATCGTCAGGTCTCGGATCTGCGTCCGTGAGCGTGACGCAGATCGCCGGCAGCAGCACCAATTATATCAAGGTCACCTGTACAACTTCGACCTTGACACACTACATGGTCGTGCGCGAAGGGGACAGCACCATCTTCCTAGCCACGTACATATCTGCAGAGCCCGACATTGGAGAGCTGCGTTTTCTTGCGCGCCTGAAGTCTTCCGAATTGCCCAACGAATACCCCTATGGCGTCGTTTCAACCACGGCCGGCAGCACAGCAACTGTAGAGGGCTCCGACGTCTTCCTGGTCAATGGTCAGACGCGTTCGAAATTCTACTCGAGTACCAGGTTTATCGACAAGGATGCGCAATGTGTCTATGGAGGCTCCGATGAAAAGCACGTGTGTATCTTGGCGCCGCATCCAGAATCGTCGTCCGGCGGTCCCTTTTTCCGCGATATCGAATCCAACAATGCTGGAGACGATACCAACTTATATTGGTACATGAACAGCGGGCATGTCCAGACTGAAGCCTATCGCGCGAATGTTTTGCATGGGCCTTACATAATGGCATTCTCCAGATCGGGCGTGCCCTCAATCAGCTCGGCGGATACCTCGTTCTTCTCAGAGCTGAGTATCACAGGTTACGTTCCCGACTCTGGGCGCGGCCATGTCTCAGGTACTGCTTCGGGTGTCCCGAGTAGCTTCCAGACTGTGATCCATTGGTACAACTCTGTGGCTCAGTACTGGACGATCGCTTCTTCCAGCGGCGCCTTTACCTCACCTGCCATGAAGCCCGGGACTTACACGATGGTACTATACCAGGTAAGTTGACTTGTAAATCGATAACGTGGCATTACTTAAAGAGCTCACATGATGCCAGGGCGAGTACAAAGTCGCCACTGCTACTGGTGTAAGCGTCACTGCGGGCAAGACTACGTCCAAAAGCATTGCCAGCACAGAGACATCACGAAACTCCCTATGGAAAATCGGCGATTACGACGGCCAGCCCACCGGCTTCCTCAACGCCGACAAGTTCCTGCGCATGCACCCCTCGGACTCGCGCATGTCCTCCTGGGGCCCTGTCACCTACACCGTCGGCTCCTCCTCCGTGGGCCAGTTCCCCATGGCGCTCTTCCAGACCGTCAACAACCCGGTCACCATCAAGTTCACGCTGGCCTCGGCCCCGGGCGCCGCGACCCTGCGCATCGCCACCACCCTCTCGTTCGCCGGGTCCCGCCCCCAGGCCGTCGTCAACTCCTGGACCGGTCCGTCGCCGTCGGCCCCGACCAAGATCGACAGCCGGGGCGTCACCCGCGGCGCGTACCGCGGGTACGGCGAGGTGTACGATGTCAGCATTCCGGCTGGCAAATTGGTCGCAGGGTCCAACACCATCACGATATCGTCGATCTCGGGCAGCAGCGGCAGTACTTTCCTGAACCCAAACTTCATCTTTGACTGCGTTGAGCTCTTTACTGGTGAGTATTTCCCCCTCGGTGGTGGTGCAACGACTGCGGCTGACACGGCAACCGTTGTTACTACCAGCGTAACGCAGACTACCGCAGCATCAGGTGCGCCCAGTAGGGTCTCACTGCGGCGTACGAAGAACGGATATTTGATGACTCAAAATGAATCAGGTACACAGCAAACTCAGTACGGGCAGTGTGGGGGATCGGGCTACACAGGCCCGATTGAGGTATGTGAAGCGATTGCTCTCAATGTATAGGTGTAAGATGCTAACAGCTCTCGATGCCAAGTGTCCAAGTCCATACACATGTACATACTCCAATGAATATAAGTCGCTTCGCGAACGCTGCTTTGCCAGTCTGCAGTCGCTGACTGAGACTTCCAGATTACTCTCAATGTCGTTAGACTTCATGATGACCCGGTTCACGGGCATCTTGGCTGAGGCAAACGAATGCATGACACGTACTGCCGTAGCACTTGACATTGAAGCTTCCTCCCGCGTATTTTGTACATATCTCGGGCATTGAGTGTGCGTAACTGGGGTCGAGCTCGTCAGACCTCTCGCCCTTCAGCGTCGACTTCAACCTGATCGTGAAGGTCGCACATCATCGTTCTGAGGCGAGTGGCCAGTGATCTTCGGCAACACCGGCTGAGAAGGCTCATCTATTTCTCCGCTCTGCCCTACGCTCACCGCCTTATTGAACAAAATGTCCATGTCCTCGAGGGCTCGGCCCCTTGTCTCAGGGTAGAAAATGAGGATGATCTAGTGACACCTTTTAACAAGTACTTGGGTAGACTCTCGAAAAGACGCTTACCGGTATGCACACGAAGTTTATAGCCATGAAGAAGAAATAGATATCGGACCCAATAGTGTCAATACCAACAGGCCATACCTGGGCCACGACGATCGAGCCAATTGCACCACCAGAGGCAGAAAAGTTAAGTCCTCGTGCCCGAACAGCGGTAGGAAAGATCTGGAGTGGTGATGGAGATCAGAACCAGCGTCTGTGAGTATGATTATATAGGTTTAATGGCCAGCATCTTACCTCGGATCCGTACACCCATGCCGCGGGGCCGAACCCCATGCTGTAACCCAAGGCATATATGAAGATGAAGACGACGCATGCGATGTCGGCCGCGCGATTAGTGTTGTTCGGATACGCCTGACCCAGTGCTCCATTGATCTATACCAGACACGGTCAACGAATCATCCCGTGACCTATTCAATCTCGTACATACCAACATCCCCAATCCCATAGCCATGGTTCCGGATATCAGCGTGACTCTTCGTCCCAGTCTGTCAATAAGTACCATCTCTAGTATCGTCATACCGATCTTCAGCGACGATTCAATACCACCGGCCATCAACGCGACTCGGGTCGGGAGGCCCAGTCGAGCGAACAGGGTTGGTAAGTAATCTACCTGCACATAAGCATATTTAAAAGCACTGCGCGCCTTGCCGTGATGAAGACATATATTTTCGATTAAATACCAAAAGTTTCACTTACTGAGGCTAAGTCAGCAGCACGAAACAGCCCTCTCGAAGATTGAAGAGGTAGATTTTTT
Organism: Xylariaceae sp. FL0016; assembly: GCA_022578815.1. Lineage (NCBI taxonomy): Eukaryota > Fungi > Ascomycota > Sordariomycetes > Xylariales > Xylariaceae > Xylariaceae sp. FL0016. The sequence goes on from MU388797.1 coordinate 73,890, forward strand.
AGAAAAAAAATCTCGAAACATACCACTAGAAAGCATGAAATTAGCAACCAGTGCAATCGAACAACAAAAGGGTGCGGAATGGCATTTGGTTCTACTCACTTTCATCGCCGTAGCACCACACATTTGCGCCATGAATTGCAAAAGTGCCGCGCGCCACAGTCGGCTGAAGAGATGCGGATCGGTGAAGAGCGAGAGCCAGCGCGTGCCCGAGACCTTGTATGCGGCCACGTCTTCACGAATGAGTAAGGCTTCCAGCTCGATCTGCTCATGGCTGAAGCTGCCTTCGCGCAGCCAGTGCAGAGAACGCAGTGCCTTTTCATTCTGGCCGTGCTCGATGAGCCAGCGCGGGCTGTATAGTGATATTGGTGTCAACTCTGCCGAAAGGAAAGAGAGTTGCTGCACTCACGTCTCGGGAAGAAAGGGGAGACCTGCCCCGAAGATGGCGCAAGGGACGAGAATGATCGCGAGAGAGAAGCGCCATGAGATGTATTTCTGCCAGTCTGTGGATTCCCAGAACGTCACACCGTATCCGACCCTCAAGGCACTAAATCAGCTTCTGTGGTATGATCAGCAATTTATTTTTAGTAGCGTAACTCACCAGAATCCAACAGCAAGACCCGCAACGAAACCAACGTGGTTCAACACGACGTATTTCCCTCGTTTGCCCGCCGGTGCTACCTCACTTTTCAACGTTCGTATAAGCAGAGCATGACTTTCGAGGCTCTATCAAAGTCGAACTCACCTCTGGTAAAGTGGCACGGCCGTCGACACCAGGCCAACCCCAATCCCTGAAATGATCCTCCCAAAAATCATCAAAGCATATGCGCCTGGGCCTCTGGCACCACATTCGAACGCCATTCCGACCGCGACAGTGATAATTCCGCAGAGAGCTGCCGAGCGCCGCCCAAGACGATCGCTTGCGGGATGCGAGATGAACACATAGCTGAGCCACGTGCCCAGGTAGTAGATCGCCGTGATGACGCCTTTTTCCGAAGCAGTCGGGTGGCCCATGGCCTTAAGGAAGCCCGGGTGGACCAGGACGGATGAGAGAATGCCTACATTGTAACTATCGAAGCACGTTTAGCAAGGAAAATTGAGACGACGAGATGCTTGACGCGTAGACAATACGGACTTACCCCCATACGAATGAGCCAATTGCGAAGAATACACACAAGACGTGCAGTCGGAGAACCGCCTTCGTCACCGCAGCCATGATCGCGGACGAAAACAAGTGATGCGATATACGAATGAAACCAGACTGAGTAACTTTACCGGGACAGAGAATGCGTCTGTCCACGAAGAAATACTGCCGTCGACGTAGCGGACTTCGTGTGTGCTTTGCGACCTATCCAGCAGCTCTTTGGCTGGCTCATTGTATTGAGAGATATATTCGACGAGTTGACACCGAGATCATAGAAATTTCTTCGCGCCATCAGCTCATTCCCAACGCAACCTCGAGCTCGACATTCAAGCAGAAATATCAGCATCGACCAATGAATAGGGAGCTTCCCGTGTACAGATTCGGTCATCATGTGTTCTTCAATGTCACCCCCGCATCACCAGCAGCGGCATCTTTCCAGTCCGCCTACGCCAGGCTTGTTCTTGGCGAGGCACTTCTTGGGGAGTCTGCATGCTTCGCTACCAGATGGGTGGCAGGGGTGATCCGCAGATTGTGGTCGAAAGCACTGTAATAACACACCCTGGCGACTGTGGCGGCATGTCGTGTATCCTATCGCGCATGAGTGACTTGAGTGCTACCGGTAGGTGTCGCCGGCTAAAATGAGCCATTATGGTCAACATGACCCAAACGAATCCTGGAGTCACTGTAGTGCCAAGCTCACATCGTTGTTACCATAAGGCTCGATTTAAATTGTATGTATCTGGCTAATTCGAGGTTGATGAGAGGCATAGACTGGTGTGCTAGGTTCCTCGGCAAGGATTTATACCAAGTATGAACGAAGTTCTTCACGGAGGCTTCTTCCGCGCTGTTGATATATACGGAATATTCAACGTCATGTCGCCTCTTGCATTCGCAAAAATGTTCCGATGGGACGGGTATCGCCTTTCTCGCCGTCGAGATACCTGCCGCAGATGAACATCGACATAGATCGCAAAACAGGGCTCATAGACTGATATCGGCGTTATTTACAGAAGAAAACTGATGCGTGTGTCGATTTCTTTCTCATCAACAAACCACGCGGTGATACGATTTTGAACATGGTGCACGATGTCCGCGATGAGGGTGAGACATCGTTCTGCACGGGCAATGGTGAGTAACCGTTCAGTTTTGAAATGAGAGCAAGAGGAAATAACAATGCTCTACCCCCGATCATGCAACTCCTCTGGCACTGCAATGACTCAAACCCACGACCCGCGGTAACAGTCGACTAACACAGGCCTCAGATGCGGATGCTCGAGTACCATCAGTATCGCCACGGACCCGCGTAGAGACTAGTGACCATCAGCTCCCACCATCCAAACCACTTCAAGTCCGATGGCGGGACCTCCCTCACAAAGACCAGCTCTTCATCCTCGCCCTTTGCCGCCTTTCAGAGCCCCTATCCAACGTGTGTCTCCTCCCCTACATCTTCTACCTGGTGCGCTCCGTCCTACCCACCACCAGCAATCCATCCTCCACGCCCGACGCAGACGCCGGCGCCAACACCGCCCGCATCTCCGAGTACTCCGGCCTGCTCGTCGCCGCCTTCCCCCTGGCCCAATGCCTCGTCAGCCTCCCCTGGGGCCGCCTCTCCGACCGCCACGGCCGCCGCCCCTCCATCCTGGCCGGCCTCCTCGTCTCCGTCCTCGCCAACGTGGGCTTCGGCCTCTCGCGCTCCCTCGCCTCCCTGCTCTTCTGGCGCGTGCTCGCCGGCCTCGCCAACGGCAACGTCAGCATCATGCGCACCGTCACCGCCGAGGCCGTGCAGGACCGCCGCTACCAGGCCCGCGCGTTCCTCCTGCTCCCGCTCGTCTTCAACTCGGGCATGGTCGCCAGCCTGGCGCTCGGCGGCGCCCTCGCCGAGCCCGCCGTCAGCCTGCCGCGGCTGTTCGGGCCGGACGGCGTCTTCAATACGAGTCGGAACCCAGGGGGCGTGGCGTGGGCGCTCGCGTACCCTTATGCGCTGCCTGCGCTCCTCAACGCCGCGATCCTGTCTTGCTCCCTGCTTCTGGGGCTGCTGGGCCTCAGGGAGACATTGCCCGGGAGAGAAGGGCAGACGGACTGGGGCCTTCAGGTTGGCGCTGGCATCGCGCGCTGGGCGAAGCGCCTCGGACGGAGACGACAGCAGTACGAATACGTCGCGCTGGAAAGCAGCGGCAGCGAGACCACCGTCCAAGGAGACGATGACGACGACGACGAGAAGAGGCTCAACACCACCATACCCTCTTCACAACCTCCATCACCACCACAACCCGGCATCCCCTTCCGCCAGATCTGGACCCGCAAAGTCCTCTGCGCCCTCGTCTCCTTCGGCCTCCTCCCCCTCCACAACAGCGCCTTCATGCACATCTTCCCCATCTACCTCTCCACTCCCTCCGACACCACCGCCAACAGTGACAACTATGCCACCTTCCCCTTCTTCGCCTTCACCGGCGGCCTCGGCCTCCGCGCCCCCGCCATCGGCCTCTGGCTCGCCGTCTTCGGCGTCTTCGGCATCCTCCTCCAGCTCCTCGCCTTCCCCTACCTCCAGTCCCGCCTCGGCGGCACCCGCGGCGTCCTCCGCGTCGCCCTGCTCCTCTTCCCCCTCACGTACCTCCTGGCCCCTTATCTCTCCCTCCTAGCCACCAACATCAACAACACCACTGTAGACGGCGACGAGTACAGCGAGGACAGCAAGAGCGACGGCCACGCCGCGGCCGGGCTGTGGGCGTGCCTGGCCCTCGTCATCTGCGCCCAGATCACCGCCCGCACCATGGCCATCCCCTCCACCGTCATCCTCCTCACCGAAGCGAGCCCCGACCGGCGCGTGCTGGGCACCGTCCACGGCGCGGGCAACATGCTCGCGAGCCTGGCGCGCGCCGTCGGCCCCGCGGTCGGGGGGTGGGTGTTCGCGGTCGGCGTCGAGGTCGGCGTCATCGGGCTCGTGTGGTGGGTGTATCTGGTGAGCATCGCGTTGTCTGCCCTGGCTTGGTCGCATCTCATGGAAGGCGATGATCGCTAGGCAGGGAAGGAGATTTCAGAATGAGAGAGATTGGAAGGGATCGGACGGGTTGACCATCTTTAGCTTGCCTGGGCTAGTACAGTAGACAAATGCATTCTTGGGACAAATGAACCGGTTTCATCAGAAACCTGTAGCTAAGATCAACAGTGACTGAGTGGAGTATGAATGACAAACATCAAAACTATATCTGAGAGATCAAACCTAACACACATCAAGACGCATCCAGATATGTCTGATCAGTAAAGTTTAGAGGAACAATGTGCCAACATACTGCTCTGTAAAACAATTCCACATCCTAATGGTATCTATCCGACGCCGTCCAATGCTAAGTATTTCCGAGTCAGTTCCAGGACACCAACCGAATCGCCCCTGGACCTCCCATCCCAGCTCCTTGGAGAGCGTTTTCGAAGTGCTCGCACGAGGTATTCTTACAGCTAACGATTACTCAAGACCCATTTGAACTTCATCCCCAATACCCCACTGGTCTTGTCCCTTCCGGTGTCCGTGTATCTCCAACTCCAGTGCTGCTCCTAGAGACCCCTCGTTCTCATCGTTTGAACGCAGACTGGCGGTTTCACTGGTTCTCCTAGAACGGTGTGTATTGTCTGTCGTGCGTCGACGAAGCGACGGCCCAGGGAATCGAAATCGGCCCGACTTGGAGGATGTACTAAGTACGGACACAGCGTCGTCTTCATTCTTTTCCTTGTCCAGGTCTTTATTCCTGTCCGAGTCGGACACAGTCGACTCGGGAATCGAGGTTGACAAGATGTTCACGTCCGTCTTCTCTGGTGCAGACGAAACCGTAGGTCGAGGGCGCTCCGGCAGTGCAGGTGGACTAGGCGAGCGAGAGTCAGGCGTAACCTCAACAAGCTCGGCATCACGATACCATTTCCGCCTGCGTGTCCAGCGGCCCCAGCCGTCTTGACCCCTGCGACCGTTTTGCCACTATGACCAAACGTTAGATTCACATCATCCTTCGATCCTAGGGTGTCAGTCGTACCTTGTTGTCATAGAATATCCATCCCATCTTTCCCGCATCGGTATCGTAATCTGTCTCCTCTAGACCTGGTACACCATCGACACGCCACTTGCTGCCTTCCACCCATCTCCATTTTGCCGGACCATCCTCGACTTCAGGCAATTCGAACTCGTCTTTTGGCGGTACTGAATTATTCTGCTCGTCTGTCCAGGCCGAGCGCTCGTAGGCGAACAAACTGTTAGTCCATCCTAGCCCGATCCATCGCCTCTGGTTCTCATACAGGATGAAAGTGAAGCGGACTCCGGAGTCCTTGGCCCCAGAACGACTACGTTTGAGTGCTTCCGTCAAAGCCGAAGTTGACAACTTGGCAGCCTCGTGTGCCTTCTTTGGCTTGGGCCCAGGATCTGCTTGCGTTGCACTAACAGTCCCAGCTTTCGAAGTTGCAGGTTCTTCGAAATGTAGTCCCGTAATCCACCTGGAGATCCTCCGTATCATTGCACTTCTCCAGAGCAGAGTCCTTGCCACCCTACACACTTTGGAATGCCAAGTGAGAACCAAGGTTCCAAACACCAAGACAACTCGCTTAGTTGTGATGATTCGCAAGGGCGGCAAGGTCAAGGCAAACCAGATGGGAGTGACGGCCAATATGCGCACGAATAGCGTGGTCAAAGCCGGCCGTGTCGTGGCGCTCGTAGCCGTTCGTTGGGTAGATAAGAAATCGGTCATTTCGAGAAGCGGCTCGAGCAGGATGTTACACCGCGTGGTGATTATCTTGAGCGTGTCTACAATCTCGTCGAGAGTCTTCTGGTGTCGCGTGCTCGTGAGCTCGCTCGCATTGCGCTGGTGTACTCCCTGACCAGACCCGTTGCCCTGAGCACCAGCATTCTTTTTCTTCTCCTGGGGGGCGTTACTGGGATGCTCGGTCCAGCCGCTGCTGGAGAGAGGACTGTATCTTCGCCCGTACATGCCGCCTATAATTCCGGTAACGGCGACAATGGGGCCGGCGAGGCGCACGACAACGTCTCCATACTGTACGATAGCCCAAAAAACGACGAGTAACAGAAAGCTTTCCCAGGGGTCGCCAGTAGTCCAGCTCAGCAGGCCAACGAACCTATTCAGAGGAAGGAGGAATGGATGACTATAGGCAAGGGCGCGGGTAACTTGAGGCGGAGTAGCGAGAAGCAAGGGCGACTTCTGATGGACGAGAATGGTCGATCTTCGCTTTGCGGCAGACGCAGCGGTCGAGAGGTTCGCAGGGGAGAAGGAGGCGTAAGTCGGGGGAGCGTAGGTAGGTGGTGGATCGGAAGGAGTGGCAGCACCGTCGACGTCGACGCGAGGTTTGGACTTGGGAGTCGACATATGTGTCATCCAAGGGGTGTCCTAATGGGACGAAGAAGCAGTAATGTTAGTCAGTTGACTGGAGATGGAATCAAGTGCAAATAGGCGCGGCCATAATGATGTGGCCGTTGGCGTTGTCGAGGTTGCTGTCTGCTGTCTGCTGCGAAGCGTCGGGCCTTTTTAGGTACTAGTGGACACGGCACAGTCGCAGTGGTATACCACTTGCAGCGACGACACGATCGACCTCGAGAACGAGAAGGTGCAGACGGCAAGGCAGACAAGACAGGGTAAGGCAATAGGATAAAATGAAGTTCAGCTACATGTGAAGCATGCAAGGGCAAGAAAGAATTGGACCAACTTACCAGCGCAGCCATCAAAAACGGGGAGAATGGGGTCGTCCAAAACGAAAGCTGGAGGTGCCCGCATCAAGATGAGAAGAACCGGCGCGACGTCATTCGACCCCGTGCGTTTATGCCGACGACAGACACCAACCAGGTGGACCAGCAGCAATAGCGACAGTGATAGCAGTCGCAACAAGAAAGTGTAGGTATGAATGAGCTACGCATACATTTGGGTATATAAGTATATATACTCCAGGTCTGGAATGGAGGAAAGGAATGAGATTCACAGGAGTACAGTACTTAATTCATCAGGTGACCGACAAAGAGCCATCACATACCATTCCGGCCCTTACCTAAGGTAGGAAGTAGGCAAAAGATACAAGTGGCGGGTATCATGAACTCTTACTGAATGACCATCTGACTCGCCTGAAAGCCGGACACTGGGAATGTGGGGGATTAGGCAAGGTGGGCATCGACCCTTCTCTAACCTGCCGGGGACCCAGCTGCTGCTGCTGCTGCTGCTGCTGCTGGAGGTACTGGGCTTCCAAGTTACCTAGGCAGTGTACTTATTGTCCACAACTCATTTTCACATGTCAACATATTTACCTTCCTTGGATCCGACCCTTCACCCCAAGTCATTCGTTATGCTCGTCCCACTCATCATAGTTGTACTGCATACGGGCTCCTACCAGGTAGGTACTTCCTTTCTATCAAAGCACTGCTGTTATTCAACCGCTTCACTAGAAGACTACTATAGAATATAAACACACCCGAGCTGCTCGTCTTCATCTGGGTATAATCCGAGGTTGCTTTCTCCACAACGCCATGCAAGAATGACTGAATCAATCTCAAAGATATGTCAACTTGCGGGTGTCCCTTCCAGCCCTTCTTCATCGTTATTTTAAGTGGTAGCCCCCAGGAATTGTACGGCCGGATTCTGCTCACGAAGCCACTTGATAAACGCATTCTGCTGCGGGTTCCCCGGCTTGAGCTTGCTGCCCACACTGCGATCGAATACAAGTTCCATTTTCAGTTCCGTGTCCCGGATGACCAAAATGAGCATGTTCGCCTCAGCCAGTTTCTTGCGTCGGTATCCGATGACTTGCAGCAGATCCACCGCCATCTCAACTTGTCCTGTCTTGAAAGGAATACGTCCGCCAACCTTCTTCTCGCCTCCAGTGTAAAACAATTGTGCGCAAAACTCGTCTTTGCTTTTACGCTGGAATATAGCCTCGCCATAGCTGAAGTAGGCCAGCTCAAAAATAGCATCCTTTTCTACAAGTTCTAGATCCCCAGCCGCAAGGGTTGCCCCAGATTCTGTGTGGACCTCGGAATCTCCAAAGGCAGACGGCGGTTTGTCATTAGATAAGCTTGAATTGTCCGGGTTGGCCTCGGAGGAGTCGTGGTATTGACTGGCATCTGCAGGTTTCTGGTTCTCGAGTGTCATGGTAGGCTCCTGATCCTCTCTTGGGGCTTGTATGGCCTCCGGTTCAAATGAGCCCGAAGTTTCTGGAATGGACAGACGGACGTCTGCGAGATTAGCTTCATGTTGCGGCATGCGCGAGTTCCCTGTCATTTCTCTAATTGGGGACTTTGTGGAAAATACGTTCTTCGTTTTCGCTGCTAACGTCGAGGCGTGCAGGTCAGTATCGATGGCCTGTAAGGCAAGCTTACGCGCTGAACTCATACCTTGAAGCACTGCTTCGGAGCCTGCCGGCACCTTTGTCGGATGTACGGCCTGAGCAACACCGTTTACGGTATTTGCATTACCGCGAAGCTGATAGGAGGTCCATGGCTGGCTTGAACATTCCACTGCCTCCCAATCTGCCATCTCCTCGTCCAGCGAACTATCTACCTCAGAGCCCATGTAGTCGCCATCACCTGGAATTTCGCAGCCTTTTTCAAGCACTGGCCGGAGTAGCTCTGCCGTCTCATTTGAAACCACGGAATTTTGTTCGGAGTTTTCAGATTCACTCTCGGAGGTTTCATTCCAGTCCAGCGAAAGAGCGTCATAGTCTGTTATATAGTACGGACTGGAGGGTGAAGCTGAACCATTCCCGCCATCCTGCGAGCTTGCTTCACATTCCTCCCAACTGGTAAAGCCCTTCTGACGGGTAATAAAGTTCCGAGCGAAATGGAATGGATGAGTCTGGCTGGAAGGTGGATTTGGATGATAGAGCGGGAACTTGGACAACGAGCTCGCGGACACCCACGCTGTCGCATTTGACCCATCAAAGAACATGACAGGAAACTTCCTCCATTTTTCTCTCTTGCCTCCATCTTCGTACCCCTTCTGCCAGGCTACAATCATCTCTAAATGGTATTTATAACAGCCCGGGCGGTTTTCTTTTTTGAGAAGACCCGTACTGGCAAGGCTGGTATCTTCGAGTCCCCCTTTCTTCTGATCATCCCAGCCAAGTATCAATACAGGGTAGACCATTTGGTTCTCCTTCCAAACACAGTGGTAGATACGGAAGGGTTTGGGGCGGGTGATCCTTCTTGCGTTTGTAGGAGAATTTCCGAGGTCTCTGTCCAGTCTCCCGCTTGTGGCAGAAGTTTTCGGCTTCGACTTTTTGGCATTTGGCTTTTCCCTGCCTACAGGATTGTAAGTCTCAGAAGGCGTTTCGTGCTCCGTTATTCCAATGGCCTTTGTAAGGTTGTGACTCTCTGCATACGCCTTCGATGCAGCTTGATTGTTCAACCGCATGCGTTCTGCATTGCAGTCCTCTACCAGATAGCCAAGCGTGCGGACAGCAACATCATGATTTCGGGTTAAGCCATGAACTTTACTACTGAGGTGTTTCGCGGCGCCGATAAGAGGTTGACGAGTAGCGAATCGCTTCCCGTGCTCTTCGCATTTGAGAATATACCATTTTTTGCTCGCTGGAGGCCATTCAACGATGAAGTCTTTATTGGCAGCCTCGCCATCCTGGTATACATCATCAAAAGCAACAGTACGTTGACAGAGTGAATTTTCTTCTACTGAACGTGTAGCAGCAGGTGCCTGCAGAGAGTTTGCGAAATGATTGAGACACAAACGCTTTGGGTCTTTGGTGGCGATATCCTGCAACTTGCGTTTCTCCGGCCGACAAGTCAACAATAGCCTCTCGGCACCGTTGACTACTTCGCGGCGGACAGAGCTCGACTTACGCCTTGGCACGGGCAGTGCGGTCTCTTTTATTGCTTTAGGCGACGCATTCAACAAGGGCGTGGAGTAGGGGCTAGTTTCAATTTTCCTTGAAGCAGGCTGCGGGTGATTGAGCTCACCCTTAGTCTTAGTGGGCTGGCGCGATAATGATACCTCATTGGCGCTGCTGGACTCTATCGGTGATACATTTGTCAGAGGACGGAGACTGGGGAGAGCGGACGAATGGATTGAGAGAGAGCGAGGAAGATGGCAGTTGATTCTCTGCACGGTTGCGGAGTCGACACGATGATCCTTCAAAGCTCTGTGGTAATCGGCTTCATACTGTGTGCGCTCTTTCCTGTGGGCATCTTTGAGAGGCTGTATGCACTCGAGATGCTCCTGTTCGAGCTGATGAAGTTTGTGCTGGAGATCGCCCCTAGCCATAGAGAGGATCTTGCTCTCGAATTGATCGTGTGGAACAAAAGCTCTCAATCCAGCGAGTTCGTCCTGGTAAAGCCTAGAGGCCTCGGCTTTTTTTCGATCAAGAACACGCCTGTGAGACGCCAGCTCTTCATCGTGGCGCTCCACCATGAGAAGGAATTGCCTGTTCCAGGACTGAAAGAACTGGTCCGGCGAAGAATCCATGTTGATCCGTAACATCGCCGTAGCATGACATCACATATAAGGCATGGGAGAGACGAACGGATAGCTTTCTGGATGAAGAGTCAGTCCATAAGACCAAGATATATATCTATATATATAAATATGCATGTACACGTAAAGTGTATCTGGATAACGGAGGCAATTTGGGGATAAGCTGCTTCAAAAGATGATTGAGGGCAGGCGCGCCCTGGCGTACAGTGAACGACTCGTGATTGGAGAATGCAAGCGAGTGGTTATGAGTAATGTCACAGAGAACGGAGTGCACAGTAAGTAGAGTATAACGAAAGGTTGGCATAGGGATTATACCAAGATTACGATCATGATAGATTCATAAAAGGTAGCGGGCGACTTACGACCTGTACAAGGCAGACAAGGGATTTGCTCCTTCCAGTAGTGGTATTGATCCGATATTGAAGACGGCGAGAAATTTCGATGCGGTTACGGCTTTCTTATAGCTGTGGGCTTTGGACGTGACGTTCGTTTGTTGTTTACTTGACGACGCGTTTGCTGATATGAAATAGCATGGAGAGATATTCATGGGAATGATGGCTGCATACGTTCGGGAAGAGCTACATGAGTAGGTACTTGTTTACGCCCATGCCTTAGCTAGAGCAGAGACAGACAGTCTAGAACGGTTCTTTGCTCCTGACGAGCCCGGGTCAAGGCAGGCCAGGACGAGCTGCTCCGAGGTACGGTTCTTTGGTGGGAAACGTTAGATCAGTTGACAGTTGCTGATGGAAGAGATATCTGATATGTGAGAGACATGGTGAGACAATGGTGGAATAGATGGTAAAGTCACATTGCGGAAGGTGTGTTGGGCTACTTTACATTCTTTAGCGTGTGTTTTAGTTGGCAGATAACTGCAGATGCTGGTACAGTCTGGGCTGGACTGGTCAACTCTTTTCTTTGTGCTTGACTTTCTACATGGTTCCCACCTAGCAAGGGGTACCTGGGGAGAGAGGTAGTTCACTGTACAGGTAGAAAAAAAATAAGTAATCATATGGATTCCGCTAATGAAGCAGCTGCGTGTTTGATTACGGGTCAGGTACCGGTGACGACTTCTGCTTGGTCTTTTCTTTTTTCTACTCCGAATTTTCTTCTTCCCATGGGCTGAAATCAAGAGGCCGCCAGCTGGAAGATGATATACTGTATCAGTTAAAGCAAGGTCCAACTTAGGGATACTTCGAGTGGGGTTTGGGATGCTTCCATATGACTGCCCCCGAAGTTCGGTGATTACAGGCTTATTTAGCGGGGAAACAGTTACCTAGCCTAGCTAACCCACCGGTGCCTTCTACATATACATACGCACTTGAAGGATAACCTATTTCGAAACAAGATGTCTCAACTGTTTATACTTAGGAACCTCCGAAACAGCTGCCAGGCTTTGAAGTATAAGTGCATGGGTTGTGTCATTACTTTGCGATCAGTAGAAGTACGCTACGTACACGAGGAAGGTAGGTATACATGTGCATAACGGTCACCTACGGGCAGTTATTTCATGGTTTATGTGCACAAGCAATCGGCAGGACATTAGCAGCGTAATCCCCGAAATGAGCACATCGTGTGGAAAGGGGATCTTTTGATACCGTCGAGCTGGAGACCGGAGGCTAGCTGTATTCAATGGGAATTGAGAGCAACAATATCTTGCTATCTAGGCGATCATATGAGGACGGAAGAGATATCGCTATCTAATTCATTCTCTATACATCTGAAACCGCCGCCACGAAAGAGGCTTGGCACAGATTGGCAAATCCCATCGCTACTTCACCCGCAATGCCTTTGGACGACAGGTATCCCATCCAAGTTCGAGTATCTCCGAATCGTGTTCATCCACATGAAATGAAAATCTCAGCTGGAAGATGGAAGGCACAGCAACATCTGCCCTTCATCTGGGCAAAAATTATGTACCTTTCTAAATGATTGCGACCAAGGAACTAATCTCTCTAATCATGTCTGTAGACCGATCTGAAACATATCTGCTAAATACGATTTACTCATCATGCTTGTGATGCATTTCGCGTTGAATCCCTACGCGGTGAGGTGAACGATTACAGTAGGCATGAGAAACAGTCAGCTATGTTCTACTACGATACTTTCCCAGAGACCACACAATCATTCGACCTAAAAAAAAGACCGCACAGCTGGTTGATTGAAAATATACCAGCTCGACTTTCTTATGCGTGCACTCACTCATTTAGCAACACGTGAATGACAAAAATGGTGACTCTGTTGCATGCTAACTACTTATGTACCAGAACAAGTCCACTGGCATTGACCAACTAATGTTTGTGCTTCTTACACAGTAAATATTTCTTTTATTGCCAGAAAAATATTATTAATTCTTTTTAATAGAGACGAATGTATAGGGCAACGAAACCTGAAAAATCAATACTACCCGTCTTACCTACCATCGCCAGGACAGTTACCCGGGATCTTTATCATCCTCGTCGTCTTCGACATCTTGCTCCTGCTCCTTCCTCTTCCCTTTCTCCTCCTTCTTGTCCTTCTTCTTCGTTTTTTGCCAGCCCAGCCTCTTATGGTTGACATCGTCCAAGTTCAACTCAGCCTACTTCTTCCCCTTCATCCCGTTAGAGCGGGGTGTGCATTGTAACTCAGCGCTTGTAACTATGTCGTCGAGTGGGGCCACGCCCAGAGGGTAGTTCCCGTATTTGCCCTTCTCTTTCGACTTCGGACACCACATCTCGACCTGTTCTTCGGCGAGTTGAGTGTCGCAAGTGACACATGTCTTGGTTATTTTTCTGTTTTTGCACATGGCGGTAGATAACTTGGAGGGGGTTACGGTGGTTTTCTATCTCGGACTAAGTAGGTACAGGTCATTATATGGTGGCATATCTGGGGAAGGGCGAGAGTGAAACGTATCTGTTACGATCCCGCTGGAGTGTTATAATTGGTGAACGAAAGTAGCAGTCGAGCCTTTCCGAACCGATTTGAGGTAGCCTGATACAAGGACAGGTGAATGGCTGTGATAGTGAGGCTAAAATTGTCCGGGTACCAAGCCAATCCCAGTGCATGATGAGTTCAGGTTGGATATGAAGTGACGATGCTTCCACGTTGATCAACGAACGGTACGCAGTGGTTTTCTTTTATATCCGTTTTGGATACGAACATAGTCTGACTCGAATTTCATCTTCCGGGTTTGGCTGATGTGGCCTCTCGTGACAGGAATCTTGTCGCCTCCCAATGCTCTACGATGACTCCCCGTCGCAGTCTGTTCACATCGAGATGCGGGATGAGTGCTCATCAGATCAAACTTGCCTATAGTCACATGCGGTTGTCCTGTATAAGATGCGAATTCAACATCTTTGAGGTTCGCAACGGTCGCATATTCGGCTGCCAGAATGCAGGCACGTGGCGTCCTTCGAGTCATCCATGTTTGCTTGGAATGTGTCGCTCTTAGGGCCCCCGTAAACCACGAGAGGAACTGGTACTGCGTATCACCAACAGACGCCGTACAATTCAGTGCATCTGATCAGTCATGCCATCATTCACCTCGAAGGGAAAAGTCACGGGGTTGTCTTCTGTCTTGTTAGAGTCATCAATGTGCTTTTCTTTTGGGGGGGGGGGGGGGGGGGGGGGAAAAAAAAAAAATGGCGGGGGAAAAAAAATAATAAAAAACAAAGTGGTTTAAAAAAAAAAAAAACCCATTGGGCACAAAAAAAAAAAAGAAAAA
>MU388798.1:0-78608 GCA_022578815.1 Xylariaceae sp. FL0016
ACCGACACCGACGCAGCACCCGAACCATCACCACCCCTTTCCCCCCCCCCCCCCCCCCCCCGCCCGCCCCCCCCGCCCCGCCCCCCCCCCCGCCCCGGCGGGGGCGGGGGGGGGGGGGGGGGGGGGGGGGAGAGCAAGAAACAGACGTACCTTCCGTGTCCCGGTAGTTGAGCGAGACCCGACTGATCTTGACGAGCGCCTGGCCTTCCTTCAATTCGGTCGGCTCCGGCATCTCCTTGAGCTTGAGATTGTCGAGGCCATCTTGACCGGTAAGCCACTGCTTCATGTTCGCTGTGTGATGTGATATGATGTGATGTGAAGAGATTCCGATCGATGGTAGAGTAGGAGATTGGTTTTGAATGACGATCTCTTGGATAGTACCGGATGAGTGATGGGACTTCTGAGGTTTATGAGAGTTGCTCAAACGTCACGAACAGAAAGCGATGGAACTAAATACTCGTCATTAGGTCATTAATCCACTTGCACGAAAAAGTATTCACATCGATTTGTCAACGATGCCCAAAGAAGTGGACGTTTGATTTAAGCAGGTTGCGACGATGGGTCCAACTTGCCCAGCTCCGTCAGCCCGTTCGGAACCTTCCGACTAAAATGTCAAAATCTTGCGGCATCTCGTACCCGCTTCGGCTGTCTTGGGGCCGCATTACTATGGAGATATCGTTTCACTACCTGGGATAGCCCACGATTGCTTCCATGCCAGCAACTGCAAAGTGGCCATTTGTCAATGAGTGCGGGCTGTATACACGAATGAGCAATTACCAGCCTTCTGGCTAACCTGATGCACTCTAATAAATGTCTATCAGAAGATGTTCATCGTTGGGTATGTATCTTCGCAAATATGTCTGAGTTACTCCCGTAATGCGTTGGGATTTCACAACCGCGCCGCCCAAGAACCACATCTATCCTAGGTCCGCAGGAATGGGTATATTCAAAACCTCAGAAATATGTCCGTACGAACCATCATCACATAATGCCAGATCCTCGCAAGCCCATGAACATGCAAAAGCTCCCCATGCAAAAATTTCGTAGATGCGATCCATCAGCGTAGCCCCCCCGCTCCCTTCTCTACGACAAAGGCGACCGGACGCCTTGCACGTCGGTTCCGTGAGCCACGCGGAGGGAGGACATTTGTCGTCTTCAATGTGGATCGCGCCTGGCTGCCTACTCGTTCATCGTAACCCCATCGCTGGACGCCACCTCCGTTGACCCAGCCCTCTAAATTGCGGCATTGACTTATGTCCGCCCAGTTCAGATGACTGCAACCATCCAAGACGCTTTCTATTCCCACGGCAGTGACCCGTACGCAGCCTCGTACACTGAGGCCCTCGAGGTCATTGAGATGAAGAGCAATGCAGGCGAGACTGTTGTCACTGACAGCACTACCGCAGAAGGCCATCTTCAACTCGCGCAAGTGCGGCAAGCCCAGAGCGACCACTTCGGTGGCGGTGTCAGAGAGAGCACAGCAGAAAGAGAGATCCAGGTGCGTCAGGGCTTTGGCGGAGTTTACGAGAGCGACCACAGCGTTGTCGGAAAGGTATGTGCAGTCGGCCAGGCAGAGTCGAGATAGGTTGGTAAAGCGGAACGGCGCCCAAGACTGAAATCCTGCATCTGTGATGGACGTGCAACGAGTCAAAGACAACGACTGTATGCGATTCGAAGCATGCGCTGCCAAGTGGGCCATCGATCGATCTGTTATGTGCTTGCAGTAGGACAGGTTGAGTCGTTTAAGCTTGGGGCATCCGATAACAGTCCCAGGTGGAGGTAATGTCACTGTCTGAGTCTGGGGTTTCTGCCCCTTGAAGCGACCACCCGAGTTCGATATCACAACCTGCTTCTGGGGAGCATTTTCTGGTACCACCCAGCCGACCACGCGAGCCAAAAGATTGTCTCCCACTTTGCGGCAGTTGCTCCAGTCCACCTCCTCGAGGCCCTTGGCATTATCGCTCATGTCCAGTATCTGGTTTGCCGAGACGTCCCAGACAGACCTCATCTTCCATGTCTTCACATTCTTGCCACATACTTTCCACAAGGTCGAGAATCCCTCGTCGGTAAGGTGAAAGCAATTGCTTACATCAACATATAGAGGTCGCGATCCTAGAAACGGTGCGAGAATGGTAATAATGACATCATCTGTAAGCCTTCGGTTGAACGGCCGCAAGTCCACGTGAGTACATAACTTGGGAGATGTAGCCAAAAGCTTGCGCCAGTGAGATGACAACTGTCTCAAGCGGAGGAGCTCAACGAAGTCCAGGTATTGGAAGATTGCTAATAAGACATCATCGGGGAGAAGTGGTTCCTGGCTGGGGTGAGGCCTTCGAGGAAGAAGCCTGGCTTTTTTCGTCGGTCCCTCGGATACTGGAGATGACATAGAGGGCATAGAGAATCGGATCGGGGTCGTCGTATCGATCATGCGAGTTCGGATGCCATTGCTGGTCGGCGTGCCGGGGGAATCAGCTGGCGGCGTAGGAGGCGCAAGAGATCCCCTGCGTCTGTTCCTCATGTTCTCCATGTCGACGCTGAGAAACGGGTCCGGATCTTTAGGCCTCTGATGATCCAGCTCATCTTTGACAGGCGATGAAGGCTTTGAGGGTGTCGTAAAAGTCACCTGGGGCGCTGTCTTGATGGGCGTTGAAGGGGCATCGACTTTCTCTGCATCGGTCATGTCCACATCCTGATCCTCTTTTCTGATCCGATTCCTGGCCGTCTCTTCCACTTGATCTCTAATGCCTGGTGGACAGCGCTTCCATAATTCATCCAAAGCCTCGCCGCCAACCATAAGGCATTCAACAGTCGTGATCGCCTTGACAGTAGCTGTTCGCCGGAGCGACAACCCCAAACTGGCAACCTCACCGAAATATTGGCCTTGCCTAAGCCGTGGTCGTATCAACGACGAGCGCGTCGTTCTCTTTGGCTGCTGCCCTTCTGGCGCCTCGTGTATCACTTCTGCCTCCCCGCGCACGATGAAGTAGATTTCGTAGCCGGGCTGGCCCTGACGAACTATATCGGTGAAAGGAGTATACGTCTTTGGTTGCGCGCTCATACCCAGGAAGTGGAGTATGTCAGGAGGAAGAGTTGAGAATAGAGGGAGTTCCTTAAGCGTCTGCCGCACGTTGACCAGACCACTGCCCAGGGCGCTACCGGCAGCCGGATCTTCAATGACACCCGGGCTTGGGGATTTCCTCTTCTTGGTGTTCACCACGGTTCCCTCTCTAATCACGCCCACCTCGCCAGTCAACACTTCACCGGGCGCGGCTTCTCTGGCCATTGCCGTGCCTTTGTTGGCCTTGGAGCTGTTCCCGCTCTCCTGGCGCTTCTTATTCAAAATGGTCAGGCGCTCGTGGGCTTCATGGCGAATCGCCTTCTCCATCTCCGGGAACCTGGGAAGCTCCCGGGAGAGATCCTCCTTTTTGAGCACGAGGAGCATGCATTTTGTTCGTGCGATGATAGTGGCTGTTCGAGGCATGTTCATAAGGACACCAATCTCGCCAAAGAAGGCACCGGGCTTGAGTTCGGCAAATACAGCTTCTCCGTCTCTGGAAGTAACAGCTACTACTCCGCGGACAAGCCAGTACATCGCCTTTGCCTCGTCACCCTCGGTAAGAACGTGGTCGTGGACGGAGTGGATCTGGGGTCTTAAATGCTTTCCGATGGCTACGAGGAACTCTTCGGGCGCGGACATGAAAAGGGGGAAGGATCTCATGCGGTCGAGCATGTCTAGCGGCATGTCTGGAATCGTCGAAGCCGTGAGCGGCGAGGGCCGCATCGGCCGTGTCGGATTTGTCTCAACATTGAAAGACCTGATCAGGGAAGCAGAGTCCGGAATTTGGCCTGTCGCTGGATGGTGTGCCAGTGCCCTATAGGACGAAGGCGGAGAATGAGGACCTCTCCGCCTCATGGCTGCTCGATGGCCCCCGGGGCTTGGAGGCCCAATGCGATATTTCCAATTCTGCCGATCTGCGAATCCGATAAAGGACAGTTATCACCCCTTCGGTCCGTACAAGAGGTCGCCTGACGTTGCCCTGTTCCCACTAGATTGAGGTAAGACAACAGGCGCGCAATCTACTCGAGGAGCTGTTCATGCTATAGCCCGCCAAGAACGCGGTTTTTGCTCGTCTGACAATGTGTAACGCGGGATACAGGGCGGTAGCAGGTTTATGCTATTCTGGCCAAAATGACATACAGCGAGCGGCAGAATCGGTCGGTAGCACAAGGCAGAGCGGGAGCTCGACAGGCGATCGGAGTTCACGTTAGCACAGGTATTGCCGCGTCCCGACGTCGTGGGTAGATTGCGCAGCGTGGTTTCTCAGTGTAGAGTTTGGGGATTTGGAGAAGAGGTCAAGCCTGGACAAGATGGACCATCGCGGGGAAGGGGTAAGGCAGGCTCGCGGATTTCGTGATGGACTTTTGTCGAAACCGAGTCTAGTGGAGGACGAGTCTCAAGTTAGTTAATTAGGCACAGATAATGGCATATTAGGCAAGCTATAAGTGTTGATGGAGGTGATGTACTGACATCTAATGTTCACTGTAGGTGAGCGCGAGCAAAGCGGCCCAGATCGGCGTCCAGCTGTGGGGAAGACTCGTCCAAACGAAGGAGAAGCAGTCGATTCGTAGAGGCAGTCCAGGTGCAGGTAGAACACAGGATATCAACCATACAAATGTCGATTGTAGGCGAGGCACGCGAGTAGGAGAATCGTGAGGAGCGTGTGGTAGTAGGTGGTGGCCGATGGCCAGTGGCGCACTCTTTGCTGTCCCAGCTTCGAGAGTGGTTATATCCAGGGTACAGCTTCGACACTGGGGATGATAGGTACGGCAACTGCGCCGACTCGAGTCTGAGATTGACGACAATCGGTAAGCATGGTATCGCTCTCATAGGAGAGCACGGGATGGGATAAAATTGGCAGAGGCTATACGGTAGTGTCCGCAGTACACGACGTAGGTAGCAGGAGTGCCTGTCTCCGGGTCTGTGTCGTACGCGATTGTGCCGCATGCACAGCACCCGGCTGCAGGCTACGAAGGAGGAGCCGGAACAGACGAAGGCAAGCTGATGAGGACTTGTGTGTACTTGCGCAAGATGTGCCAAGTATAGACAAGTACTCAGAGACAGACAGACGGAGGGCGAGGACGGAGGTGGGAGGAGGAGGTGTCCGGATGCAAGGCCCAAGGTGTCAAGGTGAGACGAGACTCAGGCAGTTACGTTGAGCTGAGGTGATGCAGATCTCGCAGTGTGCTGTAGTGTGTGCAAGGGTGGAGCGTGAGGTAAGGCAAGACAAGGCAAGGCGAGGTGAATGATTCCTGGGCGGGTTGAGGTCGATGACTGGACATTGACAGAACTGGATTCTGTCCCCTTTCATCAGAAGAAGCGTCGCTTGCTCTCTTTCGCTCATGCTCTAGCAGTAATCAATCTGCATCACACTCATCACTCATTATGCCAAGATACTTCTAGCTTACCAGGTAATGACTGAGCTTACCTAGGTCTTAGGCTTAGTACCTACCTCCTCGGTGTGCACAGCACCTAACTGTAAGGTGTCGGAGGGAGCATGTACGTAAAAGACAGGCTATATCCCCAGCTAAGACGCAAGTGCCCAACACCCCTAACCAGATGAATTAGCTGCCACCGTCTTGCGGCTTGCCCTGTAGGGCCGCTGTCATCTGCTTGCCATAGCGTAGTTCCAAGCCCTGAAGTCTGTGGTTGCAACGATTTATTAGGTGCTTTCGCGTTTGAAAAGAGTGATGGCACTGGCACTGGCACGAAAGATTGGGTGGGCGGACGTGCGACTGCCAAAATGGGGGAGACTATGAGCAAATGATGTGCTTAGAGGCCGAGATCGAAACGGGTTGTGGGGAAGCAGTGAGCTTCAGCACGGAGCACTCTCCGGCTTCTGAGCAGTGAAGGGCTCAAGACTCAAGGATCATCGTAGGAGGCTGCTGAACTTGGACAATGGGGCTTGCTGCGAGAACAGGCGGGCAGACGGGGGCCGTCGCCATCGGCTTGGCAGCTTGGATCAAATATGTTACACTCGCGATAGTACGAACAGCTACCCACGGCAGGTCCAATAGGTAACAGACTAACTTTAGTAACGCCTCGTCAGAGGATACCGGTGATAAAGCCTCTACAGACATTACTTATTACCCGAACTGTAGCGCCACCAGGCAAGTGCGCAGATATGTATAGCGAGCGCGTCTGTCTTGCTGCCGTGATCGTGTCAGACGTGCAGCCTCAGACGCACACAGCCGCCTTGACAGACAGCGATACACCCGGCAGATACCTCAAAGTATTTCAGGAGTTGAGCTAGAGCCTAGAGGGGGCGGTGAGATGGGCAATTGGTGAGACATATTCATATCGACAGATGGGCAAGATTAATAAACTTGGGTAAAAAAGCTGGACACATGCGCCGGTGGGTATGTAAACAATGAGTACACACCGTACCTAGTAGAAACACTATCGGAACGACCGGCAACCAATTGAGCTTCTGGCTTCCATATCTCAAATCCCCGGGTCTACATAGATAAGAGGATACACAAACCCAGGTGACAGCTTGGCTCACGCTCGAGTATGGAGGAAGACCCCTATGGTGGATTGTCGCATGCATTGGCGAATTGCGGCTTGAAGATCAGCAACTGACCGGTGCGAAGCCCCCTGTCCCCTCTTCAGTGGCTTCAGCGGTCGCTTCCTTGCCTGATGGGGCTGGAGGTTCGACGGGCGGGCTTGACATGGCTTGACGGGGTGGCTAAAATGGTCACCAGATGGGTAAACAATACCATCAACTACTCGCTAGATACCGGACACCGTAATAGGCTTTGCACATCGTGGTGCCTCGCAAACGTGGCCAAACAAGGATGCAAGAGATCTGGCAACTTGCCTGCCCATCTTGGGTGTTTTGGGTCTGCAGGCCATGCCATGCCCGTAATGTGGGAGCTGCAAATGGGCGAGCACGTGCTTGATCTGGTCCAATTGAGAGAACCAGCGCCTTCAACAGGAGAAGGAACCTTATTAAGGTAGATAACGGTTCAGATTCATCAGAGTTTGTTTGTACCTTCCATCGCGAAGGCGGCGGGCAAGAAGAGGGCGAGGCAGGGGCGAGGCAAGGCAAGGCGGAGTCAACCTGGTAAAAACCCTCTGCAGTGGTGAAAGTCTAATTGCACACGAGACGAACAGAATTGGCCGAGAGATGACGAAAATACGAGCACGAACTGCCTGTTCTTGCCGTGCTTCCATGTCTCGTCCGATGCGTAACGTAATTGCGTCCTGGGAGGCGGCCAAGTGGGATGCACGATGACGATGACGACGAGTGGCTGCCCTCCCAGCTTCAACGGCCGCAGCCACCCAACTATCTCGCACCTGCATACTTGGGTGCCATTGCGAGATTCGAGACGCCTCCTGTACCTGATCGACGTCTCAATTCTCTCTGCTGCTCACTTCTCCATTCGCGTCGTTTCTGTTTCGCACCGAGCAAGATAATCGGACTACCAAGAATGCAATGTTCTAGAACGAGAGAGCCATCGACGCCTGGAGTTGGCAAAGTGAATCTGATCTTGTCGTACCGCCGTCGCCGCCATTCTCATGACCATCGCTGTGACCAACAGTTCGACACAAAATGAAGGCTATACCCCATTGATCTTGATACGACGGAGACGGAGTCTTGACTCTCACCCCTGTGTATTGTCACTGTTCCATCCGCCGCCGCCACCTCATCTCCTTCAGCTCTCCAGCCCGTCCAGCCAAGTCGTTCTGCACGACTTCGAGAAGAATTCCATCCTTCTAAATTGCTTCTAGTGCCCGCCATCTTTGCTTTTCCCTTGGTGGCTTGGTTGCCCTACGATCGACACCCTCGTCTCGTGCCGTCTCTGGGCCTGCGTATGAATCCGAGTCATGTACATCTGAGCTGAAAGTGCCACATGCCAATTATGTCCGACTTTCTCATTCCTCGATCCTGATTGCCTGTTCACTTGCACTTCCCATGTGACTTGCGCACGAAGTACCACTAGGGATAGCTCTGCAGGACATTGTACAGCGTAGCCCACTTGTTGGGGGTTTGAATCCTGGCCATGTGCGATTCATTTTGCGCGGGAAGAGAAAGCTCTTCATAGGTATCGAGAGGAGCCTAATGTGTCGGGGAGAAGCCCAGCTTGGTAAGCTTGGGATCACGGTGGCATCCAGCGTGGAGCTCAAGCAGCCCAAGGCGTACGAAGAAATGCATAGCGGCCAGTGTTATATAGTCGCAATCTACTGATGTGTGCTCGAACCCTACTTAACCCTCAACACTCCGAATAGTCTAGATCTAGTTTGAGTCAGCATATGATTTTCCAAGAAGTGGGCCGCCGGTGAATGATCAATTTCCTCCGGTGCCCGGAATGGTTATCAATCAATCAATCACCAGTATTGGGTTTCGTTGCAATAATGTGACCAAGTCTCACTTCAAGTCCTGTGTCCCCGTCCCCTTCTGCAGCAGGGTACAGCCCTATCTCTCGCGTTGCCAGCCGCAGAACTTGCACAACCCGACTCTTATCAGTCCGTGACCGTGAACCTTGGCTAACCGCCGCAACAGGACTGGCCCAATGTCGTATGGTATTTTGCCAAACAGGAAGGTGGAGACTGAATGCCGACGACATGATAGGTAGTATACCTGGTCGCAGCTCATGAACATATCCTACTCTGCATCTCCCAGATCAGAGCCATCTTCTGAGCCGACGTGGTCTCGTGGCTTGCCGAGGACGGCACATACGAGCGGCCGGGACTGTCGGGCACCCCCGACTAAATCTGGCGAGTTCTTGTGCCGAGAGAATCGTGGGAAATCTGGCTTTCCATAGAAAGGGAAGGTGCTCATATCCCAGCTCCTACGTGTTTTCACTGGCAGTCATACTTGCCTACTGCACGTGGAGTCGGGCCACGCTCCAGAGTCCCATCGTCCAATTCATCCATGCCCTGAATTGCAGCACAAACCGCGAAGCATGCCCTTATGTTCGTATATGATATTAGGATATAAACAGGCGGCGATGAGTGGGGGTCCTCACCGTCCTCATGGCTACCCTACAAAACCACGAGGCGTTCAGCCCAGGGTCTTTGGCTTGCATGCAGTCAAGCGAACACCAAGGCGGGATATAGAGACTCAACCCTCGTGAAAGGTGTGGTGGTTGAACCAGATGCCAGCCGGCAAGCTTTGCAAGTGCAAAAAGTCCGCGCAGCCACGGGACCTGATCATACGGGACGTTCAGTTGGCAGTCGAGTTCACACACTCTTACATCGCTGTCAATGACAACATACCGTAGAAAGCCGCGCTCCTGTTCGGCAACGGGAACAGTGTCTTAGTTATTGAGAACATCTGCATTTTATAAACTACCGCATACTCCCCGGGTGCCTCTACCCCTGTTATTCCCGCAACTTCTATATTCGATTCCATAGCGCAACATGCCGACTGAGCATCCACAACCTATATCTGTAGCCAGGGTCACACCTGCAACCCGCAACCTGCAACCTGCAACTGGAGTATTTTATACCTAGTGGCAATGTGCTATAAGCCCCGTTCCCTCCCTCGTTATCGTTACCGGGGGGGTTCAACGCTACCGGCACCTGTGTGCGATCTGGTAACCCAGTCAGTCACCCCGGCCCAAACTTTGTCGACCTTGCAGCATCTGATAAGGAAGAAAAGCAAAGAAACCCGGGGCCGTGATGCTATTGTCCAAGATCAAGGTCAAGGTACTGATACTTTGCCAAAGATATGCGAGGAACAAAAAAAGGGGTCCCCATGTCAATGACCGCTGACGCGGGTGCGGAGGCTCTTACTAGTTAAGGCTGCTGGCTACGGGGTGGGAGAACCCCCCTTCCCCGTTACACTCGTCACGGTCTCCCTGAGAGGCAGTTCCATAGACCACAGCCAGAACGAATGGGCAGGCAGGACGCAAGACAAAAAACGTACATGCTCACAGGAGAACTGCCGGATCCGCCATGATAAGGACGTTGGCGGCCGTATCTGTTCTACTCGTTGAGTGACGACACTGATACTGCCTCGAGGACTTCTGCTGTCTTGCTGTGCCGTCGGTCTCGCTGCCTGGGATGTTGGCGACAAGGGGATAGCTCTGCCTGGTCTTGATCTACACACCTCGATACAACACAGTGTTCTCTCACCGTGAGGAAGAGTACACGACAAGTCCCTGCAGGGTCCTGTTCTGTCCTGGTCTTATCGTTTCTTCTTCTCTACGACGCGGCCCTTGCTAGTTGCCTGACACATCCATGCAGACGTTTGCTGGCTGCTGCTGCAACTGCAACCGCAAGGGACGACCTTGGGGCGATGATCACGGCTTGCTTTTGCTTGAGGGCACTGAGAGATATGTGATGGGAGGGGCAAGGAGTGGGTAGATCCTGCGGGGAGGGGATGACAAGGTTTGCGAGGCGAGGTTGGTCCGGTAGAGGGTAACTTGTGCTGATCTTCTCGTCCAGGCTATCTATCTAGCATACTCTGACGAACGCGATGGTCCCCCGTGGGGAAGAGAGCCCGTTAGTGCGAAGGGAGTGGATCGATGATCTACTGCTGTTCATGTCGAGACTGATCGCCGGTTGATAGCAGGGCTCATCACACATTGGTGGTCAGGGTGGATCGACATGATAGCATGAAGAGGACAGGGTGAGTGTGCTGAAGCCCGGTACGAGTAGACCTTGGGCTAATGTGCGGACATTACAATGGTAGACGTCGTGGCGCGAATAGAGAGGGATGCTCTCCAAGCCCTTACAACCCGTCGAGTAGCATATATAGTCCACTTGAGAATTGGGGATCAAGCAAGTACTCTAGGAGCAAGTGCCTTTGTCGAGGTCAACTCACCGACTACGCAGCCTCTATTCTCTGTGAGCTACTTACAAAGGCAAGGCTCTTTCCGCCACACGACGCAAACGACGGTCTCGTTTATCGAGATTGATCAGATCACTGGGTTCTTGCTGATCCCTACTTCATACGTATCTCTTTGGTTGTCTTTCTTCGCGTTCGCTTTCGCCCTCTACACGGGGGATGATCATATCTGATGTGGGAATAGTTGCATGAGTGACAAACACCGCAGGGCTGATGCTGAGACTGAATCAAGCTTGAGTCTAGCGTCAAACTTGTAGCGCAGACCTGCGAATGTTGGTAACATGTTTGTTCAGTACGTTAGTCGTTCAAGCAGGAAAGATTGCACCATCATGTCG
This sequence comes from Xylariaceae sp. FL0016, assembly GCA_022578815.1. Taxonomy (NCBI): domain Eukaryota; kingdom Fungi; phylum Ascomycota; class Sordariomycetes; order Xylariales; family Xylariaceae; species Xylariaceae sp. FL0016. The sequence continues at coordinate 11,192 of MU388798.1, forward strand.
AGAAGTTTCAAATCGAACGTGCGATAACCAAGTACCGTAAGGCGTAATACTAGTGCCCTGATCAAATTTTCATTCTGGCTGAAGAATCCATATTTTCGTTGCTTTTTGTTCGAGCTGGGATTTCTACACGAGACGAAAAACATCGTTAAAGCCAAAGCTGAAGTTACTTCAAAGCACAAGAGACACGGAGTTCGATGGTGTTTGGGTCAATAGACAATTTCTGTTTACTCCAGATGACTCACTTACGCGACCTGTCCTACCTATATATGCGTGCACTCAGACTATCCAAGTCAGATCCGACCCGACCCGATAGCCAAATGCATCCCAGATCCTTCCTACCAGAAAAGCCGCGAAGAGCGTGAAGATGGGTATATCGATACACTCTACAAAAGGGGAAAAAAAAACCAAGAGAACATTTTTCATCATTTCCTTTCATTTTCATCCTTTCCATCCGTCTACACCATACATCCCCAAGATCCGCCGCCCACCCTGGACCCAAACCAGAAGGTAACGGAACTCAAGGTTCTGAAGAAGAAAATAACAGTAAGATCACGTTTCTTAGAAGAGAAGACTGAATGCCGGTCCGACGGATCGTCGCGCACCGCTCATGGCAGCCTTGGCCACAACCGCCGGGCCTTCGGCCTTGGCCTGGGCAGCGGGGGCGGCAGCGCCTCCGATCGCAGGCAGGGCGATGGCGGCGGCCGCGGGCGCAGGAGGCATAGGGAGGCCGGAAGCAGCAGCGGGTGGTGCGGGAGCCCCGGATGCAGCGGCGGCAGGAGGAGCTGGGGGCGCGGCAGCACCGCTAGCGGCCGGTGGGGGAGGCGGTGGTGCAGCGGAGGCAGCAGCAGCTGGAGGGACCGGGGGAGCCGGAGCACCTGAAGCAGCAGCTAGGAGAGGGGGTGGTGCAGCAGCTCCGCTAGCAGCGGGAGGGGGAGGCGGCGGTGCGGCCGAAGCAGCAGCTGGGGGAGGTGGCGGCGCAGCGGAAGCATCAGCCGCTGGGGGAGGTGGTGCTGCCGACCCAACAGCTGGAGGGGCGGCCACGGCGGCCGGAGCAGAGACGGCGGCAGCAGGAGCAGAGACGGCGGCCGCAGGAGCAGAAACGGCGACAGCAGGAGCAGAGACGGCGGCCGCAGGAGCAGAAACGGCGACAGCAGGGGCAGAGACAGCAGCAGCCGGTGCGGAGACGACGGCAGCGGGTGCGGATACGACAGCTGCAGGAGGGGCAACGGCAGCCGGAGCAGATGCCGCTGGAGGGGGAGGTGGTGGTGCGGCAGAATCGGCGGCAGGAGGAGGTGGCGGTGCAGCGGCAAGTCCTATTCGCCTCTATATCAGCCCGGTTCCATATTGAAGTAGCAGCGTAATCAATATCGCGCGGATAACTTCGCCAAGTCTCAGTATAGCATACGCCTACGTAGCTAAGGATGAAGAGAGAGATCTAAGGAATCATGTGTGCTTACCGCTAGCAGCAGCCGGAGGAGCAGGAGGGGCGGCAGCGGCGACTGCTGGGGGTGCAGGGGCAGTTCCTAAGCCTTCCGCAGTTAGTTGAGATGTTCTCCAAGTGGACCGAATATGCGAACTGTACTGACCATTAGCAGCGGCGGCCAGAGGACCGGCCGGAGGAGCTGGAGCGCCAGAGGCGGCTGGGGGAGGCGGAGGGGCACCAGACGCGGGCGGGGGAGGCGCCGGGGCACCGGAAGGAGGTGCTGGTGGTGCTGCTGGGGCTGAGGCAGCGGCGGCCAGGGGATCAGCCGGAGGGGCGGGCGCCCCTGAGGCAGCTGGAGGAGGCGCCGGAGCACCTGATGGTGGTGCCGGGGGAGCTGCCGGGGGAGCTGCCGGAGCTGATACGGCAGCGGCAGCAGCTGCTGCAGGGGGAGCAGGGGGAGCAGGAGCGCCTGAAGCGGCGGCAGCTGTCATATGTTAGCTATATGTCCCTGTATACGTCGAGTCGTCTCACGTACGAGGTGCGGGTGGTGCGGCCGCGGCAGCAACAGCGGCGACTGCTGGAGCTCCTGGAGGCGCTGCTACTGTGTTAGTTCTGCATAATATCATTCCCATACAAAAGATCACATCGACATACCGGGAGCCGCAGCGGCGGCCGGTCCAGCGGCGAGGGGACCACCGATCCGCTTGAAAACGCCGTCGACGGCGGACTGGATCTCATCTAGACTCCGTCGACCGTGGATTCTCGATCTTCGCTCAATGACATCGCTATGGGCTGTGACGGCTGAGCCTAAAAGAAGGACTGATACGGCGGCCTGCCGCACAGAAAGGTTGCTGAAGTACATGTTGAAGAATTGAAGAGCAAGGAGCGTCCAGCGGTAGAGAAAAGTAGGTAGAAGTCGTCAAGACTGTGACTGGGAAGGTATCCTGCTTCCTGAATGAGTGTAGACCGCTGATGAAGATGGATGAGATGAGTTGAATACAGACTGGAAGCTCCCTTTACTTATACAGGACATCATGCCAAGGAACATGGTGTTGTTCGGTCTGGACCGGGGGTTCGTAGAGGTAGGTAGTTAGTATACTGGACCTAGAGACTGGTGGCTCAGCAGCATGATTGCCGCAAGGTAATCTGATCATGTCGCGATCGTCCCTCTATCGAACCCTGAATGAATCTATAGACTATAGTCCGGGCATAGGCCTAGACAAGCAAGGTGAGAGAATAAGCTCCGATGGGCTGGAGCAGATGGAACCTGATACCTGCCCCTGCTGTCCAGACCTGGCAGTCATGACTGCCATGGCCATGGAATGATCCCCGGTTTTCCAGAACAGCGTCTCATCCGGTTCACGATCTACCGACAGTGGGACAGGCTTCTCGGCTGGGATCCGATGCATCTGAGAGCAAACCATGTGGCTGCTTGGTCTATAGTCCTATAGCCAAGTCTAGTGGACATAGAGATACTGTACTCTGGTACATGAGCGGGAGTTTCAGCAAGGAAAAAAGTGGCTGAGCAACTGCTTGCTGTTGCATCAGGATTCGGAGAATTAGTTAGTGCATTTGAAAATCAATGGATACGATTTGCAAAAAGCGCTAGATCCAACTCGCAGAGTTTAGAAGCTGATGATCTGGTCTTCGTTGGTATCTACATATGACTGATGAGATGTTTCTCATACCGGCACCACTCGGCTTGCTTTCAGACTCACATCTCCTTCTGCAAAGTACCATCGGTCTGTGCCGTCGCAGTCAACCAAAAACCCTGGGCACAGTTCGTGCCTCAGTGATATGATCGCCGTCGCTGGAGATCATAGCGATAAGCCGGCTTATGATGATGATGATAATGATGCCCAGAGAGATGTGCCTTGAGATCTGGGGGGAAAGAGCCGCATGGGCTCGATACATAAATGCGCAGGTATGCTGCGACGACCTTGAAGCGGCTTGGCGTGAAGGGGGTTGATCGGAGCCGGGGTTCTGGATCCGCAACCGTCTCGGCTTTTGCATCTGGCATCCTTGTCCAAATCGCGTGTATTACTGCATTGAGCTTGCTCAAATCCAACCTCTACCAAGCTCTGCAAGTGATAGGTTCATAGGTTCAGTGGGAGCGAACCACGGAGGTCACCTACGGTTGAATGAAGACCTACTGAGGCCGTCATGGGGAGACGCTGCCGCTATCGTTTTATCGAGGGTGTGTTTTGAATTAAAGGTTGGTCAGCGCCGTTCGGAACACTCGCTTGAAACGGCTGCCCGTTTGCAACCACGTCAGGGAATTTCTCTGCTTCAGATGAAGCGACTCAAGATCTTTGGCCGCAGTATCGTCTCTATCCCTCCTACTACTTCTACTCCACGTTGCGTGAGTCAGGTATTCGGGTGGGAAGCACAATACTCCAGGGCGCTATGACGATGATACGGCCTATACCGCATGAACTATGAGGATCAATAGTGCTTGATCATATTGCGGTGATCGCGACTGTTGGGACGATTCCACGATCCTCAAGATCAGAACCTATCCCTGCCGACGATTGCATTATGCGTCGGTGCTTTTCGCTTGGTGGAGATCAATGATCAACGATCTGCTGATTTGCCCACTCACCTTTGCCGGACCCATCGTCTGTTGTTGCCCGTGGGTGGCTGTGCTGTTACAAGTGTCCCCGATCCCCTTCCCAGACATCAGACGCCTTAGGCGGGCGCGCCTCGCGCTCATGACAACACCAGGCAATGAATTCACCGTGTAATTCACGTGTAGACGCCTAGACAGCCTGGACTACCGCCCATTGCTGTCGATCTAACATCGCCATGCGACTAGGTCTCCGTGATACAACTGCGCCAGTTGGAGATCACACAACGTTAATTTCCACGTCTTCATGTGCATAGATGGCATCGAGTCGTGGAAGTCTAAAGGCCTCATAGTAGACCAGCTGCATCAGACCACTATGATGTTTGGTGGAGCCGTAGAACAGAGGAGTATGCAGGAGCATCAGAGGCTCGAGCTACACCAGGCACCGAAAGCTCATGGATGCTGAGTAATATGTTACTAGTTATCACTTCCACAGTCTCTAGATGGCCCAGCCTTCTTGGAAGCCACTGGTGATGTCTTGCCTGAAATAACGGGACGACAGCTTTCACCCCAGATAGAGGGACGCATCCGAACATGTCTCATCTTTAAGCTTGTTCCGTGTCTCAAAGTCTAGATACTCATGGGGATGGTGAAGTTATCAGCGCTTAGTAGCATTTTGTCAGGGGCTACGGATGACATGAAGCTTCAGGGTTCACAGCCTCCTCTGTGTCATATTCGCCGTCAAGGTACGCTTCTGATTGTCAGAGTGTGAGAAACTGAAGTGAGATTTGCTGTTGCTTTCCTGCTCAAAGATATCGCCTAACAAGTAGTAGCAAAGCTAGTTTTGTGGTGAGCTGTCTGAACAAGGAGGATTCTACAGCCTCTACCCCGTAGTTTACTGGATCATTCTGTGAAGCTAGCAGATTGGAAGTCTGACCGGCGTCCGGGCGAGCACTGCCATCTCAGAATTCAGCTGCTGGGCTGGTCAGTGTATCTATTCAGTAATTCTCCTTCCAGATTCTTGGAGTTCGAATACTCTGAACTATTGCCCTTCACCTCTTGTTGTTAAGTCCGAGAAATCTACGTTTGCCTACAAATGAAGTAAAGCTGGCATACAGGCCTCCAGGACAGGAGGTTTGGGGATCCAAAAACAATGTCCTCCATGCCAGCTGTGGCGTATCAAAAACGCTTATTCACGTACCTTCTCCCCGATCGGAAATCGGCGATATGGCTGAGCTGGCTTGTGTTTCATGCGCAGTGTCTGCCAACTGATGATTACACTAGAATCCTAGTTTGATCCAGTTGATCATCAAAATCTTCATCCATCCGCAGTTCAATAGTTTTCCAATAGGCCTACGGGACTTGTCGAGACTGCTTGAGCTCAGTACCCGCCGTTCTCGCAACAAGCCCCGGCACCCATTCACATTCCTCGTAATAGGTAAACATTTACCTGCAGCCACCCTACATTTTCTAGGCTTCCGACCTCGAGACGACCGGCACCGCCAGTCACAGTCTCGGTATTGGACGGCCAGGTATACGAGATTGATTCCAACGGAGATGACATTTTCACTCCTCACAGTCCGGAGGCTCCATTTGCAGTCTGGCCTGAAGTTGACAACCGCCTCCCTGCCCTGTTCAAATCGACATGTACGCAGGACAGAACAGAACCTGGCAACGAGGAGATAACTGAGTGTGTCAAGGAGAAGAAGAAATGCAAGAAAGATAGGATCCTCGTTTAGTATGGAGTGACAAAGTACTAACACTCGATAGCTCGCCTCGCTGTCGCAACCATATCCGCTGAAGCCACTGCCGCGACACCCATCATCCTCGAGAGCGACCCCGTTGCTAACGTCATCTTCGACTCTGAGCCCGCTATCGAGATATCTACTGAAGCGCAACCGACGACCGAAGCCGGAGCGGAGCTGGCTGATTTAGCATAGGGGTTAGCAGCCTCACTACCTTAGACAGATCTACCAGATCAAAGCCGACCAGAGATACGTCTTCGGCTGTCCTCGAAGCATCTCAGCCTAGCTTCACCGGTTTTAAGAACGATACTAAGGAGCCAATGGCAAGAAAGCACCAGAAGCTCGGGCTCTGACCACCTCATAAATGCGGAGGATTGGGTCGCAGATACATTGACGATTCTCATGCCTATCATTCATGGTCGTGACTGCGGCGTCCCTAGATCTGTGTTCCTGGAGATGCTTGCCAAAATTGCCGTTCTGGTTGGTTATTACGAATGTTCGTCGATCCTGCTCGGTGCGCTTACGAAGGAGATGTATGCAAAGAGATACCTTGACATAAAGTCGGGATCGCCACTCTGAGGTTTTGGTGTTAAGGCAACATCAGAAGCCGCACTCGAATTCCGGTCTCCTTGCTGGTGCTTTAAATCGACCAGCCTGTAACCGTCTCATAGCGAGCATGTACCTGCAGCCTCCAATCTCTTATTCGATCCAGACTGAATCACTTCAATGCCCTTCAAGACGGTCTGGAATTGGATGGCTTTCAGAGATATTGAGGCTGGCCACTGGTCGGTCGCGTGACCAGCCCGCTCAGATGTGTAAAGACCACCGCAGGCGGTCGTTGCGCCCGGCCCGCCCCGCCAAGTATGCCTTGTGCCTCATCCATGTCCATGGGCTTACTTTCTAATCCCTCCGCTCTCCACCCTTTCTAATAATAATAACTACATCTATCTCTATCCATACTTTGCTATGTCACTGGCTTCCCACAGTCAGCCTTGTCGCCTAAATGGCCGTATCAGTGCACGGTATAGTGACAGAAACTTTCCAATCTCGTCATTATAACTGCCATTTCCAGTGGGCGTATGCTGGTGTTTAGACGCCATGAAACCACAGCCAGATACACCGTCAAGTCGGTTGGCGCAACTGCACAAGCTTGACAAACCACGAGAAGCAGTTCGAAGCCTTGCCTTAAAGCTACGGCAGCGGGCACACCACAATCGACCACCCTGGCCTTTCAACAGTGGCTGCGATGATATCTGCAGCAACTGTAGGTCCGCTGCTCGCCTTTACGCGACTATCCTGTCGACAGCCTACCGCTCACAGGGTGTCATAGGGGTCGACAAAGTCGAAGCGCCTATCATTCCGTGCTCGCTCTGTGAGCTCTTCGCAGCCGTTTGGTTGGACAAATATCCCGGCACAGATACCGTCACTGCCGGTTCTTCCGCCCGCTATGTTCTGGTTCCGCGTGCTACCGAGGGCGATTGGCATCCCACGGGGATTTATTCGGTATGGGCTGTGAACATACTCGGTCGAGAAGCACGCTTGGCAGCGCTGCGTGATCACGCGGTCGTGTGTAGCCTGGGCTTAACAATTCATGAGCACTCTAATAGAAGGCTGAATAAGCAAGCTAGGAATATGGACAGAAGACATCACGGGGAGGGTCGCGGTATGGTCATGCTCGCCACCGATAAGCGGAAACGAGACAAGGCGAATCGCCTCGGCGCCCAACTTGTCAATCGCGAGCGACTGGACTTTGACGCGGCACGCCGTTGGATTCGGGAATGTGAGCAGCACCACCCTTTGTGCTCCGCTCGTCAAGGAGGATGTTTCCCTTCTCAAGTCATTGACTGCCATACGGGAAGGGTTGTGCAGACTTCAGCGTTGACCGAATATGTCGCTCTCAGCTATGTCTGGGGATCCCAAAGTGCTCCTCTGCCGTCAAGTTCATTCTCCGTCGGGGACACGCCCCGTGTGATCCAAGACGCTGTCAGTGTGACAATGTCGCTCGGCTATCGATATTTGTGGGTCGACAAATACTGTATTGACCAGTCCAATCCGGAGAGCAAGATGCAGCAGATCTCGGTAATGGACCAGATCTACGAGAACGCGGCGATCACCCTTGTCGATGCGATGGGGGAGAACGATGCACATGGTCTCGCTGGTTCTGGTACGAGGCCACTAGTTTGCCGTTAGCAACAAGAGACAGCCAGAGTCGACGGTCTCTGCTTCGCGCTCGTCGCCAGAGATGCCGGCTTCGCGCTCCAGGGGTGTAAGTGGGCGACACGGGGCTGGACGTATCAGGAGGCGGTCCTTTCGAGGCGCTGCCTGCTTTTCACAAAAACCCAGGTCTTCTTCGTATGCCGGACTACTTCTCTTTGCGAGGCGATGCCGCGAATGCCAAGGATAGTAGCACCCTCAGGGTCAGAGGTGACGCTGAATAGCTTATTTGAGGACAAAAAATCCAAATCCCAGTTTAAGACGTTTGCAGATTCGAATTCTACAGATACCGGCAGCCTGATTGGGAAGATCAACGTATATCAGTTCCGCGACCTCAGGTATGGCTCCGATGGCTTCAATGCTTTCAGGGGAGTTTTGAATCGATCACCATTGCACTCGTACTGGGGCATCCCTTTTATCACGGGTTCCAAACTTGGAATCCTAGATACAGCCATCGACACGGAGAATGGACTCGTTTTTACAACGCACAGGGAGCTCGGAATAACAGATGCTTTCCTACGCGGGATGTGCTGGATTCCTCAGGATGCTGAAGCCAAGAGACGCGAGCGCATGCCAACGTGGTCTTGGGTCAGTTTGGCTGGTTGTAAGATTGATTTTCCACAAGATCCCGACCGTGTTGTTGAATCTTTCAGCTGGAGGCTGAGGACTTGGAGTACCACAACGGAGGTGTCAATTGCCCACCAGGCGTCCCTAAGTTCAGCCACTATACCGGTAGGCAAGCTGCAGCTGAACGGAAAGGTTGCAAAAGAATTAGGTCGGTTCTTGAAGGTTACATCTATGGTTTATGATGTGCACAAGTTCCGTACTTGGAATCTTCAATGCTCTCGGGGAGTCAACGAAGTTAGGGAGCGCGTGTTTTCAATATTTGTTGGGGAAGACATGAATAGCATGGAGCCTGTTCAGGTTGGTTGCACTATCGACTGTCCAAGGGAGTTTGCACGCGAATTCGGCTAGGACTTTGACAGCAGAGATGACCAGTCACTAGAAAGCCCAGGTCTAGTGTTGGCGATGCTGAACAGCCGCTGTTTTATTCCAGATGATGCCAGCTTGTGGCCGGGGCCAGATAAGATCTGGCACACATCTGCCTATTTGCTTCTGCAACCCGCAGGAGATGATTGCTGGAAGCGCGTTGGAGGTGTTGGATTGCGCAGCCAATCGGAGGATGGGCCTAAATTTGAGCTCCACAGAGGAAGGCGTGAGACGTTCATTCTAGTTTAGAAGGCCCAAACAGTACCTCCAAATCTCGGTAACGCAGGGTGAGAAAGTTGAGTGGAAATGTGTCAAGTAGCTGGAGGGTGAGGGCGTAGCCGGGTAACTACTTATGGACGAGGAATGTCTTCCACGCTAGTGTGGAGAGCGCGCGCTTTTTTACCCTCTTCGTCGGAGTAAGGATTACGAGGGCTCCCACGTCCTTGGCTGGATCGTCCGATCCGGGCGCCTCGAGGCACGGCGCAGCCGACACCAAAAGGGGGTGCTGGGAAGCCGCGAGGGGTGTGACAAGTAGGACGGCACCGATTGAGCTGGGGGCGTCCCCCAGCCGATTGCTCCGTTATACATTCAATGCGGTTTCCTCGGGCGGGGCTGGGGTGCCGAGACCGAAACGGAGCGACGGGCGGCTCACTGCCACGGCGGCCGGTGTGGCGCCACGCGACCGGGGATTTAGTCAGCAGAGCCGGCGGCGCCGCTGCTGGCCATGTTGCTTTTTATTACATATGTTTGTTCCAGGGGAGTGTCCGGGTATTGATTTTGTACAGGAATATTGTTCCACCATACTCGTTCTATCATTACGGGGGACTTGATATCTTCGTTTGACTACTAGTTAACTAAGTATCCAGAGATCATATTCAAGACCCAATACGGACGTCGAAGTTAATTAAATAGAAAGGCTGCTACCTTCGAGAAATGATAATGCTCAATAACGGACGAATACTAGCGATGTATTGATATATCTGCAAGATACGAGCCTTCAACTCACGCGTAGTTTCCTGTCGATGAGATACTGTACGGCCTCGGTACATACGATGTGAATTCTTCCCATCATCGAAGCTGCGTCGACCTAAACAGGTTCCCTTCCCATCCAATAAGGATTCAACTCTCTAATGATGTATCAATTGGGTATTGCACATAACAAACAACGCCATCCTACCTAAAAGAAGTCCTTCTCACAACGACCCATCCCATCACAAACTCGCCTTTCCCCTAGACTCAAACGGCAACGTCGTCACAAGAACACCAGCCGCAATGAATAAAGCACCACTAGTATACACCGGCGCCGCCGTCTCGAGATTCGCATAAATCGCAATAATGGGAGCCATGATGCCAAAGATGCGATTCGACGTAGCCGTCAACGCGTTGCCGGTGCCCCGGTCCTTCGTGGGGAACAGCTCCGGCGTGAACGCGTACAGGACCGCGTACATGACGTTGCTGGTGAAGTTGAACGCGCAGTTCCACCCCAGCAGGCTCGTCGAGTCCAGCGCCGTGGTGGAGCAGTACAGGAACACGCCCGTCAGCACCGTGCTCACGCTCAGTGCCCCCTTGCGGCCGAACCGGGGCAGCTCGACCAGGGCGCCGCCGGCGAGGGCACCGGGGACACCGAGCACGGCGATGATGAGGGAGTTGCGGTACGTGATATACGTAGAGCCGTCGCCGAAGTCGGCACCGCGGGTGCTCTGGATGTAGGGCAGGAAGGCATTGTAGAGCGGGTATCTTGCGTGAGAACTTAGCTTGGGGAAACCGGTTGTATAGCACCTAGACGTGAAGACCTACCCGAGGCCGATGAAGGCCCAGACACACATCAGTGCCCCGGTGCTGTAGCCCAGTCTCCTACTGGCGAAGAGGTTGCGCACGTGGCCCAGATCCAACGCTTCCAACTTGCGCTTGACGGCGTCGCCAGCACCGGCACGCTGTTCGTATCCATCGGGCTGACAGGCAAGGAGGTCCTCGACCGTGAGCGCGGAGGACTTTCCATTTCTCCGCGCGACCTCGTGCACCACCTGCACGGCCTCCTCGTTCAGGCCCTTGCCCATGAGGTACTTGGGCGACTCAAAGATCGTGAAGCAGAAGAAACGCGCCGCGAACATGAGCATCGTGAGACCGCCCATGGCGATAATGAAGTAGCGCCATCCCATGTTCTCCGACCGCGTGCAGTCGCTATCAGTCTGCTGGCACGTCATGCTCCCGAGCAGCGGCCACGCGATCAGGGTCGCAATCACCTGAGCTACGGCCCAGTCGATGGAGAGCACTGTCAGCAGGTACTGGTGTGACCCGGGGAGGAACTCAAGGAAGATGGCCGAGTCGACGGGAAGATTGCCGCCGACGCCAAAGGACCAGAAGGCCGCGAAGACGCCGATGGCGGCGAAGTTGGGCGCGGACGCCGCTATGAGTCCCCATACTGCGGTCACGCCCAAGGTCAAGTTGAAGGCCCAGCGCCTGCCGAAGACTGAGGAGCCAAGTCAGTGAATCCCTTTTCATGTCGCATGCATGCATTCAACAGGCGAGGTCAAGAACGGGGAGGTCGGTAGAGCACAATCACGCGAGTGAAAAAAGAGAAACGAGAGGCTCACTGTCACAACCGAATCCCCAGAATATAGCACCTGCTAAAAGGCCCAAATTTTGAGCAAGCGACAGCAGCGGTGGCTTGGCAGGCGAGAATTCGTTCGTGATGGGTGTTAAGATCAGCGACGTGACGATGGGCCACAGATTATCTGACGCCCAGCCGAAGCCCACGACGATGAAGAGCTGCCATTGATACCAGCCCATGCCGATATCTTGAATCTGCGATGTGGCTTGATGAGCTTGCGTACTGCATCGCGAGATGTGATGAAAGGGGGCCTTACCGCTCGGTTCAAGACATTGGCCTTTGCTGCATAGACGGGGTCGATGGTGCCCTTGGGAATGACGCCTTCGTCATCGTATCCCAGGGCGACGTCCTCGCCTTGAACGGGCTGGTGTTCATCTGACTCTGGTGCTGTCTTGTCCGCCATGATACGGGACTGGTTAAGTGATCGTGATAGAATATCGGATAGGATCACTGACGACCCAGAAACGCAAGCGGTGGATTTTGAGGCTAGATTAACCATTCAAAGCCTGGGGGTGCTCGACATCAGCCTCTGTTGATCGGATTGTGATTATCTGGGGATGGTATGGCGTGCTCTGGAGCATCTCTCAAGGTTCCCCAGTTCCCCCCATATGTGCCGTGGTAACAGCGCATCCCTCGCATCCTTCCTTGCATGCTTAGTGCAACGATGTGAGCTTGGCGCAGCACGGAGGTAAGCAGATCTTGGTTCGGCTTGGGTACACGCGCTGCAGATTTTGATGAAGTGGTCAGCGCGAGAGCCGATCTGCATCATCAGCATATGTGAGAATGTGGAAGCTGAGGGGATAGCCGAACTAGGTTTGATTGACGCCACTGAGAGTTTTTGGGCGCATTTTGAAAGTATCGGAATAGCGTAGGACGATAATCTTCGCATTCTGTGACAGGTTTCATTTCCGCTTATATTCCTATTGAGTAAATCAGTATTAATGGTTATATGGTAACTCTATTTTTGCCTTTCGATATTGCTCACTTCATCCTCTTTTGTCACGAGAAGCTTAGTTTGAATGAAAAACGCCTAAGCTTCTTTCGTTTTCCTGCAAGGCAATTAAGTAGAATCAATGCTGAATCATAAACAGAAATTATCTGTGATCCTTTTGTCTAGACTGAAACAGGTCGGAAAGATAATTTAACGTGTCTTTTGGGCATGAGGGAGAGTGATGTTTGCGATTGCGAATCAGCTAGAGGGTGAGTGAATTACCTACTAACTACAGGGTGGTCAGAGGCAATAGTTAAACCTCACTTCCTGGGCATCCAGCTAACCCTCGAAGATGACCAACTCTGACTTGTTAGTAAGAACTGCACAAGAAGGGGTTCCGGTCGCCATGATATAAGAATGGTACTCAATCAATAAACCTCTGAAGTTCGCCATACAGTTCACATAGGCACGTGAACATAACTAATAGCCATTATCTTGGATGGGGTCAAATATGATAAGTTTTGTGAATCACCTGTGGAAATGCACCTGTGTATATTTGGCCTTCAATTTGAATTTTCTTTACGAATTGTACACTTCGAATCGATCACCGACCAATCCTGAGTCCTGCCTCGATCTCGCTTTTTCGCCCCTCCCGTTGGCGTGAGTTAAATTCGACGATGATAGGATTATCGGCATCATGAATCATGATATCTGCAGGACTAAGGTGGTTATAAATAAGACCGTGCTTATGTATATGGCGAATACCTGCTCTGATCCTTTGCTGACATGGGTGCACGTTGAATCGCATAGGCATCTGCACTCATTCCTAAGAGCTCTGGGGTATTCGTTAAAGCAAATGCTTCTGGCTCTGATCATTTTGATAACACAGGCAAGGTAGGGAGCAAGGTGCGGGCGCAGGTGTCCCTTCAAAACTTCACATGCCACTCTCTCGACGAGTATTTGAGTATGCGCGACGGTACTGTTGGGAAGAAAGGATGAATTCGAAGATGGAAACGGATTCACAAACTCTGACAAATACTTCCACAAGCATATGCATTCACTGATAAGTCTTCCGGGAAAAAATTATGTTTGAATCGGTTATTGGCGTGATCTCTCAACCCACTGGTGAGATTTGAGCAAGAACGCAAGGTAGAGTCATTATGCATGGAATGGCTTGATTTGACATTGACGAAGGGGTATCGCACCCGAGTTTGGTTGATGCCACTCCTGTGCTGGATTTCCGGATGCGTCAGAATTGAGATATCAAACGACTACGGAGTAGACCCAGCAATGGGATGTAGGCCATACCGTGTGACATAATCCCGAAAAGTCGCCAAGGCCCATCATACTCTCAGAAGTCTTCTACGGCAGGTATCCTGCTTTTCGCCTGAACGCCATTGTGCCAACCAGATTTCCGCTCCCTTATCATGCTTTTCCCTGGATATCAAAACGGAGCGTGGCGGTTTGTCGAATCAACAATGCAGTGAAGCCTCTCATTTATCGCGGTCTCCTCCAATTCTCTCCATGGCTTCTAGCATAACGACCGAGTTTCCTCGAATGACCTGTAGAGATTTTGGTCAGCTTGACAATCCTCAAAGTGGGGAGAATGTGGTTCGAAGCAACGTACTACCATGCCAAGCTTGACCTTCTCACCACCGTCCTTCTCCTCGACCGCGTCGTCTAGCACGATATTCAAGAAGACCTGTTCAAGTGATCAGCATGTGAATCCGATCAATTCTAGCGTAAGCAATTGCATACATCGTAGCCTCGGAGGATTCCGAGAACCTTACGGCTGCCGTTCAATTGAACAAACAGGCGCTTGTCGAGATACTGATTCAAGTTAGCATATGTTGTTGGCAAGATTGCGGGTACTCTAGGCAAAGGCGCACCTTCTTGAGCTCTGGCTGTGCTGGCGGCATCTTTGCAGTTAGTGCTGGGCGAGATTGGGTATGATTGTGTCGCAAACGAACTGGGGATCGCAAGTTGTGCAGGTTCAAGATGCGCAGCCTGGGAGCTTTCTGTAGCCAACCTCGCGACGATCCGCTGTGCCTGCCACCTCTTATCGATAAGGATTTCCACTTAATCATTCGACCTGCAAGAGCAGCCACGCTTTTGACCTTGGAACTGCTTTCTTCATGACTACGTCTATACACCATGAGTTCATTTGGGGCAAAGCGAAAGGCGCGAAAAATTGCTGTTCAGGAAGATGAAGAGGATAAACCGATCGCGACAGAATCCCTGAACCCCCCTCCAGAAGAGCAAGAACCAGCCCTACAAGCGACCTTCAAGAGTCGCAAGCCGGGGTCCACGAAATCCAAGAAACGCCAGTCGGGCTCACGTCTCTCATTTGGCCCCTCAGTCCAAGATGGCGACTCGGTTGGAGCCGAAGAGATTGTTACGCCAAAGAAGGCCAGTCTGGCTGCGGCGGCGGCGGATAACAGTGCTCAGGCAAAAGGCATACTCAAGAACCGACCGCTAGGGCGCCTACCCATGCGCTCTCTAGACGACGATGACGAACGCCCACGCTATAGTAAGGAATACCTATCCCAGCTTCAGTCCTCCACGCCAAATACACCGCAGAACATGTCAAAAATGCGACCCGACCCCGACGACGAGATGTCCCTCGACCCGTCCGAGCTCGAAGGCGCAATGATCGTCGATACTGGCACTTCGTCTTCCATACCTACTACCACCACAAACACAACCACCGTACTCACAAACGCCCAAATCCTCGAAAAGAAAGCCCGCCGAGCACGCTTCGCCACACAGACCCACGGTAGCGGCAGCGCCGACAGCGCCGACTTCATTTCCCTCTCCGACGACGACGATACCCGCCGCCCCCACGAATCCTACCTCCAAGTCCTCTCCCGCTCCTCCACCAAGCCCAAATCCAAGTCCGACACCCGCCTCATCCCCGAAGACGAAGACCTAGGCGAAGGCCACGACTTCTTCGTCGAAGACGGCGGCCTCTCCCTCGGCCGGAAGGCCGAGCGCGAGGCCCGCCGCAAGCGCCGCCAGGAAATGGAATCTCTCATCCAGAGCGCCCAAGGTGGCGGCGGCGGCGGGCCCTCCTCCCCCGGCCCCCACGCCACCCATAACGTCCCCGAAGACGACGACGACGACGACAGCGAGGCCGAGCGCCGCGCCGCCTACGACGCCGCCCAGACCCGCGCCGGCATGGACGGGCTAGCCGAGGAGCGCGCCGCGCAGGCCCGTCGCCTGGGCCTCGTGGGCGTGGTGCAGGTGCCGCCGCGCATCGCGCCGCTGCCGGACCTCAGCGTGCTGGTCGACAAGTTCAAGGAGAGGATGCGGCTGAAGGAGCAGGCGGTCGCGGGTATGCGGGCGCGGATCCTGGAGCTGAAGGACGAGAAGGAAGCGGTCTTGAAGAGGGAGCCGGAGGTCCAGGGGCTCCTGAACGACGCGGGCGAGCGGTACAGGGCACTCATGATGCCAGGTACAAATGGAGCTGCGGAGGGAGAGGAACGGCCACGGGATGCGGGAAGTAACGTCGCCGCAGCCAAATCGCTGCTGGATGCAGTCAGGGGAGACCCAGCAACACCGGGTGGGAGAGGTTTGGAGAGTTTAGGGGCGACACCGGTGCGGCAGTCGCAGATGGAATTATGATACCCAATGAAATATAGAACGAAACCTATCGTTATGCAAAGCGCGGGATCGAGTGCTGGACGCCACGTCAAGATAGTATAGCATGAGGAAACATATGATATAGCTCGTTGTGACCGTCTACTGGACATAAAATGAAAATACCAGGCTCCCCTCAGCCAAGGGGGAGATGCAAATCCGCGCCACCCCGTTGCAGTATCAGTACACGTATGATACACCAGTGCTACTGGTCCAAAACAACAACACTTCGAAACCAATCGGCCTTCCTTGCCCCAATTCTTGTATGCATGATGATCATGTCCATTGACTGCTTACTTTGACCTCGACACGCCGGCACCAATGACACCCGGAAGTTTCTCCTCACCAACGCTGAACAACAGGCTAATCGAGAACGCGATGGTAGCAGCTAGGCCCACGGCCACGCCAAAGAATAACCAGAACGGTGTGCTGATATCACGTTTCTGACACATGGAGCCACCCCAGCGGTAGATGGAGGTCGTTCCTTGGTCGTTCTTTTCCTTGGTCATGGTGCAGATGCAGGTGAAGCAGGACTCGGACGTGGCAGCCTTCTCGAAGCGGTCGATGCACACGCCATGACCGGAGCAAGCATTAGTGGTGTTATTGCACGAATCGAAGTTGCTGAAGCAAGTAGGGATCGTGGAGGGCCTGGGCTTGGAGGAAGCGAGGGAGGAAGAGCTCCCACTGCCAAAAGCGTGGAAGGGCTTGTCGGTCTTGGAGCCCGTGTCGGCAGTGGGGATGTCGACAATCCCAATCGAGTCATCGTCGGTCATGACCTTTTCGTTGAAATTGAAGTCGCGGCGACGCAGTTCTGCCGCGTCTGATGAGGCTGCGGGGTCCATCAGGACAATGGTGGTTTCCATGTTACCATCGAGGGCTTGGGCTTTGAGCGTAGGAAGATTCATGCTCAGTTGAGCGATGATGTTGCTGTGCTGCTCACTGTTAGCAACAAAGCACTGATCATGTAGAGGAGCCGCTCATGTGAGCACGTACCTGAGACACATCATAATGTAGATATTGGGTCTGGCTGTTCCAACACTTGGAGTTCTTGGGGTTGATTGCGGGTCCAAACGCGCAGTCTGAGGTTTCCCGTACTGGTAGACTTCCAAGGCCCTGGGCTGTGTAAGAGAGCGGTACTCGAGGTATGGCAGCCTTCAACTGGTCATAGCTATCTGCAGTGAGGCCAGAGAACGAAATGACGAGCTGTCTTAGCTCGCTGGCTTCGCTCTTCTGGAATAGCGGATGCGACTGCTTGCCGAACTGGTTGATGTAGGATATGGCTTCATCTCCATTCTCGCCGAGAGACTTGGACAGCTGGCCAAGAGCAAACGGTTGCTCGGGTGAGCTTAGTCGTTGGAGTATGATGGCTTGCGCGAGGTCGCTTGGTAGGGTAGGGGCTTCGGAGTTGGATTGGGATTGTTGCAGAATATAGGCCTCTGCTTGTCTCGGTTCAGAGGAAGCGCTGGCGATGCCGGCCAGGGCTGGAAGTAAGAAGCTGTCGAGCTTCATGATGATGATTGTTGAGATCCCTCGGAGCTGTAGCGATAAGAGGGATGTGGTGTTGTACGGTCAGGAGCGTCGTGTTCACGATGGACCCGGGCAAGCTACGACAAGCTACTGCACGTCGAGGAACGCAACCAGAGCATAGGCCGCCTGCTGCGCAATCGACACGTGACAAGGAAAAGCCGATAAGAAATTCCAGGGGCCCGCTGTCGTACAGTATGACTGCCCCAAGCGTCAAGGTCTTACACACTGCTTCAATCGCGGGTAGTAGCCTCCTTCATACAGTGTAGGGCTTTGCAGAAAACCGTACGTCCCGTCCTAACGTCCCGACCTCTGAGAAAGCAGTCAGGTCCGGCCCGGTCCCCTCCAGGCTATGAGCACGCATCGTCGGAAGACGAAGACACCAACATCTTCCAAGCAACTTTTCTTTTGTATCGCGGTACTTGACCATCGAACATTCTTTCGGCATCGAGAGACCGGCCCTTAACCACGAATTCATCCGTAAAAGTATCGTCCAGTCCAGTTTGCTTTGCTTCGTCGATCCACCATACGATAGCCTCGGCCTCGACAAACTCCCTCCGCCTGGCCGCTGACCGTTGGCGCGCCTCGCCCGCCCGCCATGTTACGGCTGTTTCGGTGGCGGAATAACATCATAAATCTCGGTCACAGAGTGCATGGAAATCAAGGCTCTCAAGTGATCCGCTTGCAGCGAGTCAAAATCCGTCAAAGATGGCTCAAGCCCAGGTATGCGATGCCCCTCCACCCTCGCCACACTTCGAGCCGTACCCATCATGTGGGAATAACTGACCATCTTTCCCAGGAACTTCGTGATCGCCGCGGGCATATACTATGCATGCTACCAAATTTACGATAGAGCTATCTTCGGCACCGTGAATCGCACGTTGGATGATGTTCTTTCTGAGATGACCGACAAAGAGAAAGAGGAGCTGGAGGATGAGCTTGAACCTTGGTTCATACCGTTCCCAGGCACCACGCGACAAGTCGAGCCGTTACCGTACCGAAGTACAGATCCGGAGTGGCAGGCTTTCGTCAAGGTCAGCAAGAATAAGAAACTTATTGAGTCAATCAAAAGTACGTTACATCCCCCTCTGTCCCTTGAAGATATCACGCTGACAGGCTACAGAGGACCTTACGGAGCACGCGTGCCGCTCCGCCATGGCGCACCCGGTCTTGACAATGAAGTGCGGCAAGGACATGAAAATTGGCAAGAGCTGGCTCGACATCCAATATCCGTACAAACCACCTCCGACGTTTGTGCGAAAGGGGTATGATACTACGTATAGTCTCAATTGCAATGGCATGGCTGATCGTTTTCTAGAATCTTAATTGATGATCATGGTTATTTCTGGGCGGAGCAACCCGTCGAATCCCTGGCCGTTTTCCAAACCAGGAGGGCTCTCTACCCAGAAGCGGTCGCCATATCCTTGTGGAGTTTTTCGGAAGCGTTAATGAGGCAGAATGCCACCGCCGTAGCCAAGCTCCTTGGATATGAAAGCAAACCCGACACACTCGCCAGTATGACCCAGGCCATTGGCAAGCTCAATCAGCAGCTCAAAAAGCCGCCGCCAAGCCAGACGCCTCCCACGCAAATTCCCATTCCGCCCAAGAGCCCAACACCTGAAGGCACAACTTCGGACCCATTGTCAGCTGTTGACAAGACGCCCAGCTCGACCACAGCATCCGAGGGGCTTGGCGCTGGTGCGCGCAGTAGTGACCAGCCCAGACCAAATGCCATGGATACGTACATGATCAAGACCACACAAGAGCACACCAGCGGACCATGGCAAACGCTCAAGCAGACCCTTGCGCAAAAATGGCGACCACTCAAGGATTATCCTCCCCGCGGGTCATTTAGCGTGACTGGTCTGATTGAAATCCAAACATCGCGGTCCATCATTGTATTGGACGCTTGGGCGTGGTGGGATCCTCAGACCGAGAATTTCGACACGCGATCCTTGATCATTCGGTTGAGGACAGTGCGCCAGAGAATACAGTCTCCTTTGCGGCGCTGATGATCCTCCAAGACATCATTTTTTTTCCTCTACCACATAATTCAGACGGCTGGCGTTTAGGTAGGATCCAATCAGCATAGGCACAGGCATAGGCATAAGTATACACATGTACAGTTTGAATGGGTTCATGCTCAGGCTTGAAAGGAAGATTCAGGTGCTTCTGCTATGATATCCATGTGGTGGCGGCGCTTTCTATATTGATATCGCCAGCTGGTTTTGCTTTGATGTCGTGCTCTTGAGCAAGCGAACATGTTTTGGCGATGCGAAGCTGATAAGATAGATACCATAGAGTGCGGCCAAGGAGGTCATCAGCAGGATATCCAAAAGTGAGTTGTATCTAGCAGAGGATGAGGCGCGTGTGCGCATAGAGTTGCCATATGTTCTGCTCTGGCCCCATTGAGAAAGGGGGTTTGGAGGAAAAGGGTTATACTAAGACTAACCCAAAGGTCTATCATGTCATAAATTCAAGCAGCGAGTTCTTTTGCTTCCTTTCCAAGACGCATCATGTTTGCTATGCTCTATATAGATGCCGTCAAAGGCAGGAACCAAGATGGTCAGGCTTGTGCTTCAGACGTTACTCAATTCGTCATCTCAAGTATATCCGTGTAGCTGTCTATGTGGTCTAGGAATCACTCTCCACCATATCCAAGATTCCATCGTGCTTATCAGTGTTTTCACAGCGTATGCGTGGAATTGGTCAAGATGATATCAAGACTTATGACATTGCCATGGGCCTTCCGATGACCAAGTCATACTGTCTGGCAACAGGCATCCAGTTCATGGACAGGTAGCCAACCTGGGGAATGCTCATACTGAAGCCGCCCTTACGAATGCCAAAGAGGTGTATCATGAGGACTTGAGGCGAAGAAGCCCGCCAAAAAGGGGTGATATTTCAACGCCGTGATGCTGCGTGGGGGAAACGGAGCTGGTTGTGATCGAATGCTGATGCCCTGCGTTATGGTCAGGAGCTGCAAGACACTACCTACCTTTGCACGCCTAGTCAGCGGGATCTTCAGCTGGTAGATAAAATCGAGATTTCAGGCTCTTATAGCTTTCTTGATCTGGCCGACTTTTATGTTTGCTACGTTGCCTGGCACCTCGTTATGGCTCCTTCCTTCGGCGACTCCCACTTGTAGCTGGCCGCATTCACCCACTTGCCTTCCCAAGCCCTTTTCTGGAAGTTGAACTACCGCCCAATTCTTTACCTCAACGGCACTTCTCGCTTTTCTCGTTGTGCCACCGCCGTCTTGGAGTTCTTGCATTTCTAGCCACCCCGTCTTGATCATCCACACGCGAGGCATGGTTTCAGCATTGATTCTTCGTATCCTTCATCACTAGATAGATTGGATTTATTTTGAGCGTACCACCACGCCTTGGCACTCTGCTTCAAGCTCACACTTCTTCACACCACCTACCTTGTCGCCTTGACACCATGCCTCCCACACCCACGGTGGAGGACGAGGAGGCCGCGCACGATGTCCCCCCTCCCGACCTGCTGGATCAGCCGCACGACTTCGCTACCCAGGGCGAGTGCAAGGAGTATTTCTGCAACTGGTTCTACGAGTCGTACCGACAGGAAGTGGTGGACCGTCGGCACAGAGAGGAACAAGGCATCGAGGAGGAGGACGCGAACCCTTGGCAGCTCTCCGATGAACAGCCAAATTCCAGACTAGTCCTCCGCGATCCTAACATCTATAACATCATTGCCCGGCCCCAAGATGCAAAGAATAACCCACTAACGGCGGGATATTGGCTCCGCTTTGATATCAGGACAACACCACTGTACTGGACGGGTGAGAACTCTCACCATTATTGCTTTCAGGAACAGACACTGACAAGGAGTAATAACAGCCTACCATCTCGATTCCCAATGGGCCAGCCGGTTTCTTAGACCGTTGAAGGAGCTGACAAAGGAATACAGCCTTTGGCAGCCGGAGCCCCCCGCCTTCATCCACATCACGCAGAAAGGCATGACGGGCGGAATGGTGGTGGCAGTCCGACTCTTTCATCCCCAGCCCGGCGACGTGCACCAGCACCACTGTGTGACATGCAGGCCATGGCATTCCGTTGAGTCTAACCCGTATGCCATCATGCTCATGGAGCAGCCCTTCGACCAGATCGATAGATGTGTACGCCAGAGTGGTACGCGCTACATGAAGGATGCAGTCCGTCTTACCTCGGAGTCCATGGTTTATTATACATTCGAGACTCTTTCGAAGTGTGTTGTGACTCGGTCGGTATGTACATGAGAAGACATCGCCCTGGCCGGCACCGATAAAGGTTTCGTTTACTAATATCCATTCTAATAAGTCAAAACTCGATGGCATGCACATTTTGAAGCAAGCCACCAAGTTTTTCATCGCCTGTCGTATGCTAGAAAGGCGCTGGGCCGTTGTGGGGAGGAAGGGGCTGGGCAAAGATCTCGACCAGAACGAGGATGGTCCGAACGACGATCCGCAAATTGCGCATGGCGACGAAATTTTGATCACACCGGCCATGGAGGCGCAGCTGCAGATGTTGATCGTCGAGGTGTACCTCAAGCCATTACAGCATGACATCACACAGGGTCTGGAGTTCATGTTGGACAGTGGGATGCCACACTTGTGGTTCCCCTGCTACCTGACCATGTTCGTGCTGCTATACAACCTCGACTGTTTCACGTTTGAAAAGTGGATCTTTGGTATTGGGGCTGGAGCTGTTGTGAGTGCCTCTCTCGTCTGAAGTCTCGGCGGCAAACATGATACTGACGGGAAGAGATGACAGGATGGCAAGGAGAGTCTACCAATCCAATTCATGCCCGAGATGCAGCCGATGCTGAGCTCCATCCATCACACGGCTCGAAAACTGCTCAGTCAATGGCATGTGAGACTCCATGGCCGAAAACAGTTCGAGTACTCGCAGTGCAGTCTGCGTGCTCCGGGTCTGTTGGATCTCGACGTTGATCGGTTAAGATATCTGGGTCGGCTCAGACGCTGGCAGAAACTCGAGAGTTGGTTTTGACCCCTCAAAGGTACAACTTTGGCTTGCGAACTGTATACTGATGAATCCTCGTGCTGCAGTGCTGAACCAGTACGCCCTCAAGATGAGCCGGTCGTACGATAAGCCCGGATACCTAGCCTTTCAGCTATTTGAGTCGGGATGGGCGCCGACGCACTTTGCGCCTGGCCCCGACTGCGGTTGCGACGAATGTGGTGGTGTTGGCGCGGGGGACTCGTCAAACCCGCCTCCCTTGACGATGGAAGAGGAGGAGCTCTTCGATCAATACTTTTCGCTTCCCGACTAGGAGTATAATGGGGAGGATCATGAGCATGTGAAAGTTGGGAGTCCGGAGTCAGGGAAAGACATCAAAGTTGAACCTGGGAATGCGGGAGAAGAGGGTGAGATGGATGATGATACCTACGCTTCATCTTGGGCGCTCACGGGACCTGGTGGAGCACACCTATAGAATATATGTACTGTAGATGATGAGGTCATCTGCTAGGCATAGCTTGGTGGTCGCAGGCAAGGTACCTACCTACCTAGCTAGGATGCGTAGCCGTGGTGTTGACACATGGCAGTTACGGTAGTAATAGTAATACACGGAATCAATCAATGCGCAAATGGATCACGTCGTCCTGATGTGTTGGTCCGGCTCGCTCAGCGCTCAGGGCCCAGCTCGGGACGGAGGGCGAGATGAAATCATGACAGACGGACTGCGATGTTGCCGGCCCAGCGGCGCACATTGCTTCCGGATTGGGAAGAGCCCGCTCCACACTGGGAGGAGCCTATCTTCAGCCGTTAATCCACGCTGGGCCTATCACATCCCGTCCCCATTTCCCGATTCGGGGCATGGTTCATGGTTCATGGTTCATGGTTCTTGGACTAGGACACGGCTCAGCCCTGATCGTGGATTGTAGGTGACCTGAACCGGCTGCATGAATTCGCATTCGCGATGGCAGTCGGGAGTCAGAGGACACATGCTCACCATGACACCGCTTCATTTGGATCGCGTCGAGTCGAGGATCTCTTGGGCGACGGAAATCGGCCTAATCCAGGTCCGACGCTGTAGGTATATAAGTAACTAACCACGACGAAAGCCTCGAGACTTGGATGGTGTTGGTGCAAGTGCCATTGCGAACCGTGTTGCAGCACTGACCTACAGAAGATACAGTACAATAATATATTCAGGACCTTGCGTCCTTTTGGCGCTCTTCTACACCACAATACTGTACTTCACAGAAAACACTACCTACACACCACCTCCCATGGCCCCCAACTCGTTCCGCGCCATCATCGTAGGCGGCGGGCCGGTCGGGCTCGCGGTCGCCAACATGCTAGCCAAGGCGGACATCGACTTTGTCGTCCTGGAGCGCCACCACGAGATTGTCGCCGAGACGGGCGCCTCGATCATGCTCTGGCCTCACGGGACGCGAATCTTCGACCAGCTTGGACTGATGGGGTTGGCGGAGGAGCGGTATCCGTACAGTGAGTCGCCTCTCTTCAGCCCCATGCGTGTAGTCATGGTGTCAATCATATCCCCTTCACCCATGCCGTGCTCACTCGATTTCCGCAGTACCCCTCCATTCCCGGAGGACCATGACGCTGGATGGCCGGACCATACGCGAGACGCCGATATTCGACCTCTGGGAAGAAAAGTAAGTACATACTCTACCCACTCCTTCACCCCCATCATACCCCCGATCCCAGAACAAAGCAAAACCAGGCAAACGTCGCGAACTAACCCCAAATCCAAAACCCACCAGCCACGGCTACCCCTGCGCCAACTTCCCCCGCAAGCACCTCACCGGCCTCCTCTACGCGGGTCTCGGCCCGCAGCACCAATCCAAGGTCCGGACCCGCGCCGCCATCCGGGCCATCGAGACCGACGTCCACCGCCCCGACCGCGTCGCCGTGCACCTGCGCGACGGTACCGTCGAGCGCGGCAACCTCGTCATCGGGGCCGACGGCGTGCACAGCCAGACGCGGGCCCTCATGCGGGGTCTCGCGCGGGATAAGGAGGAGGAGGAGGAGGAGAAAGGGGGAGACGCCATGACCAGCCCGTTCCAGGTCCTGTACGGCACCGCGGCGTACGTGGCCGGCATGCCGACGGGCACGTTCTTCGAGACGCACGGCCGGGGCGTGAGCTCGCAGATCATGGCGGACGCGAGGCTCGACCGCATGCACTTTGCCGTGTTCCGGAAACGACCGGTGCCCGCCCAGAGCAAAGCGGGAGACGGAGACGGGGTGGAGGAGGGGGAGGAGGAGGAGGAGGAGGAGGAGCAGTACCACCACTACCACCGGTATAGCGAGGCGGAGACGCGGGCCTTCGTCGAGGACGTGGGCGACGTGATGGTCATGCCGGGGCTCACGGCGCGGGAGCTGTGGCGGCACTGCCGGTGGACGCGGCTTGTGGACCAGTACGAGGGGCTGGCGGGGCGGTGGCACTGGGGGGGACGCGTGGTGCTGGTGGGGGACAGCGCGGCGCAGATGACGAGCGCGGCGGGACTGGGGTATAATAATGCGCTGCAGAGCGCCGTGGTGCTCGTGAATAAGATTCATGGGGTGGTGGTGGGGAGCGAGGGGGAGGCGGGAAAGGGGATGTCGAGAGTGGCGGCGATGGAGAGGGCGTTGGCGGAGTATGAGGCGTTGCGGCGCGAGGAGTCCAAGGTGATATGTGACATGTCGGCGAGTATGGTGAGAGGAAATCTGTGGGAGAGCTGGGTCAGATGGTTTTTGGGTGAGTGGTTGATGCCGAAGTTGGTCAGGGATGAGACGCTTCTTTGGATGCTTGGTCGCAGGATGATCAGTAAGGGTCGGATACTCAACTTTGCGAAAACGGAGAGTAAGCAGGGGGCTATGCCGTGGGTATATTTGTAGGCATGTGGGCGTGAGTTTGCGGTGATGGTGATGGATGGACGGGGAATTTATGTCTTGCGATGGACTGAACACAACTCACTTCTGTACTCTCGGCACATCTTGAGATATACTTGATCAAACATTAGATACTTGTGACATTCGACGGCGTGGTAAAATTATCGATCCCGTGAAAGACGCCTCCATCGCGAGGATGCCACCTCTTGAACAAAACCCTTACGTTCTAGTTGATTGGTATATACCCTTACAGGACACATCTCTTGCGTGAAGATATCTCGAGTTTCATCTGTCCTCCCAGCCATGGAAATTACTCCGAAACCCTCACCACCACCTTTCCTCTCGCCCTCCCCGTCTTCAGCTTCGCCACCGCCTCCGGCGCCTTCTCGTACTCGAACACCTCGTCCACCACCGCCTTCAACTTGCCCTCGGCCATCCACCCCGCGATCCGCCGCAGCTCGTCGGCCCGATTGCTCGTGAGAAAGAACTCCCACTTCCGGCGCCCCCCACCCAGGAATCCCGGCCGCAGCGCCCGGCTCATCAGGCTCCTCATGTCCCCGAACGACGAGCCGGCCCCTATCTGCACGAACTTGCCGTCGGGCGCGAGATAGTGCTCGCTGGCACTGTACAAGTCCGCCGGGCTCCCCCCGACATTATCCACCACAAGCTTAAACATCTTCCCCTCCCCCCGACTCATCTCCCTCAGCCTCGCAACCACATCCTCCGCCGCATAATCCACCACCTCATCCGCCCCCAACCCCCTCACCAACTCCGCGTTCCGCCCCGAGCACGACGCCACGACCTCGCAACCCAGCGCCTTCGCAATCTGGATCCCGAACACCCCCGTGCCGCCGCTCCCCCCGTTCACAAAGACCCGGTCCCCAGCCCCGGGCACCACATTCGGCACCACGCACTGGTACGCCGTCAGCCCCGCCGTGCCCACCGCCGCCCCGTCCTCCATCCCGACCCCGGCCGGCAGGTGCGCCAGCCCCGCAGGCGACGCCAGGACATACTCCCCCAGCGACCCCTGCGACGTCGGGGCCTCCACGCGGCCAAAGACGCGGTCCCCGGGCTGGAAAACCCCAACCTCCCCCTCTCCCTCCTTCGGCTTCTGCCTCTGCTCCGGGTCCTTCGACGACGAAGACGAAGACGACACCACCACGCCCGCAAAGTCCATGCCCGGCGCCGCGGGCGTCCTGATCACGAGGCGCGCTATCAGCGGGCCCATTTCCGGCAGCTTCACGTCGGCCGGGTTGAGGCTCATGGCGTGGACCCGGACCAGGACGTCGCCGCCGCCATCCCGGGCGGCGGGCACGGGGACCGCGGCATCGGGGACGAGCCGGATGGCCTTATCCAGGCCCTGGCGGGCGGAGGTGTAGTGCCAGGCGCGCATCGTGGTGGGCGGTGATGGTGGTGGTGGTGATGGTGATGCGGCCATGGCTGTGTGGTTTCGTGCAGTGGTGTTTCGAGGTTTCGAGGTTTGTAGGAAATGGAGTTGATCGAAGTTTGTTTTGTATGTGGCGAGGTGTGATCACTGGTCTCCGTGGTCTGAAACTGTCGTACACTTTACATTCACGTAGAAGATAGTAATCAAAAAGGTAAAGACTGTCTTTATCGTCCATATATCGCCGCACAGCCCAAAGCTACCTTGAAAAGCTGTCTCATATGTGGGGGGGCAGTGACGTCACGAAGGTTCACCATGTTGCACCCAGACCTTGATACATAGCGAACTCCGTGATCACGACGTTTCGTTGCGCTGTGGCCCTTTCCTCTATCATGACTCGGTATGGTCGTTTCATCACGATATGTGCGAAGTGGCTGGTGATAGATGGGCATCACTTCAAGTGCTTACATCCAGGGTCACGCTTCCTCTTTGGGTATCTGCTTACAATCTCATTCGTGCGAGCCACTGTCCCAGGACCAAGCCTCCGACTTCCAACGCGCCGGAAACCACAGTTCGATTTCTCCAGTCTAGATGCAAGAGGACCCAGGCTTCTAGTCAATAGTCGTTTACGGGAAGCAATCTACCAATTGTCACTTGTCGGTAGCTCACGAGCCTAGAGATGTAAAGAACACAAACGTCATCTTCAAGGTGGCATTGATCTATATATGCTCATCTCATCTAATATTGGCATGAGCCTCTTCATCTTGACTGTAGTGCAATGCGCAGCTTCAGCTCGCTCGCTCTCAGTTCTCGTCCATGATTAAGGTAAGTGAATGATCATCTGGCCCCCCTCCACTGCCACTCTATTCCAGGGGTTTTCAACAACATCGTGTGTGTTCCAAAGCTACCGAGGTTGAGTCTCCAGCCTCGCGACGAGGTTCTTTTCTCTCGTGTGAAATCAATACGAAATCAAGCTCGCTGAACGCCTCTTCCCATGCTTCTAGATATGGAGCAACGACAGCGGGTCGGTGAAGGGTCGCACATAGATTGCACTGCAGATAATAAAATATTTAAAGCGCCACTCATTTTCCAGCAGCGGAAGCTCTATCCACGGACGCGGGGCTCTTGACAGCCTTTTCAACAGCAGTTGTCATGGTCAACCCCACAGGAGTCATGGCTCCAGCAGCAGACGGCGCCGGTGTGGTGGAGCGGGTTGCTGGTTGCGAACGGTTGTGAGCCATGTGTGCTCTGACCAAGTGTCCGGCGGCCAGAGCACTGCACAGGGACAGCTCTCCTGCAAGAACAGCCGCGCCAATGACACGAGCAAGGCGGCGAGCATTATCACCAGGAGTCGTGGGGTGAGATCCACGAACACCTAGCATGTCCAACATAGAAGCCTGGGGATCAAGGATCGTACCGCCGCCCAATGTGCCTACTTCTATCGAAGGCATGGATACGGCGATTTGAAGAGAACCCTTGAGACTGGTATACGGTTAGCATGAGCACAGTTTCGCGAATGTGAGTATATATAAAACTTACTTCCTCATGGTGGTAATACAGTTGGCGCTTTCTACTACCTGTGCAGGATCCTGTCCAGTGGCGAGGAAGACGGCGGCGACGATGTTGGCAGCATGGGCGTTGAAGCCTCCGACAGAGGCAGCCATAGCAGAACCAATCAAGTTCTTGGAGATATTCAGTTCGACTAGACTGTCAACGTCGCTCTTCAGAACAGACTTGACCACGTCGCCGGGAATAATGGCTTCTGCGACAATACTCTTGCCACGCCCGTCGATCCAGTTCAAAGCAGCAGGCTTCTTGTCGATACAAAAGTTACCCGACACCGAAATGATCTGCATATCGTCGAACCCAGCCTCGGTGGCCATGACGTTGAGGGCGTGTTCGACACCCTTTGAGATCATGTTCATACCCATAGCATCACCGGTAGTAGTCTTGAAGCGAATGTACAGATTCGTACCAGCCATCGCTGTCTTCATTGTTTGCAGTCGGGCAAATCGAGAAGTCGAGTTGAAGGCCTTCTTCATGGTGTTCTGGCCGTCTTCCGAATCCAGCCAGAGCTTGGCAGCACCCGCGCGTTCGAGGGTCTCGAAGGCCACACAAGGTCCACGGGTCATACCGTCACCAGTCAAGACTGTGACAGCACCGCCACCAGCATTGATGGCCTTGCAGCCACGGCTAGTGCTGGCGACAAGGACACCTTCGGTAGTCGCCATAGGAATGAAGAAACTCTGCCCATCGATGACGAGAGGGCCAGCGACACCGACGGGGAGAGGCAGGTAACCAATGACATTTTCACAGCAGGCACCAAGAACCTGCTCCCAGTTGTAATTCTCATATGGCAACTTAGATCGGTCCAAGAGGCCCGTGACCTCTTCGGTGGCTCGAGTCCTCGAGATGATGGATCGTCGAATCTTAACCGCGCGCGTGCAATCTTTGAGGCTCTTCTCTAAAGCGTATCCAGGGATCTTACCCTTAAGAGACAGGGCGATGACCTCTTCGTCATTCATCTCGTGGATACGCTTCTCTTTAAGCATGATGTCCAGCTCCGCCTGGCTTCGAATGGTGATAGACTGCTGCGAAAGGGGAGATGGCTGACGGGCCACGGCTGATCTCGGAGGTGGAGGCGGAGCAATACTTTCATCATCGGTAGAGGCAGGCGTGGCAGGCATGGATGGCTTTCGCTTGTTGGAGGTGATACCACCGAGCGGGAGATTCGAGCTCTTAGTCTCGTTAAATTGCTCAGCAGCGGCCAACTCCTTGGGGTCGATTCGGTGATGGGCAACGTTGGGGTCCTTGATACCCCATCGCGCAACATTGAACAGATAGCCATTGAGCGCCACGCTCATGGCGAGTGCAACGACGATCCACTTAGATAAGATCGGATCTTCTAAGCTCGTGAGGATGCTGCCAACCATGCGACCGCCGACGCCATATTCATGCAGTTGTGAGTAATCTCCACTGTACTCGCCTGCAGCCGAGCTTGAAGGCACAGCGTAATGGACAGATGGGAACTCCAGCTCGTACTTGATGGGAGTCAAGACAGTGACAATGGTGGGCTTGGAGTGGCTTCTAGCGTTGAATAAGATTTCGTCAAGGCCAACTGATGCGACCTTGAACGGATCAAGCGGTGGAGTGCTCACGACACCTCCTAGGCCTCCGGACCAGGATAGGCTAGCAACTCCCGAGGTTCTGAAGGGGATCGTAAAGAGATTGGCAACATTGACAGCAAGGAAGCCGCCCACCATCCAGAGCTTGAATTTGGGAACACTGCTGCCCTTGGTGTCCTTGCCAAACAATGCCTTGTTCGCCCCATCCTTGCCGTCTTGCCTTGGCCAGTCAGCGCTGGCAGCGACGCTCTCAGCGACGCGACGGCTCACGCCATCGTCTTCCAGGGCTCGGCGCATCTCCACATGACGTTTGATGCGGTTGATCTCTAGCTTGATGCAGAGAATTGCCGTGTAGAAGGTAAAAAGAAGCACGCAGTCGAAGAACAGAATCCAAGCCGCGAGGAAGCAGAATTGCTGCAGACCCCCCTGAACACCAGACGCGGCGCCAGCGACAAGTATCAAAATCTCAATAACATAGTCGCGGACGATCTCATAACCCTTGTCCTTGATAGCACGCTGAACAGCGAACTGGATCACCCCATCAGTGGGCGTTTTGAGTTCCTTGGGTTGTTTGCCTGCCGCAATGGGCTTTTCTCCGGGCTGACGGTGTTCCAGCGCGTAGGAGAGGACAGCTCTGGTGAGAGCAATATTCTTCTCAAACCCGATAGTCACAACCAGGAAAGGCAATCCTTCCGACAACAGAACCATGGTAACTGGGACGCCCAGCTTGTGCGTGACGTTAAGACCAAACAGAAAGGCGAAAGTGGACGAGAACAAGACGCCGATGGCGAGCCAGACGTTGGAGCCGAGTTTCCGCATCGATAGAAACAGCGAAACGAAGGTAAGGTGCATGGACAGATAGCCGAGAACCATGATGATGATGTCGAGAGTCTCGGCATTCTTAATCAGGTCCAGGAATTCAGTCCAGGCATTATGAACCCAACGGACCAGGCTGCTTCCAGATTGCACTCTCGCGACCTTCATAATCCACTTCTTTTCCTCCTTGTTACCGGATTCATTCTCGCGAACCTCTTGAACAGGCGCGTCATTTGGGATCTCTCGCGCAGCGGCTACGAATTCGGGAGCTTCACTGTATTTGACGGCGAAAGCGAGCGCGCTGTCCTGGGAGTACGCGGCGAAGGGGTTCGAAGTCGAGGGCAGGTGGGAAGTAGTTAGGTTCTGGGGCAGAGGCACGACATGAGGCAGGGGAGCGGTCTGAGGCGCATCCTCGGTGGACTCGGGGAAGACAAGGGTTACGAGAGCAAGATGATCGGTGTCCTTGGGAACCTTGCTTTTGGAATCGAAACTCTGCCATTTCCAGTGGGTTTCGGGCCCGACCGTCACACTACGACTCCCTTCTACCAACGAAGACCATTCGGCGTTTCTATCCTTTCGCGTAACGTCCAACAAACTCTCCTTCACCACACCGACATAGGTGGTGCTCACTAACAGGGCAAACAAGACGAGAGTATGAATGGGGTGCCGAGTGGCAGTCCTGGAGACAAATTGGAGGAATGGCGTAACTCGCTTGTTTAACTTGGACGGTGGTGCTTGTGCATCGGTCGGCTGCTCGCCGCGGAAACGGGAGGGGAGAAACGAGGAGGCGGCAATCATGGCTGACGCTATTAAGACAGCATTGGCAGGTTTCTATTAAGTGAATCCTAAAGTCATAGAAGCGCATTAGTGGGGGTTATCTTGAGTCAATGGCTCCTAGATATCATAGGTACCAGCCAGCGCAAAGTGAGGGTATATGGAGATACACACCTAACTGAGCAGCAACAATTTGGGCCACGGTATATACAGCCGTGACGAACTGTTTACAGTGCAGTGTTTTCGAGTAGCAAGTAGAAAAGACAAGAAGGAAGCTGAGGCAGTCGCGGAGATCTTCGAGATCGGGAAGGGCGTGGGCGGGTCCAAGCGGAGGAAGGTGAGGGAAAAGCTGAGATGAGGTGAGCCTTGTGTTGAATAAGGCAGAGCTGACCACTAGCACCAAGGTAGGAGGGAGGATCAATTGACAGTTCTGCTTCACCGCAGCCGAGCAGAGGGCAGACAGAGGGTGTCGAGGATGTGGCGGAGAGGGAGGAAGGATTATTGGCAGACTTCTCAGACTGGGAAAAGAAGAGAATATGGAAACCAAGGTTCAGGTACCCGAACCAAGGTCAAGGGGGGGACCGGGACGGCGGATTGGCAAGGCACTGGCAGCACCAACAGCGATGCATATCAATTCGACGGTGAAGAGAAATTTCCATGTTTATCGCGAAGGCCCAAAGATTACATGCCCCACCGCTGCGGCATGCCTTGCCTGCTATCGATCATATCGATTACAGTATCCAACCTCGTTCAGGTTAGACCAATGGTCCGTCATCCTGCCTAGCGTGTGTTGGGCAAATAGGGGGCCCTGCCGCTAAGGGGTGTACTGCATCAGTACCTGCCATCAGCCGTTCCCCGCCATCCATTCTTGCCAATGGAGAGATTATTAGAGTGCAGTGCAGGCCATTGTGCGTTGTGTGCTGCCGTTACGGCATCTTGTATCCCGTAAGTCGCTCCCGATTCCTCTAAAACGTAAGAAAGAACGGTTTGTTGGGTGGTGAAAGATCTACAATCTTGACTGTCTGGACCTTAGCAGACTTCCATTCGTGACAGTCACCTTCTTTTTGGGCGAGATAGAGATCTACTTACAATTCCATCTGCGTGATACAGCATCTCGCAGCACCTAGCAAGAGTGGATGGACACACTTGACTATTACTTGGGACCACCGCCCGTCCATACACACACCAAAAAGCTCATTGAATGTCAGCCTATCAAGGGTTCCAACCGTCGTGGCGGTGTCGTAATCCGTCTGTCGCCCTACATGAGCCGATGACGGCCATGGCGACGGCTCGGTGAGCATCCCACTAATACATAAGTACTTACCTACCTCACCCTCAGGATGCTGCCCTGCATACACAACATAGGTACCAAGTCAAGGCTCTGTCAAGGATAAATTCCTATCGCACGCAGACATTCTAGGGACGGTAGGTTTGGGCTCCTGTTCATGTCAACGCGGATCGTCATTCCATCGTTCCTATACAAGGACAGTACCTAATGCCGGGCTTATCGTTACGCAAATACCGTACGATTATCAGCATTGCCATGCAAGGCCAAATAGCATTTGCTGCCGAGTGAGAAAGGGCAGGGTTCGTCCACGGCCTGATTTTCCGAGCTTCGCACTTTGGCTGCTTATCATCCATCGCCAAGTCTGGCGTCGGCTAGGATGTGTCTTATGCTGCAGTCAGCGGGATTGCAGCCGTTTCGGTAACTGCACGAACCCTGGGTGATTGTGTTTCTGGCAACTACTGAGGTATGCATGAGACCACTTGAGAACAGCAGAAACTTACTCAATGTCACACTCGCATACCATTTTATTCGTCGTGAGCTGGAAGCTCCGCCTTGCATTGCCAGGGGAAAAGTATAGTCTTTTTTTTTTTTTTTTTTTTTTTTTTCAACAATCTGGTCTCATGCATCGTATCGTAGCCCATGCTCAACTGACAACGCCTTTTGCCCGAGACAGGTGTAATCCCGAGCGCACCATACTGTAGTGCAGTATACTACACAGTAGCTCTGTGCTTCTCACGCCAATGCCTCTTAACGCCCTCCAAACCGTATGTATGCCATTCAACAAGGCTACACCATGACAAATAAAAGAAACAGTCATCAATCATCCCGTGAGACACCGTCTCAGACGCTCCCCGCCATTCCATAAATAAACAAAACCTTAGGGACCAGCCATCGTAACCCCGCCCCAATTCGCCCGCCACAGCTTAGGTCATCACGCATCACGCTCATCCATCAAGCCATCCATCAGATACCAGCATACGCCGTCATCAAGCGTCTCACCTCAGCGTCCTGCATGCTCACCACCTTGACGCCTGCCTCCTCCATGCCCTTTCTGCACTCGGGCCACGCCGCCGCATCCACGGGCTTCGTGCCCTCCTCCACGAGGTAGGTCCGGAAGCCCTCCTTGGCCGCGTCGACGGCGGCACTCTTGACGCAATAGTCGGCCGCCAGCCCCACGACGTAGACGTCCGTGACGCCGTGCTCGCGCAGTAGGCCCGCGAGCCCGCTGTCGCAGACGGGCGGGGTGAAGGGGTCGTAGAACGGGCTGTACATCTCGACGCGGGCGTCGGCGCCCTTCTCGAGCACGTGGTCCAGCTTGCCGGCGTTGAGTTCTGGTAAGAGGTCCGCGCCACTAGAGCCCTGGATGCAGTGGATGGGCCAGAGCCGCGACTCGTAGCGCTGCGCGTCGTCGTGGGGGTTGACGATGGTGACCGTGTCAGCGAAGGGCTGCTTGCCGGCGTGGTTCGGCGCGAACGAGATGTGGTCGGCCGGATGCCAGTCTTTGGTGGCTACCTTGAAGACGAACGGCAAGGCCAGGAGCTTGTTGATGAGAGGGGCGATATCACGGCCTCCGGGCACGGCGAGCGACCCATTCTGCTCGTGGTGACTGTAGTCAGCATGCGTTATCCTGCAGACTCACCTCTACCGATTCATTTTGTAGAAATGCCCGTAGTAGACAGCCTGCACTTACTGGTGGGCAGAAGTCCTCTTGTAAGTCGACGACAATGAGAGCGGGCCTGAAATTGCCACCGCCGAACATTTTGGCGGGAGTTGCTGTCTAGGTAGATATTGTCTGTCTATTACCACGATCGATCTCGACTGAAGCCACTACTTTCATCCAAAAACGTAGATACTGCGAGTACTGTTTCTTCGTTCGCAAGCTATCTGCCCATGAAATGCTGGTGGTGGTCAAGGTGTTCAATGACGGATCAGTGAGCAGAGAGAGCGATATTTTTATGGCCCAAGCTCCGAAGCTCCCAAGTTCTGAGTGAAGCTACCTGGACGAGGTGGAAAGCGCCGGTAGCTGTTTCCACAGTACTGCTGCACCGGGAACAAAGGCGGGGCTCTGCTTGCCTATTTCAGTGATCAGTGAACCTCAAACTCGGCGCGAGACTCAGATTTCGAAGGGGAGTCAGCAAGGCATGACTCAACCAACGTCACAACTGCACCTTCTGTAGTAACCTAGGAAGTTAGAGAGACGTGTCTCGTCGCCTCTAGCTGGGGAACAAGCAATGCATTCAACTGTTCCGCTCATATTCAAGGCGTGGCCTTCTCATAGATCAACATGTCTGGTGGTGATACTATCAACAACGACACGGCTCAGCCTGTGTAAACTTATACAATGATATTACCTTGAGTCTAACATGGCTGTCGACTCACTCATATACTGGAACTTGCCACACGCTTCCATCTGTAGTTGATGATGATGGAGAACAACAAGCCAGCCGGGGAAAAAAATCAAGAAATATCAAACACCCATGACACAGAGACAATCCTCCACTTCCCATCCATCACCTCAGTTCTTCCTCAGAAACACCCTAATCCGCCTCGCCACCTCCCTCGCGCTCTCCTCAAACCCCATCTCCCCACCTACTAGCAGCGTGTCATGCGGCGCCGCCTCCTCCCAGTTCACCTCCACCACGTTCCCCTCGACACGCCGCATCTCCCGCACCCACTGCGCCCCGTCGACCGCGAACATCTCGGCGCTCCCGAAGCTCGCGAACAGCGGCACCGGCGTCGCGAATGCGTGGCCCAGGGGGCTGATGTGCGGGTCCGCGGCCGAGACCAGCCGCGCGTACGCCCGGGCGCCCCACGCCGGGAGCTCCGTGCCGAGGAAGTCGGTCCCGTAGTTGGGGTTGCTGGTGGTGGCGAGGCGCGGCCAGAGGTGCTTCAGGGGCGCGACCCAGGGCGCGATGAGGAAGGCGGCGCGGGGCGGCTCGAGGGCCAGGTCTGTGCCGTGGGCCCCGAGGTAGCGCAGCAGGGCGATGGCGAGGTTGCCGCCGGCGCTGTCGCCCGAGAGCGTGATGTTGCGGGGCGCGATGCCGAGCGTGCGCACGAGGTACAGGTAGCTCGTCAGCGTGTCCTGGAGCGCGGCGGGGAAGGGGGCCGCGGTCGGTCGGGAGGCGAGGCGGTACTGCGGGCTGAAGATGGCGTCGATGCCCGCCTGCTCGAGGAGCGTCGTGGCCAGGAAGTTGAGTTGTGCCGTGCGCCCGTCGCCGATGACGAAGCCGCCGCCGTGAATGTGCAGCACGATCTTCAGGTCGGCGTTTTGGGGGTCCTCTGGCTTCTTGGGAAACCAGGTGCCGCCGATGGTGGCGGGGCGGACCCTATAGTCGTCCAGCGGGCCCCGGTACACGTCCTCGGGGAACGGCTCCATGATCTCGAACCGCTCCTTCTCCTTGCCGGGCTTCAGGCTCAGCGGCTGCGGCGTTTCCACGCGGCACGTCATCTGGACCACCGCCTTGGTGAGGTGCACCATCAGCGTCTGTCTGAATGTCCATGCCGGGTGCAGGCGCCAGCGGCGGGCGAGCGCGTAACCGAGGATCCAGAAGGGAAATCGCGAGACGATGGTGACGGCGTAGGCGAGCTTGTAGAGGAAGCTCAGCGGAAAATAAGAGAGGAGAGGACGTCCGGGGACGCGACCTTCTGTGTAAGCCATTGTTGTCGTCGTGTTCTTTTTTTGCTGAGGCTGTCGTCGGATGGGTGGGTATCAGAGGAGCTTGGATGCCCAGATGATTTGTATGTAATGAACTTTGGAACTGGCGCTGCCGATCGCGACCTTTATCGATCCAGAATTGGAGAAAGCAACCCGCCAACCGAGGTGTTTGATGCAGCGCGACACTACCCTGGTCCATGTGGATGTCGCATCGCTTTGCGGGGCATGCTGCCTGCGAACAGCTCTGCAATAGTGCGGGAGAGAGCTGATGACACCATAGCCAGGAAGCCATATCGGGCACCTGAAATCCAGGAAGATGGTACCCGGCAATCTCGACAGCGCCGATATCTCCGCCTCAGATCTACGACACCTCAACCTCACAGCACATTTGGATCGAGAAGTATTGAGCTCTGTATCTAAATCAAGGTGATAAATACTCTCAAATCCAGCTCATGATAACTAGCATCATCTGCCGTCCCTAACGTATGTTCCGGTCTTAGACCCTGGGGGCTGCTGATCAAGAGCAATTGGTAGAACACTTGCAACCTGAGGAATATCCCATCTCAGTCAAAACCACAAAGATGTACATCAAATGTAAGCTAGTGAAGCCATACCTTCGAATAGATAGGATTCGAAACCAGTGAACACCCATACATTCCAAGCACTAACGATAGCTTCCAAAGATTGAACTAAATGTCGACGCAAGCCAGCTACTGGTCTTCGAAAAAGCTGAGACTAAACCTCTTGCTCATTTCTGACAGAGCACGGCGGAGCACACTGAAGTACGGCCAGGCATGTATAGAGTGAAGAAACGTCGATGGGCATGAATATATTCAGTCCTGCTCCAGAGTCTTCTCGCAGAGAACAAGTTGCCATGCCACCTGCGGTTTCCACGGGGCCGATACGCAGCATTGATACTGCAGACAGTGTTTACACCTCAAAAGAGACTCAAGGCTACGCATGGGTGATGAACGTAAAATCTGCAGTCCGATTGAGGACTTCGCCTAAAGATTACACACACATATATGTACAAACATTTGCCATAACTACTAGTGAGATTGCCACGTATGGGAACGTGGCTTTCGTTGTCATTCGCTTTGGGGTAATTTTCCATGGAAGTAAAACAGGCCGACCAAGTCAACCAAGTAGACTCATAATAATCAGGAAAGTCAGACATCTGTATAATCTCGTCAAGGCCCTAGATGTAGTTTAAACGGTTTGAGTAGCCGCAGGACTGGCGCTTCAGCGTTGTGATGACGTCCATTCAATGCGTTTTTACCAACAATTCATCATCAGTTCCTGATATTCTCCAAAATGAGTTCCACCTCGGCACCAGCGTCTTGGAGAATATGTTCGGGTTCGTACAATGGCTTCCAACCAAGGTCCTGGGGACCACGCTCGGCAGTGAATGTAGAGCTGAAGAAAGACTGTCAACCAGCATGTAAATAACAAGATTGAAGTGAACTTACCACCCTCCCAACATCACCGGGACCAATGCTGCCGGGCAGTCTAGTGCCTTCCCCATGGCCTCGAGAGCGTTGTCGTCTGCCGTGGTGACAGAGGCGTCCGTAACAATGTTTCGCTCGGCTAAGGCGTTGGCCATGGCGGCGTAGAGATCGTCCCACTTCATACAGATCAGTCTAACGTGACTCCAGAGCTGCCATAGGGAGAGCATACCGCCACGCTACCACTAGACGCGAGATAGATGCCATTCTTTCCGTAGCTCGGATGTTCATCGAGTAGAATCTTGCGCATGAGATCGAGATACATATTGGTATTGTCGATGACGTGGCATACAGGCCAAGTCTACCGCTGTCAGCTCCAGGTCTTTTATTGGCTTGCCAGGAGTGGACAGTGTCTTACCGGTTTGCCGTCATCAACGCGATACACTCGCTTTGCACCCCTTGCGGCGCGCACGATAGCAACAGTCTGGATAGAGATCTTGTTGCCGAAACCCTCTCCCTTTCCATCTAAGACGAATTGTCAGTATTCGTCTCGCAATGTTAGATCCAGTCATGTTGCATCAGGTATGGTGTCATCCTTACACACGATGCAAGGTGCAAAGATATAGCTCTGAACTCCATATCTCTCAGCTTCTTCAACGATGACGCGGTTCGTGTTAGCACCCTTAGAACGTATCAGCACATTTGGACACCATATATCTCAAAGACCAGTCCCTGGTGGAAGCTGGTCGTCCCTGGCAGCGAAAAACACCGCGCAGCGCGCAAGCTCACCTCTAGCATGAAGGAGTAGGGCGACTTCTGGTCCTTCATTATATTAAACAGCTCCGGGTCCTTGTCTGACAGTAGGCGGTCTGTCGGAGACCCAGCGTGGTTAGAAAACATCTTGGCGCCGCTCGTCTGCACATGGTGAGTTCCAATTCAGTGGACTTTTTTGTCCAGGGATCTTACGTGAAGCAGATGAACCGCCCGGCCCGTCCTCGCCTTCACCTCGGCAAGCGCCTTGATCATGTTGATCTGCCCATCGGGCAAGCGGAAATCGATGAGGTAGTACACTATGCTTATCTCATTGTCGACGATCCCCCTTCGGACTGCGACCTCATCCTTTGGATCAAAGGTGAGGGGTTCGGCGCCGAGCTTCTTGACGGCGTCGGCCTGGTCTGCGTTCCTCACCAGAGCGAATAGCTTGCCGTGGGGAGGCAGTTTGGCAGCGTGCCAGCGGGCGAGGAGCGTACCGCCAAGGTAGCCCGAGGCGCCGGTGAGCAGGACGTTGTGCGACATTGATATGAAGCGAAGCCGATCAGCCCACAATGAGTTTAGTGGGAAAATGCGGAAATATTTATAACACGACGTTC
This sequence comes from Xylariaceae sp. FL0016, assembly GCA_022578815.1. Classification (NCBI taxonomy): domain Eukaryota; kingdom Fungi; phylum Ascomycota; class Sordariomycetes; order Xylariales; family Xylariaceae; species Xylariaceae sp. FL0016. The sequence goes on from MU388798.1 coordinate 50,554, forward strand.
TGTACTCGTATCATTTGGGAGGACAGTTGCCGATGAGTTGCTATTAGGAGATCAATGTACTTATAGTGGAAGGCGGGGAAATTCGTTGCTCAACCTTCGGTCGTTTTGGCCGAACTGTTATACCTACTACTTAACGGGCACATGGACTTCTCGGAGGAATGGATCAAACCTTGTTGGCCTATTCATGAGGCCAATAATGAGAAGCTCTCTCATTGCGAGGCATATGAATGACTTGTGTTGCCCCGATGGGCTGTTTGTTGCGCCGTCGAAGTCGCCGTCGCTTTGTCATCGCCGGGAAATCTTTTCGCCCAGCGTCACGTTCAGGAGTCCACTTCCACCACGTACAACGACATTATCCATCTGCTACTCAGCAGGCTCTACTTCATTCCTTTGATTTTTCTTCTCTATTCAAACCTTGAATGCTTGGGTAGCATTTAGAGCCTCGCACTGCAGACCAATCTCCCCTGACAGTCGGTATGGCGACTGGACTGACTTCAGGACCTCCGTTTATATCGGTACCTCTGGTTTTCGACAGTACTATAGCAGGCGTGGGAAGCATGCTCCAAGCGTGACCGATGTCGACAAGCAGTATAGTTAATGGAAACATAAGGCTGGCCACCTCAGGCAAAGGTGCCAATAACAGTCGATGTCCTGAAGCCAAGGTATGAGAGCAAACGTCGTGAAGCCTGTTCAAAACGAACGTATCCTGCCGTATTCTTCCAGTAGACTCCCTTCGACCCGATGATAGGGATGAGGTTGAAGTCATTCGACTCCATATTGAGAAGCGCTGTGACAAGATGGAACAAAGGCCCTAGCTGAGTCCAGCTATGACTATATTACTTTGATGTCACTTCGGTAATACGGAATCCGTCGTAATCTTTGTATATTTCCTCGAACCAAAAGAATTCCATGAACCAGAATCGCTACAACACCAACCAAAACCGCAGTTAATAGGTACAAGTACAAGCCCACAACACCCTATCCCAGTCCACGAGATCCCTCCTACTCTCAAAATCCCGTAATCTTCCTTACCGTCACTTCTGCCCCCGGTCTTACCACCTCACCAAACTTTGCCCTCCTCCCTCAGCGACGCTTGGCGATACCGTGGCGCTTCAAGAAGTCGATGCGCTCCTCGCGCTTCGTCAAGCCCTCGTACACCGGCGCGTGCTCCGAGTCGCGCGAGAGCTTATACACATGCGTCGAATCGCGCACAGCGTACGCCGTGGGCTGGACCTGCTTCCAGCCCTCGACGCGCTTCGCCCTCTTGTTCTTCTGCGCCCAGGTCTCCGTCTGCTTCGCGGGGCTGAAGCTGCGCGCATGGCTCCGCTTGCGCCGACGATCGCTGTCATCGTCGTCGTCGTCGTCGTCGTCGTCATCATCCTCCTCGTCGTCACTATCGCTATCACTGTCATCACCGCCCGCGGCGCCCTCCACGACGCCGGCCGCGGACCCCTGCGGGATGTCCGTCGTGGCGCAGCTGTTGCTCTGCGCGAGCTGCAGGCCGCAGCGGTTCGCCGAGTTGGCCGCCTGCCCCTGGTTCAGCCCGTACAGCGTGATGCCGCCCTGGCCGTCGCTGGCCTCGGCCGAGCTGTACAGGGTGTTGACGTTGCCGTTGCAGCAGGCGCCCGCGTCGATGTCCTCGCACACGACGCTGATCTGGTCTTCGGGGCAGTCAGAGTCCTCGTTCAGGTAGATGTCGAAGGCGCGGGCGCGCAGGGCGAGGAGGAGGAGGGTGGCGAGGGCTTCGGTGCGCATGGTGGTTGTTTGGAGAATGAGAAAGGGGGATGAGTTGAATGGGAGTCGGGCTTTGATCAGGACGAGGGAAGTACGTGTTTGTGAGGCTCTTGTGGGATTGGAAGCGGACTTGTATGCGGATGCAATCGTGCTGTAATGGTGTTGGACGAGAATGAGAGCTTACCTTGCTGGCCGTCGGCCTCAGTCTTTATATCTTTGGAAGTCATGGTCGTCGACTCTATCTCGTATATCGAGACTGAAGATGGTAAAGTTTCCTTGGTAGGTTTGGTAGGTTTTTTTTCCCCTTCGACAGGCAGCACGAAGTCCATCTGTCAGTCGATGGAGGTCATTTGATAGGCTACAACAAACTGGCTGACAGTCGTGGCTAACGCCAAGGACATCGATATGCTCATACGTCTACGGCACATACCAACAGAATGGCACCGTACTTCTGGGTAGGTTATAACCAGGGCTGAGCACGCAGCCTTGGCAAGTTCGGGTAACTTTAGCTTGGCCTCACAACACGCAGCCTTGGCAAGTCGGGGCAGCTTCAGCTGGGTCACTGATGTATCAGCGCTGACGTCGATCCATTAACGATCGTCAACCGTGCCCTGTCAGCCTCTTGCCAAGGGAGATTCCGCACTTTTATTCCCTTTCGCCCTTTGGAGCCTCACTATGTTGTCCCGATTTATTGATAGAACTGCCCAGCTTCCACCGGCAATCGTAGGTTCCTTCGACTTCGAATCGCTCCACCTTTTCCATGGCCCCAATCCACTGATATACCGGTACCTAGATGAGCTCTGTCCGGGGTTATGACGGCCTCATTGATGACAAGTCTGGCCCTCGGGTCGCCTGGTCAGGGCGGCAATTTGTCCCGCCCGTTTTACAGCACCCTTCGCGGAACCTCGTTACCGCATTGCTATTTGCCGCGATGGGGGTCTTGAAGCCAACGAACTAAATCAAACGGTGTCAATCTATCCAGCCGAAGAAATGCAGAGGAAAGCCAGCTCCTGATAACAGAGGTGCGCAAGACAGAGATATACGCGCAGTAGCAGGCGAGTGGTATAATGAATGAGTCGGACTACCCACCTAGCGACTTCATGCCTGTTCGTCAGTCAAGGTAGTTTGATTTTGAGCATGCCAATTTCTAGTGATGCGAAGTACCATTGCTGGATTGTTCAAGTAGCATGAACCACAAACAAACGCAAGATCCTACTTGTCTAGGCCCAGCTCAAAAAGAGCCCCTACCAAGGATTCACTTTGATCCACGAGGATGGCGTCCTGGCGCATAGCTATGGAATTACTGATAATCTCGAATACAGCCCTGGCAAGCAGATACAACCATCATCGTGGTATGTTGGTCATACCATCAACTTCAACAAAGTCGGGAGCATCAGGACCTTCTGGCGTAGTACCAGTCAATTTTTGATATTGTTCGGGATCGGGACGCTGCAATTGATCGAGCATTGAATTTCTCAACAGGCCACGTAGTTTCACCCAAGCAGTGCAGTGAGACCATTGAATGTACGTGTGCTCTAGCGCCTGCGAGTTAATCAAGTTCGCCTCGATCCTACACAGCTTTAAAGGGTTCCACTCCAGCTTGTGCGATATTGCAAAAGTGTGCGTCTCAAAGACGACGGTCGGCGTCGAAGAAGGGGTGACGCCCTCCGTATCGAGGCGCATCGTCCATGTTCGCCTGTCACCCACACGCCGGGGGTAGTGCTGTCCATCGAACTTGGAGCCCCATTCAGCGAGCCCGGCATGCGTTGGGCTAATTGCCATGACGAAGCCCCTCTCGCGATATTTGGCACGGTACCACTCTCTTTGGTCGCAAGACGCCCGCTGCTGGATCGTCTTGTGCTCCCCAAAGGTTGTTCGGGGAAACATGGAGTAGGCCGCGTCCCAGGTGATGAAGTTGAGGAAGCAAGACGTGTAGTAGCGCCGGAGGATGATATGCAGCGGAATTTCCCAGGTGACGATGAGCTGCACCTTCAAGACGCCGCTCGTTGCATTCCGCCGGTAGTAGGTGCGGCATTCAGATTCAGCGACAAAACCTACGTATACCCTGTGATACTCGTCTCGCTGTGACTGATCTTTGTCCCGGGCCAATCTCACCCACTCTTCGTTCTTGTCCGACAGCGTGTAGCCAGCCTCATTGATCACAAAATCATGAAGTGTCTTTACACTAGAAATCCGATGTCAGAATCTACCTAGTCCACATGACTAAGTAGGGAGCGATTGAGGGTCTCAACATATCTCCTTGGAGCCCCGACTTTCGAGCCTCGTAGGGCATAGGGAGAGACATTGACCATCGATGCCACTCACTTCTTGCCATACTTAACCTTGATGTCCAGGCCGGACTCTTTCCAATAGACACCCTCAAAAAACTGAAGGGCAAAGCTGCCGCAGATCAGCGCATCACATTGTGCCAGCTTGCTTCGAAAGACGGCGGGTTCGTCGAAGAACCGACGAAGTCTTCTGTTGATATCCCACAGGGTATGTATCCCGGTGCGCAGCGCTTGACAAGTGCCAGATAGCATGAGCAGACTCGGCGCGTCGATGGCCAGGAACATGCGCTCGCGGATCGGGCTGTAGTGCTCCTGGAAGAACTGTACAAGCAGGCTCTGTGGCTCGGCCATGGCCAATCCTGATGAGAGTTGAGTTGGACACCGTTTATCCTTCTCAGAAGGAGCAGGGACAGGACGTGCTCGGGAATCTATAGGACAGAACCCATTTGGCGACAAACGCAAAAGCCTATTGTTCGTTCGCGCTCGTACTTGTTCGTTCTGAGGCTAAGCGCTGTCAGCAACGCTAAGTAATCACGTGATCTGCAGCCAGAAAGCGTACGGGTCTGGGATAACGAAGCATGCTTCCTCGTTGACACTGCCTTCAGGTTGCGCTGATGTGGAAAGGGCGGTGTCTGTGAGGAGAATGGCCCGTGCAGAGTAATCGCGCGTGGGGCGCCATACTCCAGATCACTGAAGCTTCATACCTATCACTCAAGATCTAGCTACGTCTTAGATGGTGTTGTTGGATATGGATATGACATCCCATAATTTCGGTGATGGTTGTTGGCTGCTGGAAAAAAAAATCAAGTCGACTCGCCTAACCAGATCTCCAACCCGAATCAAGTATCCAATCTTTTCAACCCAAGAACTCCCCCAACGAATTCCTCTATATGCCTATTAACCTCCTCGGGACAGTGAATCAAAACCACGTGCGAGGCCTCCGGTATCACCTCCTTCTTCAGCCCGGCCGCAAAGAACTCCTCCTGACCCTCTCCCGACTCCGGCGGGAAAACTGGGTCCTGACCCGCGAGGACCAGCATGGCGGGCACGGAGAACTTGAACCCTCCTCCCTGCTTCGTCGCGAAGGGCAGCTCGTCCTCCCAGTTGAGCGTACGCGTGCGGTACCAGTTCATGGGTCCGCGAAGACCGTTGCGGGAAAACTCGGAGACTGCACGGCATGGACCCGGGGGGGGTCACGTCAGCTTCGACAGTAAAAACAGCTGCCGGTACCTAGTCTGGCCTCGAAGAGAGAGAGAGAGAGAGAGAGAGAGAGAGAGTCAAGGGAACAGCATACCGTAATATTCGAGCATGTCCGACGCCACAAGAGGTGACTCTCCCACCTGAAGCAGCCGCCCCGGCACAATACCGCATCCCGGCTCGAACCCTGGCAACCCCTCCGGCGTCCTCGCGCCCCCCATGCACCGAAGCCAGCCCCGCAGGCTCTCCCTCGACGCGCCAGCCAGCCTCTCCGCCTCCCCACGCGCGTTCTGGACCTGGTACCCCAGCACCGCGCTCCTCGCCACCGCCTCCTCCATCGTCACGAGGTCCCTCTGCGGCGGCGCGAACGGCACGCAGAGCCCGAAGACGGCGCGCACGAGGCCGGGGTGGTACATGGTGAAGCGCCACGCGAGCTGGGCCCCCCAGTCGTGGCCACCGAGGATGACGGGCGCGTCTTCTTCGCCGACGACCTCGTGGATCAGCTGCACGAGGTGACCGCACACGTTCTTGAGCGCGTAGGCCTCGATGTCGCCGGGTGCAGAGGTCCGGCCGTAGCCCAGCATATCGGGCATGATGACGCGGAGGCCGAGGGAGACGAGATGCGGCACCTGGAAGCGCCAGCCCATGCTGAGATCGGGCCTGTAGCATGTATGTTAGCTGGGGACGTTCGTGATCGGGGGCCACAGCCGCCACGAGTCTCTTGTTTGGATGAAGGGAGGAATAAACACACCATCCGTGGAGGAGGAGGACTGAGGCAATGGGTCTTTTCTCCGGAGACGCGAGCAAGTAGTGGTATCTGATGCCAGGGCTGACCTCGAGGAAGCGATGCTCGACTCTGGAGTCGTTGATCGAAAGTGCCTCAGGAGCCATGTTGAATAAAGCCAGTTTCGTTTCGATGGCCCCGGCTGCAAAAGTGTGAGGGCCGTAGCTCGACTTCTTGTTCCTCGACAAGGACGGTCGAAATGGCTCCTTTATACCGTGATTCAGTCACTGATACCTACCTTAGTGGCAAACGTGCCAGGGTCTGGCCATTTACGGCCATCACAGCGTAAGCTGACCAAGGGCAAGCAGAAGAAAATGTTCCATTTCGTATGAACGTCCCCGCTTGATCGTGATTCAGAGTCTAGATGCTGCCAACTCGCAGATGATAATCAGCGTCGTGTCTGTGAGGACCCCTGCTCATCACTCGGCGATGTGGGATGTTGGATGTGGGATGTGGGATGGTAGGATAGTGGGAATATGGGAGGAGATTCATAAGCACCCACTATCAGCTGTCAGCTGTCTGGTAGATCATTGGCCGGATCAAACGTCGATTGCTGACGCCAGTCCCTATCCCGTGGCCGTAAATATTATGGCGACTGCAGCCTATCGGGGTATGACTCTCGACGATGCAAAGCGACCCATTGATCTTATGATGAACTATGGCGAGGGAAATGAATAGCTCATTTGAGGTTCTCTGTGCTCGGGAATCGGGGGCGTGAGTAAGACATACTGATTGGGTCCAAGGCTCTTGCAGAATACACGGCATTTTTGGGGATGGCCGCAAGAAACACATGTGAGTAGAGTAGATCGATCAATTGACCAAGGACAATGAATGCCCACAAGACAGGGTATCAATACAAACGTGCACTTCGTTATGTCCATCATCTTCGTCTTCCTTCGCCGCCCGCAAGCGAATGTTCTGCCGGTTACGCCACCTGGCACGTCTCCTCACTTGCCATCGGCCGCCCATGAATATGCTGCCTTAACAGCCGTCTATGCCTTGTCACCGGTAAGTTATATATGGGCATCTCATATACCTCCCGTAAACCCAGAACGACCCATCGCCAACCCATTGTCCATCCAGCTTTGCCAGTTGAAGTCCTCTTCCACATCCATGTTCACGTCCTGATCGTCCATTATCGGTGCATTCATTCCAAAATTTGGTATGTTGGCATTCCAGGTATTGTCGCCCCATAACCAAGGTGGTGGGTTATCATCTACAAGAGCATCCATCGGCCCGCTCTTGGTTGGGGTGGCGGTTGATCCCACCTGTGCATTGTTATTCATCGGCGTTCCCTGGGCCATGTATGGGTTCGACCCGGTATTGAAGTTTTCCACCGGAACACTAGGCTGTTGCTTAAAGGAAGGCAGTCCGTCCATCATCCCCCCCATGACGCCTGACTGACGTGCCAATTCTGTCGGGTCTCCCGAAAATGCCACGGAGAAGAACTCTTGGGGATTAAACTGCGGTTGTGCCATTATTTGGTCGATATACTGCAATTGCGATTGTGGCATGTTGTCTCGGGCAGGGTCTCGTTGCTGGGCGTCAGCCTTCGGGGACACCGCATCATCGTCCCTTATGCAAGAAACATGGGCAGGTTTCTCGGGCCCTTTCGTGCCCACGAGTTTTCTCCACCGTTCGAGTGCAAGCACATTTCGCACTGAACTTGGGAGGTGTTGAAAGCTAGCAGGCGGCACCTTGTTGCACTCCTTAACGTCGAGTTCTTGGGCAGCCTCCGGATCGGCACGAAGCCGTGAAACCTCCCTCTCACGATGTCGCTTAGCTTTGATCATCAATTTACGTAATGGCTCCCATGCAGCAGGCCTAGAGAATTCCGAAGGATCAGCACTTTGAAAAGTAGCTGTGAGCGCTATCCATCCCCGCTCGACCGAAGCTGTCCAGGTTCGTCGGCAAACCTCGAGCAGAAGGTAGCCGACAGCGTGCCATTGTGTATATGTCTGGAACAGCCATCGCCAAGGCCTGCATTTCGGCTCCCCATTTAGGACCTTGCTGTATTCGACAACTTCGATAGAAGCCATGAACAGTCGATCTCGAATGTCGCCTGATAGGTCCTGGCCGCTCGCGGGTAGGAGCATCGGCTGGTATATGATCAGGCTCATCTTGGCCATGATCAGTCGCGCAATCGTAGCCGCGACCCAATTGAGGACATCGCCGTCCTTATCTTCACAAGCTCTGAGGTATTTATCGTCTATGTGCTCATACATCTCGATAAGCATATCCTCTCGTTCCTGCAAAGTAGTTTGCGAGTCTCTCGGGCAAGGCGACATGTAATTGGCAGCCGAATGCACTTTACGAGCCAAAGAGCAGATCTCATATCGAATGAGGCAGAAAGTCATGTCGGTAGCGCCTGCACGCTCCTCTGGGAAATCGGTCATATCAGGGTCGATGTCCGAATCATTGACATTCATCGGGTATTGCGTGTCGAACGTGCGTTCTGCAATGGTCAGCTCGGTTCCCTGGTCCTCTGCTGCCCGGAGATCGAGGATGCAGATGGCCCACCACAGACGACGGCGCATTTCGATGTCGAAAGGACTCAGGTTCTCAAAGTGGGTTCCCTCTCTATGTAGCCCGAGGGATTGCCCAATACGTATCGCCAGTCCGGTCAATGTCCAAGCGAATCTCGTGTCATCATATCGTCGGACAAGGACAAGAAAGAGGACAAGCGCCTGCGCAACAACCAATTCCGAGGTGGTAAGAAACTTGGCTTTCGCCAAGGACTGCTCTGTCGCGAAGCGATAACGGTTGATCAAATCCGACTTGTCCACGCCGAAATTCGTTTTGACCTGCGAGTACGATGAGTGATTGTCATCCCATGGGCGCGGTTCTCGCTTACCTCGTCCTCTTCCATGGAGGTCACAGCTGCATAGTAGATGGAGAACACGAGCGCTTCCTGACCAGGTGTGATACTGTCAAGGTTCGTGCGCACTTCCCGGATGACCTTGTTCATGGTCGGCACATGTAATATCTTCACCAGTGGATCGACATTTTCCGTGTATATTTGCCAGATGAACGGGATCTGCGACGGCAAAGGATGGAGCTTTCGCAGATCCACCTCGGACGAGCTGTAGCCCATGATAAAACCATGATGATCAACATGTTGATCTACGTACGGGTGGGCTGTGGCTGGCGTGCTACCGTCATCCGAGTAGTCGGAATCATCATCAGTCAGACGCTGCGTTTCAGCTCGGAGCTCATTGATCTGTTGCGTGTTAGCGACTGTCACGACATACATACGGGTACAGCTCTGGCTATTGGGATGCCGACCTCATCATTTACTTTGGACCAGAACGCATTGCTGACATATGTCGTCCTACCCTTCTCGTTCAAAACCAGTCGACCAAAGTCTTTGTGCACGTCGCCGCCCGGGCTCTTCAGTGCACTCGAGCTTGAGTTTCCGGTGTATGTTCGAGTTGGTCGCGCAAGATCGGTAGGTGTGTAGCCGCTGTAAAAGCTCTCGCAGTGCGTGGTAGGGGTCTGCTTCGATCGATCCCTCTCTGACAAACCATCAGTCGTGGCTTCAGGTGACTCTCCGCCACTGCTGTCAGGGTGCTTTGAAGTCTCGAATTCGATCTGCCCGCTCAAATCTTCGACAATGCCTTCTAGTTTCCGTAGTCGTTTCATCAACTCAATCTCGCGCTCGCTCGTCTGCTTCGGCGGGGCATTGGGGTCCTTTGGACGGGGCCGTCGGGGAGCTCTTCCCGGAGCAGGGAAGATGCATTGTATCTGGGCCTTGCGGCAATTGCCGCATGGCATATGTTTGTCGCATCGCACCTTTCTTCGCCTGCATGTCACGCAGCTTCGTGGGTTCAGGGCTGCCGACGGTGTTGTGGAGGGGTCGAGGGAAATAGGCCCTGTAGCGACGAAGGGCTGAGGCTGGACTGCATTCGTCGACGGTGTGCTTACGTTGATGCCATTCGCGGTCGATAGCTGTTCTTGTGGTGTTGGCACAGCTGGCGAAAAGTTCGAATTGCCGTTCGGCGACGGGCCAGAGGATGATGCCATGTGGTTGGAGGGAGACGCAAAGGTGCTCGTGTCAGCGGTAGGAGATGATCCGTGCTCGTAGTTCAGCTTAGGGCCAAGTTCAACAGTCAAGCTTATGCGAGTACGATAAAGCAGTGCTTGAGTCTCTCTCGAGAGCAGGTGTGAGCCGTGTCAATGTACCATACAACAGATTATTGAAACCAAGATGACCCAGGAGACACCAAAAATATCAAAGGAAGCCGCCCAGAAGGCTGATAAATCAATGTTTGCTGGAGCGGTAGATAACGAGAAATCCCTAGCAGGGCTGAACGGAGGAAGAAAACGGTTGCGAGAGTCGGGCAGCTTCTCGGTCGGGTGTAGGTTAGATCGAGGTAGGGTTTGCGCCGGTCAAAGTAGCTGCTGGCCAGAATCTCTCGCAGCAAAGGAGCAATGACGTGGGGGTGAGCCCCGCTGACATTCGTCTCAGAGTATGAAGATTACTAGAGTTCGATCCTTTTCAACATACGCTGAAACCTAGGGAGACAAGGGAGAGCATGGTGATCTTGGTGCTTTGAATTGTGCCCTGGTGCGTGTGTATGAGCCTCCGAAATCATGAGGACCGGCGCCGAATTGGAGAAGGGAAGATGAGAATGGATTTTTCTCGAGATGTAAGCATTGAGCACACTTCTGGCCGCTGGGTCCCATCCGTCGACCCATCGAGTACCCGGCCGAACCCTTGCTTGGCACAGAGCGTGGGGCACGGCAACCTGCGGGAGACTAGACGGCGGTCTCATCGCAGGAGGCTTGAATTGAGTGATGCTTGGGCCTGCTTGGGTAAGCAGGTCTTGCTGTGCCGCAAAACCCCTCGCCGACGAGTGTTGCCTTGCATGGCGGCTTGCTACCACCGTGACTGCTCTCTCTACCGTCTCGACGTGCTCTGGACGTCGTGTTGTTTCCGCCCTATGCGGCTTCGGCCTCGGAGCTTTTCAGTCTTGTGACTGCCCGCCACACGGAAATAACGAATGGGAGGTCGAACCGCCCATCCTATATCTTGAGCTGCAGGTGCCGTAAACGGAGCACCACGAAACTGTGTAAAACCCGCGAAATGCCTCGCAGTGCAGAAAATCCTGGCTGCTTGAGCCTGAGAAACCCGTAAGCCGGCTTTTAGGCTGGATACTACCTACTACGCTTCATATGGTAGGTGTGTCTGGAGATGACTCATCTGATACGCGTGCAGCCGTCCATGCACATCGTCTGGCTGGACAGCGATTTAATGCAGTCTCTACGTATCGGGCGCAGTTGGCTCAGCACCATCTGCCCTATGCAGCTCATGCACCCAGAGCGATCAGCTCCATTTGATGCTTCCTGGTAAGGGGCTCCTTCTCTGCAGTACCGCGCTTACTCAGCCAGAATGGTAGCGAGGTAGAAGGAGCCAATGAAATGCTAACTACTAGGTTGCACTCATCGTGAGCTGGGGAAGCGACACCATCGACCATTCGTAAGAGTGATGCAAACGAAGAAACTTATGTAGGTCACTTACCTCATCGTGCTGAAGAATGTCCAGCCGAAAGCACGGAACATTGCCCATCTTGTAGACCTTTTCAGCATGTCCCATCACCCCAACTTTACTCGAGTTGAGACTAGGAAGTTGCTTTGAAATAGGCAGCCAGAATGGCTTCTCTGCCCAAGACCATGCGCGCCATAGTCTGCACGGCTACGGGGGTAATTGATGTCATGAAGATTCAGGATTTGCCATTGCCATCTCCCCAAGAAGGCCAGGCTTTGATCAAGATACTTGGATTCGGTATCAACAGGGCGGGTCCGTTCACAACTACCTAGTCTTGCGGCTGGCTGTTGATGGTAGAGCTGACATGTCACAGAAATGTTCACTCGACAAGGCCACTCGCCTGGGGTAGAATTTCCACGCATCATTGGCATAGAATGTATCGGTATCGTGGCCGAATATCCCGGAGCATCCGCCAAGTCAATTAGGTACCCGATCGGAACGCGGGTAGCAACCTGCATGGGCGGCCTAGGACGACAGATCCCCGGCTCCTAGGCCGAATACACGTGCGTGTCGGAGCAGAACATCCGGCCCATTCCGCCAACAAATCTACCCATCAGTACTCTGGCTGCGCTTCCGGAGATGCTGCAAACAACCTGGGGAGCTCTTGTAGCCGGTCTAGACCTCCGACCCAGCGAGAGTCTGCTTGTACGAGGATCGACGAGCTCCATTGGTCTCTGCGCATTGCAGCTGGCTCGCAAGATTGGTGCAAGTCGCATCGGAGCCACCTCGCGAAACCCACAGCGTGAGCAGATGTTACGTGACAGTGGTGCCGACGAAGTCTTTATCGACGATGGCGAGATTGCGCAGGACGTGCAGCGAAGTGCCAAGGGTGGCTTCGACAAGGTGCTTGAATTGAATGGCACCACGACACTACTGGACTCGCTTAAATGTGTCGTATCAAGAGGCACGGTATGCATGACGGGTATTCAGGGCGGAGAGTGGGAGATGGACAAGTTCGCGCCCATGGCTGATCTGCCAAATCGAGCTCGGGTGTGTGGATATGGAGGCGGGCCAGACGACTTCATGGCTATGCCGTGGGAGGCGCTCGTTCGAGATGTCGAGGAAGGGCGGGTCAAGGTTCCCGTTCTGGAATTCAAGATGGAGGAAATTCATCAAGTACACAAGATTCTTGAGTCAGGTGGCGGCGGAGCGAAAATGGTGGTTGTTGTTGGGGAGGAGTAAATCTCAGCTAGCAGGCCCAAGATACTTGATGACGAGAAGACTTCCCTCTTTCTGGTCTCCTACTGAACAAGTACACTTTCTTGGAGATACGGTTCTTGGATTCAATTAGCTAGGGAATTCAAGGATGCTGTGAGTACTTTGCAGAGTGCCTCGTTGCAGTCACGCCAACAAACAGGTCACAGAGCCAGGAACCATTTCTCCAGTACCACAACTTGACCTCACAGATTTGTTAGTTGCTGAGGTAATGTTGCGTTGCCCGTCAAAATTAATAAAGCGGAAGGTAGCCACAGGAGCGGTCATCAGATGTCACGCGTCGACTAAAGTATTCACGCGTCGCTCTTGCTCTTATCATGATCTCCTGGGTAACGAGTGAAGGCAGGAGCGACAAGGGCAGGCACGACGCCAAACAAACACGCTTTGGGCAATCCAACCTCACTCCCACTCACTGACTCTCTGCACAGTTTCCTTCCTCCACAGCTTTTAGGCCTCAGGGATTTTGGTGCAATCATCCCTCTATAGGGCGCGCTCTTCACACCTCCTCGGATGCCACTCTAGTCTTCACTTCTATCCATCTCCCTTCCCTCTCTTTCCCGCATCCTCAACAACTTGTCCATCATGGCCCAAAATCCGTCTTTCGTGTCCAAAGTGCGGATGCCTCCACGTGATTTCCGAGACGCGATGCACCAAGTTGTTGAACACATGCTCCGAAGACATGGTCATGATGCAGGACATGCACGCGTGACGAAGGCCATATGGACTAGTTTCAACCATGTCCTTCACACTCTCAAGCCCAAGATAATGAATGGCAACACTGACACTAGCCAGTATCGTTGGCAGATCTACAAAGAATTCCATAACCGCTGCTTCAAGAAGGAAGCCAAGATTTCTGCAAAGTTCCCTCCGACAAATACCTCTGTGCATGATCCAGCTAAGGGCTTCGCAGAGGCGCCACTGATCACCTTGGTGTCACTGAGAAGCTTCGTGGCTCTTGCAACAAGCATTGATCTCTTCATTGAACGTCTTTGGAACATTGAGCTCATTGAGACAAATCCATTGTCGCAAGCTGTGTCTCAGGTCACCAATGTATCTGGTGCATGGGCAAGCGGCAAACGACAGGATCTACTTACCAGAATTGATGATTGGGTCGAGGAGCGCGCTGGTGCCGTGAAGCAAGAGTCAAAGAAGTATGTCTCAGTTTCGGTTGATCAGCTTATGTGTTCCTATGTGTTCCTGACATAACCCATAGGAACCCTCAAACTACAGCCCTGCAATCGTCCACGAATCTCGCCAAGGTTAAGAAGGAGCAAGACAATAAAGTGAATGTCTCCGCAGCTATATTTGATACCAACACGCCGATACATAATCCTTCTGGCCTCAGCAAAGGTGCTCGAAAAGGGGAGAAGAAGGCCCGCAGTGCGGTCAAAAATGGAGAACAGGCATCAAAGCGCAAGGGTCCGTCGTCAGTTGACCAAGACCCTGTTCAGAATGCGAGAAAGCGTGCCAAGCTTGAACACCGCGCATCGCCTCGACTTGACCAGGTTTCAAATGCAGATGAGGACGAAAAGCTGCCTGTATCTGCCAAGCGCCGCGCGTCTCTCCACCTAGACCACATTCCATACATCGGTGAAAATGAGGATCTACCGGCCTCTGTTGCCACGATTCAGTGGGTTTCATCAATGTTCGAAAGCCTCGAGTCAAGACTTGAAGCGAGCCTTGAAGCAAGACTCGAATTCCTACTTGAAGCCAGAGTTGAGGCAAGAATCGCCCAAATTGCGTCTGGGAATGCTCGTGCCTAATCGATGTCGCCACCATGCCAACAACGGTACAGGTACGGAAGGGACTTGTCTAGAGTGCAGCTCACCTCTTTTACAACAACGTTTGAGACATAGTCCTATTTCTCAACCATATTGTTTCCTGACCCAGCCACAAATCACTCACAGGACGTTCATCGCATAAATCCCATGAGAACTTCGATAACCTCTGAGGAAACAAAGATGATGATGGCCTTTGTGACTCGTAGTTACGAGTATTTTGGGCTGGTACATGTGAGAGATGACCGGGAGAAAATGGAGGTGTCGCAGCAAAATTCGATGTGTTCTAGGGCTATGGACCGCATTCAGGTGGCCACTGGAAAATCTCTGCTGTCTTCAGATACTATACTCAACTTCGCAGTTCTCATAGCTAGCTATCAGACTAGTCTGGTCTGTTGGTCAACAGTCCACCTTCGTACATCCAGAATAAGATGCGACATGAAGCCAAATCTCGTTTTGCCGTAGTCATCGTGCAGACGAGAACATCTTCTTAGCGATGTTCCTGACATGACTTGCTCGCAAGCCATGACTACTTATCTACATCTATTTTGGCGCACACCATAGTCCTAATACCCAACATCATCAGTCAATCCTGGATGGTCCGGCGCATTACAGTTCGGTGTCCCCTGACAGAATGACATGGCATGGATGTACCGTATCCTTCCACCTTCAATCCGAAACTCATGACTATCAGGCCCCAGAATACCAAAATCACTTAGTATATTCACCATGCCCATCTCTTCATCGATCACGTATCGCCGATCCGGCATGGTCACCGCAAACGGCGGTAGTCCTGTATTGCAGCTATCCGTTCCATTCTCTCCCGCTCCGACACCGATGTACGCACCGCCTTCTAGTCGCACGCAAGGGGACCCCCAAGGTACGACGGTGCTGTTGTTGCTGAAAACGGCGTAGTAGGCGTCGGCGGCCGCCTGGAGGACCTCGCGGGTGTCGCGCTCGGAAGGGGGGATGGGGGTCCAGGGCTCGAGGAGAGCGTAGTGTAGGGTGTGGGTGGCGTTGAAGTAGAGATCGCCGGGGCCGGTGACGATGCTGTCGATCTTGGCGATCTTGGCTGTGGTGGTGGTGGTGGCGTTACGGGTAAAGCCGGTGCTGGAGCTGGAGCCGGGAGTGAGACGTAGCTGGGTGCCGATGATGCGGTCGGACGGGGTGCCGAGGGAGATGAGCTCGGTGTAGGTGGCGCAGGCGACGGGGTCGTAGCGGTGGTGGACGGAGGCGATGGGGAGGGCGGTGTTGAGGAGGGAGGTGGAGCGGGGGACGGGGGTGTTGTTCTCGAGGAGGGTGGCGTTGGGGGCGAGGAGGCGGTCTAGCCAGCGGGGGTTGCCGGTGCTTTGAGAGAGGAGGTAGCGGGATGTTGCTTCCTCTAGGAGCGATATTGGGCAGGGAGGCTGAGGGTTTAAAGTTGCTGGGGCAGTTGGGCGTATAAGTCTGGAGGCCGCCGTGCTTGTAGGTAGGAAGAGGAGGGGAATGAGGAGCGGGCGCATTATGACGGAGGCGGTAGACCAGTTGAGACTCTATGTCTTGCAAGCTATTGGCGGTATGGGAATTTCCTTGCGCATCGAGTTCTTGAACGATGTTGCTACGGAGTCGCCGTGGTCATCTTTCTTTGGGTCGAGAAGACCGACAGATGGCGCTCGAAGGTTTGGGGAACCTTCGTAAAGGGTATATGCCTCCATTTTCAACGATAACTAAGATGGCACTGACAGCTTATGTATTCTCCGTGGAAATAACTTGCCGAGCCAATAGTGAAGCTCTATGGGAGTCTGACATAAGTGTTCACCGGCTAATATGGCTAATATTTAAGAAATGATTCCGATTCTGTGCCCCTGCCAGCCTCAGATGGATCCGTAGCTCACTATAATCTGCTAATACGATAAGATACTTTATGATTTCAACTTCCGCATAAAATTTTCTCTCTCCATTGACCACATGGTGTAGCTCATGTCTAAATGTTCGAAGACTTGTTGTTGACTCAATTATGGCAGCATGTTACCCGTGGTAAGCCGTCTTTGGTCATCAGCGAGAATCTCGTTGACTCTGGAAACTAAATGATGCTTCTTTTCGGTGCAACAGGAAAGACTTTTCGCGCTTGCAAAACCCCCGAACTATCGGAAATTATCTGTAGGAGGCGATAACTTGGCTCAGCGCTGTGTCGTGTTTGCCCTTTGATGACTTGAACTCTGTAAATCTTTTCAAGTATGTGGTTGACATGCGGAATTCAGAGGGATCCTGAACTACTCGAGAAGAGGATATGGTGTGATCAAGTTGCGCTGGAGGATATCTCGGACACGTCACCAAGAGCTGATATGACTCTACTCTTCCCCGAGGGTCGCCCAGCAATCTCATGAGAGCCTGGAGATCTCTTCGCATAATAGTTATATTCTCTTGCATATCTAGTGACCGTATCGCCTCGAATAGCAGCCGTCGCATTCTCAATGCTGCTGTTGATGGAGTATGTCACTCACTCAACGTGGGACTCGTTGTTTTGCCGAGTTCTCCGAATGCGCTCCCGAGTAATTGATTTACTTGTCTAGATTGATCGTATATCGCTCCAGAGTCGGTGCGCATCAAGACGTGTGGCTACCGCGTCTGTGGCCACGGTTCTTGTCATCTTGAATCTCACACGATTGTCTATTTACTTGAGGGCTTCACCAGGGCCATTGATTGATGTTGGGGAGAAGATGCCTCACATATTCGTTCGCCCGCCTCAGTAACTACCTTACACATTTACACCAGTTAGTCATATCTAAGTCCAAAGAAAAGCTACCTCGACTAAAGTCACACAATAGTTACCTTATTCAATGAGCCTCATCACTCTTTGAAAGTTGATGTCAGACTAGATAAGGTTCCTGGACTGAGAGTCTGGCGAGTCCACGGTATATTTCACAGCAAAACTATGGCCAGGGATCTCACATAGCAAGTTCCAGTAACGGAGCCTAAGTACGATATCGGCCTTGCAGAAAGAAGGCTCCCACCTTCACTTAGGTGATTTGGCAGGAGCAACATTGACGCAAGATGAAAGATTAGGTTCAATGATCCTTGGTATTCCAGCAAAAAAGAAAAGAAAAACAAATTTCATGCCTGCACTGTTTCTACAGTGGTCGGGCATTCGAAAGCTACCTATTCCGCCTCTGCCTGTCATATATGCCAAGGCAGCCTGCTTGAGTGGCACTCTTCGTTGGAGTACGCAAAGAATGTAAGGCAACCAACTGCGTGCTGTACTTCACCAATCAGAATCTCCATTCTGTGAAGTGAGGTGCTGAAATGCCAATATTGCATACCCGCTGCATACCCGCTGCAGATCTCATCAGCCCATCAATACGGCACAGGCATGCCAAACCCACATCTTGACATTGCCCAGCACGTTCTCGTGATCTCAGAGAGTGAGGATTGTGGAAGGCATTGCGATTGTATATGGCGGTTACCATAACAATCGCTCTGCGCTCCACATTGAGGGAACTGGTTGACTATCGGTGGTTATGTCTTGCGACACAGCAGAATCCACCCAACCCCATATCTTCCACTGACTCTGATAACTAGAGTGAAGGGGCTGAAGTCGTCGATACCTACATGAGGATTTTAGTCAAGGCTGAGCACAGTCGTTGAGTGCATTCCACGGCCCCTCATCACACATTCAAGTAGCACAGCAATGTCGCATTGCATTTTTGGTGTGGACAAAGTAGTATTCCGCCACCTGCTCCCAATACCACGGTTTCACAGTGATATCACATTGCACTAATAGCTAGTTAAGTACTGGAATGGACCGCTTTCGCACATTTTGTAGTACCAGCCCAGGCTCAACGGCGCCTCTATATATATCCTGAAATTGACCAAGATCTTGCTTAAAGGTTGTCATTTCATTGGTGACGTTCTCTTCAGCAGCGCTATCGTGAAACTCTCGAGCACATCATGTCGCTGGACCAGCTCCATACCCTGCCCGAAGCAGTGCAGCAGGCTGTCCTCAACGGACCTGCTTTGACTCCGCCTCCTGGTGTCACACCCGTCTTTGGCGATCCGCCCAGCCGCAATGCTTTTGGGCTCGCTGTCGCAACTATCTGCCTGTCACTGTCCACGATGGCGCTTGGTATGGCGGGGTATGCAAAAATACGATTCGTAAAGAACGTTCACCTTGAAGACTGTAAGCTTAAGCACATATGCTCAATCAGTAGGCCCTCATACTAACACGTCTTGGCCCTAAGTCTCTGTCTTCGCGGGCTACGTATGTCACGTGGAAGACGCCTTGAGTACACTATCAGGCGAAAGTATTTACTCGCCAACTAACCACTATTTAAAAGGGTCTCACGGTCGGGGTTTCCTGGTGCCTATACTCTATAAACACAGCCAGTGTTGGCTTTTACGTACACCAATGGAACGTCCGGGTCAAAGATCTCGCCGGTCTATTCTATGTATGGCTTATTTTCTTCTTGACCAAGTCGGCAAACTCTATAATGTCAACTATTGACATTTTTGTGACTACCAGCTTGTTCATATTGGCTCTCTCCTGTATGGTGTTGGGATCGCGTTGCTCAAGGCGGGTATCTTGCTCCAATGGCTACGGGTATTTGTGCCTCGTGGAACCAAAGGTGTCTTCTATGTAAGATCCGCTTCTCCATCGCGATTCAGAGCTAACATCGTGAAACCTAGTGGACTTGTCATGCGTTGATCTGGTTTAATGCCCTACTTTATACCATCATCATTCTCACCCGATGTGCTTCGTGTAAGCCTTACAGCAGAATCTGGGATCCGACAGTGCCTGGGACGCGTACCGTCCCTCGAAATCACGTCGACGTTGCCACCGCTTCCTGCAATTTGCTATCAGATATCATCATACTAGTACTGCCGCAACCAGGTATTTGGGGGCTGCGTCTTAAGTTAAAGAAAAAGATCGGTATTGCTTTCATCTTCTTCGTCGGCATTTTGTAAGTATACCTCGGCCGACGCATTCTATATGTATTGCGATCATAAGATCCCCAGACCAGTTCACGCCTACTTCGAAGAGATTCTGATCCTTGTCTGCTATCTAGCGCTACGGTCTCCGCCAGCCTCCGGGTCCACGCATCGCTGCGCTTCTCCAGATCCATCGACAGCACGTACGACATAGCCGACGTTGCTCTCTGGGCGATATCCGAGCTCACCTGTGCGGTTCTTGTCTTCTGCATACCATCCATTCCGAAGTTCCTCCGGGATTCGAAGCTTTCCGTCAACTGTTCTACGCTTCTGTCTTGGAGCAGCTACCACACGAAGGGATCGAGGGCGCCACATACGAGGAGCACTTCATCGGGGCGCCCCTGGGAAGCTCGGGCGGCACGCTATGATAGCTTGTGTGATCCAGGATACGATGGAAACGACGTTGCGGGGCCCACTGACCCCGAGAGCGGTCACCATTGGCGGTTTGATGCTCGTGGCATCCCGCTAGAGCCCTTGCGGCGCCCGGAGGCGGCAATCGTTCGAACCACGACGATTGAAACCCATGAGGAGAGTAGATTTGCATGTAATGCAAATAGTGCCGATGCGCTGTGGGATCGATACGGAGTACGTTGAGATCCGAAAGTGGTACTTTTACTGTCTATCTAGGTATCAAATAACTAGATAAGACATGTGGATATCTGAGTTTGGAGGTAACTATTGAAGCTGTCGAGAGAGACAGGCTTTTATCATGGGCTGCACTGGTGACAATGAAATTTCTGTAGTCGACTATCTCCTACTTTAGAAGCGAAGTACCTGTGGTCAACAAATGATTGGACCTTTTGGGATAAGTAACATTCGAGCAGTTGCAGAGATATGTTGCGCCGGAGTAACATTCAATTCCCCCAGTCCTTCCAATCGAAGGTCTCATGTGACCTCGGGCCAGTTCTGGATCCTTCAGCTCCTGGGAGCTATCGCCGGGACCTCATCACGCGGAGGCAGGCTTTGCGATTGTGACCCAGACAAAGGAGCCTCGCATCATGACGCCAGACGAATCTGCGCGTACAGTTATGCCAGCTGCATTGCTAACGCAGGTATTCTGAGGGCGAGGCATCGATCGGAAGATGACGACGATCGAGATGCCTCTGCGTCTGCTGGTCACGAGCGAACCTTCGTAGGCAGTCATCGACGCAGCACGTGAAGCCAGGGTGGCGAGACCGTTGATGGAGGAGGAGCTCATCCAAGCTCATGATGCTGTCGCTCAGGCGGCAGTCCCGACAATTGTAAGTCGTGCCGTGGGAGACTGGCCTGTATGGATCGACAGTTATGGGCTTTTCAATGAGAGATGGGCCGCTGGAGATGGATGTGGACGGGGTAGGAGAATAAGCCTTGTCCTGAACCCTCGGCTTGTGATACTCGCTAGCCTCTGCTCTCACCTCGATTACACTGACCTGTTGCTTCTTATCACTTGTCATTTCTGCAAGTCGGTAGTTGCTTTAACTTTGCTGTTCCAGGCTCGTGTTAGCTTCTCGAGATATGGGTAAGCCCACAGGAAGATTTTGTTTGACCTACATACCGTTCGCACCTCCTTTTGGTAGGTCGATTCGTGACGGGAATAACCTCACTCGGAGGTTTGTTACCATCATGACTACTTCTAATTGAACACCCAGGTACTAAACGTCGGTAACTCCATGGTTCTTGAAAGCGCTACATGACGGTACTGAATGCTGACATGAAGTCGAGCTCTGTCTTTCCCCTACATATACGATAACCATATGAAGCATTAGAGGTCTGTTGGGTCATCATTCACGCGTGATTTCCCATGCCATATAAGCTGCGTCAACCAGATGAGACACACACCCATAGAAGCGCAACTGGACTTAATTATGCAGACTTTGTTGTTTGGATAATTTTTAACCCAACTAGTTTCCGTCGATACCAAGCCTGACACAGAACTTGATTTTTTCTTGTTATCCAACGACTTTGAAAACCACGGGTTCCATGAGCAATTCGATACTACCGGTGCCTCTGATATCTGAGACATCCTCCGGCGGCTCTCCAACTTCAGCCAGGACATCATCTGTTGTACCCCACCACCAGTCACGGACCATTATGCCTTCTTCCGACAGCCCAATCTGATATACATGACCAGCGCGGAAGACAGGCAACTCGTTCTCTGTCCTTCGAACAATGTTCAATGGGTGCTCGGCGACGATGGTCTCCTGGGCCGGATGCAGTGTTACGTAGTACTTCTCATCGCCACTCCCTTTGATCCTCCGAAAGTCCGGTCGCTTCGGTCCTTTGCTGATCTCGAGGCTGATGTTGGCCGGTGGATTCTGCGTCAGGTCCTGGACAGTGAAGCTGCGGCGTTTCAAAGCGAGACCAAGGTTGAAGATCGTGTGCCAGGTATTCACCGTCACGGGCTTTGGCGCCGACGCGTCCAGGGTCGCTTTGATGGAGAGGATGGGAATGGCATTCTCGCTTTCTCCGCGCTTGTACGTGGAAGGTGTGATGGTTGCAACGACGGCAATGGACGGAGAAGCGACGTGTGGATTGACAGAAGAGGCCATGCCCTAGAATAGAAAAAAAAACCTTTCCCTAATCCCAGTCATACAAATTTCCCCTAGAAAGGAGTCGGGATCGATGGAGAATGGCTAATAAATAGTGCTTCAGATTGATTAGAGGGGCTGATAGTGGCAGAGCTTATGTACGTCATAAGCGAAGGTGGAATCAATCGGTAGTGATGAGCGCGGGTTTACTGTCGCGATGCGCCACACCGAGGATACTACGGCTGAAGATAGCTGACTTTGTGCCAATGGGTAATTTTGCTCCACTTTTCCTATTTTCCCTAATACGCACACGGTAGGGGTAAAATTTTTTACTTACTGCCCCGCATTATTCTTGCTTTTTTTACATTTTACTACTTCTACTATTACTATTAGCAGCATTATATTTAACTAAATATATATTAAAAGGATATGTGGGGTTATGTAACTAAAGTGCATAAGTGCTCGTTTAAATCATAAAGTAAAGCGTATAAAGTTATATAGGGTTATAACTTAGTTATTTTCTGCTTGATTTTCTAAAAGTAAAAAAGAGAAGAAATCCTCCTTTATATATACAATTTCCCGTAATTCCACTTAATTCCATATGTTTCCATATTATTAATCCTGCTTATAAATCAAGTATAACTTAAGTAATAATACTAAGTTATAACCAGTTGATTTATAAGCAACGGTTCCAGAATATTTTAAGTAATTCCATGTAGTTCCATGGAATTCCACCTGGCTTACCCTGTAGTTACAGGGTAATCCATCCTATTTTAAGGGCTGTACGGTGTAGTTACCCTATTGTACAAGGTAAACGTAGAATATAGCGGTATTCGTATAACACCCTTTTTTTTACCTTGTACGCTATAGGGTAAATTATTTCGTGAGGTTTAAAAGCCTAATAAATTTATAAAATTTGTCTTTAGCAAGTGGCTTTATTAAACCGTCGGCCGGCATATCGTTAGTCGGAATATAACTAACGTTAACGGTGTTATTTTCGACCTCTTGTCGTACGTAAAAATATCGTATTGCCGTATGCTTAGTTCGTTAGTAGTATTCGGGATTGTACGCTAAATTAATAGCACCCGTATTATTTCCTTTTATCGGAATTGTACTTGGATTTAACCTTATTTCGGATAATAAATTTTTAATCCAAGTAGCTTCGCGAACCGCTTGTTCGAGCCCGTTAAATTTAGCTTCGATAGTAGATAGGGCTATAGTTAATTGCCTTTTAGATTTCTAACTTATCGGTCCGTTATTTAAAGTAAATAAATAACCGTAAGTAGACTTTTTTGTTTCGTAATCGCTAGCAAAATCGGCATTAGAATAACCGATTAAATCGAAGTTATTTCCGTTATAAGTAATTCCGTAATTTTTTGTTTGTTTAAGGTATTTAAAAATACCTTTTACTGCTTTTAAATGCCTTTCGGAGGGGTTTTGCATAAATCGAGCAAAAAACCTTACAAGGTAAGCTAAGTTAGGCCTCGTTTAGGTTATAGCGTACATAAAACCTCCGATAAAGTGTTAATATTCGTATAAAAGTTTCTTTTAATTAGAATACCTTATATTACAGGGTAATTTAGCTCGATTTTCGAACAGTAATTTCGGAACTGTTAAAAGGATATGTGGGGTTATGCAACTAAAGTGCATAAGTGCTCGTTTAAATCATAAAGTGAAGCGTATGAAGTTATATGGGGTTATAACTTAGGTTATTTTCTGCTTGATTTTCTAAAAGGAAAAAAGAGAAGAAATCCTCCTTTATATATACAATTTCCCATAATTCCACTTGATTCCATATGTTTCCATATTACTAATCCTGCTTATAAATAAAGTATAACTTAAGTAATAATACTAAGTTATAACCAGTTGATTTATAAGCAACGGTTCCAGAATATTCTAAGTAATTCCATGTGGTTCCATGGAATTCCACCTGGTTCTACCTGGCTTACCCTGTAGTACAGGGTAAATTTCGAATACAGTGGTATTCGTACAACAGGAACTTTAGGGCTTAACGAGATTTCTGAAGGCTTTATATCGATAAAGCCGTTGTTTTCGAGTAATTTATGTATATATCTAGCTTAGTGGATACGTATAACTCGGTTTTTTCGGTTTCTTTCGACTTATATTCCGAAAAAATACGAAATAGGACTTAAGTCTTTTATTTCGAATAATTTTCCGATTTCCCTTTTTAGAGTATTTATTACGGATAAGTTTGGTCCGAAAATAAGGAAATCGTCCACGTAAGTTACGATAAAAATCCGTAACTTTTAGTTATAATACGTGGATTCGTCGGAAATTAACAATGTAAAATTAAGCTTTAATAAGGCTAATTTAACTTCGATTTGCTATTATTAAGGGCTTTGTTTTAATCCGTATAACGAATTTAAAAGCTGTAAAGCTTAGTTATTATCGAATTTCCATTCAAAATTATTTAATTCTGGATTATCGTAAAGGAACTCGTTTAAGCCTTCGACGGGGGTAATAAAAACTTTTTCGTTTAATTTGCCGTTTAAAAAGGCTTCGATAACGTCGATTTGTTCGATTTCCTAATCGTAATATGTAGCTAAAGCTAATAATAAACGCCATGTAGCTAGTTTAGCCCCTAAAGCAAAAGTTTCGAAATAATCGATACTATATTTTTGTTTAAAGCCTCGTACGATTAATCGGGCTTTATATTTATCGATATTTCCGTTTTTATCGATTTTCCGTTTAAATACCTATTTAACAGTTAATGGGATTTAATTAGCTTTAGCAAGGGCTTTTTAATCGACGGCTCGAAAAGTATTTTTTTGTATAATTTGTCGAAGTTCGTTATGTATAGCTTTAAGCTATAATTTTTTTTCGTTTGATTTTAACGCTTATTTAAACGTTGTTAGTTCTTTATAACTAAAAACAGAAAAGTTATATCCGATAAATTCGTTATTGTTATTGTCGTATTTAACGAATTCGGTTTTATTGTGAACTAGTGGTAAAACTACTTCGATTTTTAATTTATTCGAAACGGCTTTTTTAGGGTAATTACCTTGTAATTTTGGTTTAAAATTTGGTTTAGAATCCCCCTTTAGTTCGAAATACCTTGTATTACAGGGTAAGCTATTCCCTTCTTTTCGAATATTATCGATAAAACGAAGGTAGGAAGTGTTAATAATTCGTAATTTAATCGGCCTGGAAGGGATATATACCGTATAAATACAGGTACCTTTATAACTAATTAAAAAGCTTTTTTCGGTACGATTTGCGAATTTATTTAAATTTTTTCGTAATTCGTTAGGTATATATGTATATACCATTGTGCCGAGTAGTTGTAAAAAAGATAAATCTAGTTTGTTATCCTTATTCGGATATATAAAGTTAAAAAGTTTTTCGTAAGGGGTAAATTCCGATCGTTTTGTTGCTGTAATATTTTGTATAAAAATAATAGCGGCCGATAAAAACTCCTATAATAATTTAAGGATATAAGGATTATTCGTTAAAACGGTACGGACTTTTTTAGTTAAAATTCGATTCGAACGTTCCGCAATTCCGTTTTGTTTTAGAATATACGGCGTTATTAATTCGAATGTAATTCCTTTTTCGTTAAGGAGTTTTTTTAGCTTTGTAAGGGAAAATTCCCTTCCGTTATTAAGCCGTAAAGCCGATAGAAAAATTTTATATTAGTTTTTAAACTAAAATAATTGTTGCGTAATTATTTCGAAAACATTTTTTGTTTTCGAAAATTTAATCTATCGAAAGCTGGATTTATCGTCCGTAAATAATACTGCGTATTTATAACCCGAATAACTAGTCGGTATTATAGTTAACGTATCGATATAAATTCGTTATAAAAAATACGTTGCTCGATTATTGTTAAATTAAGATTATATTTTAGTTATTTTACTAAAAATACATGCTTCGCAGTTATTTAAATCGGATTTTCGTAAAGCATCCGAAATTCCTTTAGTAATTTTAGCTGTTTTAGCTAAAATATCGTAACTAAGGTAAGCTAATCGTCGGTGCCACTTAATTGTCGAATTATTTAAAAATTCGGTAGCGGAATTACCTTGTACAAAAAGGTTATTATTCGTATCGGAATCGTTTCGTATAAAGTTCGTAGCTGTGTTAATAACGTTACAGGACGAGTTACTTTGTATTTTAGGGTTAAAGTTACTTTATATTGCAGGGTTAAAGTTACCTTATATTGCAGGATTAAAGTTACCCTGTACTAATAGTAAGGTAAGTTCGTCCGATTGTAAAACCGGAGTAAATTTCGATAATTCCGTATTAACGTTATATGTTAATAAAAATAAATCCGGCGTTAGTTAATTTCGTAACTTAACGAAAAAACCGGATTTTTCGTAGTTTAAACGAGCAAAAGGTCGTTTAGTTGAATTAAAAAGCGTTTCCCCGCTTATAATACCACCGGATTAGTAATATTTTTAACCCAATATAAAGTTAATCGGGAATTCCGGAATATATAACACGTTTAAAAGTGTTATATTTCGTAAAAGTAGTAAAGTAATATTACTATAACTAACTAGATATATTAATCCAGCACTTGTTTTAACAGGATTTAAATTTTTCGAATACTAAAAAGTATCGAATAACAATTTATCGTTTAAAATATGCGACGTCGATCCCGTATCGTAAAGCTACCAGTTACGAAGTAAATTAACTACCTTGTAAAAAGGTGTTTCGAAATTATTAAAAATAACAAAAGTATCGTTACTTTTATCGGAATTATAATTCCGGTTTTTCGAGACATTATTCGAATTTAAATTCGAATTTTCGGTTAGTTTAAAAAAATTATTTCTTTTATAATCGGGCTTTATTCGAGGCTTTCCGGTATTAAAATTACGGCTTCGAAAGTTATTCCTTTTATTACGATCCTTTCGATCGTTTTGGAAGTTTCGAGGGTTATTATTTCGTTTAAACGAATTATTATTCGAATAATACGAATTATTACCTATCGGTATATCGATATCTTGTCGATTTTCGTCAAGTATATCTGTTATAAGGGATTTTAAGGTAGGTGCGTTCGAAGTTCGTAGTGCGGATCGTTGCCGGTCTGCCTATACAGGGTAAGTATTCGATAAAGCGGCTATAAAAACCGTTTTTTAATCGATATTTTCGATTTTTGCACCGCAATTCGCTAACTTCGAAATATATCCTTTAAACGCGGATATAAACTCGTTTAAAAAGTTATAATGCTCGAATTTTATACCGTGAAATTCGAGGTAAAGATTTTGCCGTAATACCGGGCTAGTACCTTTATAAGCTAATTTAAGCGTATTTAACGCTTTAAACGGGTCGTTTTCGTCGAAAATTAACGAAAGAGGTTTTTCCGTTAAATTTTGTCGAATTAATAATAACGCTTAAACCTTTTGTATTTCGGTTATACTCGAATAAGTTGCTATATCGATAAAATATGTATCGAGGTTTAATAACCGGAAATATAATCCTAACGAGGATTTCTAAGTATTTTAGTTATTTAATCCTTTAAGCTTTTGTTTTTCCGGCATAATACAGCCGGTTAAAGCTTTAATAACGTCAGCCATTTCGAAATAAAGTCGAAATTATAAAGCCGGAAAGTCGAATTTATAAAAAATAAATTCGAAAGAACAACGGTTTAAAGATAACAACCGTAATAAAAGGTACCGATTACGTACTGCTGCTGTTGCAGACTTAGGTACAAAGTAAAACAAGCCGAATTCGAATTATAAAATTCGAAAAATAACGGTTAAAATATAACCGTAATATAAAGGTTACCACTTACGTACAGCTGCGTGGCTTTGCAGGCTTAAGTACAGGGTAAAAAGGGTTAAATTCGAATTATAAAATTCGAAAGTTAACGGTAAACAACCGTTATGTTCCCTTATAAAGTATAGCTGTACAAAAGTATAAGCTTAAGTACGGTAAAGTACCTTGTAATATAGGGTAAGTCGGCTTGGGTTTTACCGGTTAAACCGATATTATAAAGCTTTATCGTTATAACCGAGGAAAGGTTATGTAGTAACGAATAAAGTATAATATCGGGTAAACTTCGGTAAAAGTGGATCGAAA